>CAUYUJ010018281.1:1733606-1901106 GCA_963575745.1 Prorocentrum cordatum | reverse complement strand
TCTACTTCCAAAACCTCCCCTCCTTTGGGTGAGGGGTACCCTCCCCCTCCCCTTCCCAAGGGTCTGGACGGGGGGGTCGCGAGTCATCAGGTGGCCCTTTTTCACTCGAGATGGCTCGAAGAGGGCATCCGATGATCCAAGATGGCCTCCAAGAGGGCTCCAGATAGCGCAAGGTCGCTCAAGATGACCTCTTCCATGCCTCCAAGGCGCCGCGAAGCGTGAAGAACTTTCTGCATACGCCCTGCCGGAGATAGAGCACGGTTCCTAAAAGCAGGTGCGCCCTCCACCCTCGCGGCTGCTGGGGACGTCGTCGAGCGCGTAGTTGATCGAAGCCAGACAAGTATCACGAGAAGGCCAGATTCTGGAGAGAAGCTGCCCTACACCTGTCCACTGCTTGAACCTTCAAGCCTCGAACTCTTTGCGCACAAACTTATGGGATAGTATTTCGCGAGAGCCACATACAGAGAATGCGCCGCCGTTCTGACCATGTTACTGTTGGGGTTCACGTTCTATCATCTTTGGACGCCCGAAATGGGTACTGAAAGAATGGGGACTATGCCCAACAACAAATGTTGTCCCAAGCCAACAGCGGCCGCTGTTGGGCGGGCGGCCTCCTGTCTCGAATGGACACTGGCCGCGGCGGCGCGGACAGCGAGCCCTGTTCAGAATGAACAGGAACTGCTGTTGGGCATGGTACCCATTCTTTCCGTGCCCATCTCGGGCGTGCAGATCATCACGACGGAGGATGAAACCTTGAACGAAAACACCCGGTAATAAAAAACTACACCGCCGTCCATCTGTGTAGTTGCTCTGCACCTGCACTGCGAAGCTGATTGGTTCAAGGGGCCCTGGGACACACAAGAAAAAAGACACAAATGACTGGAGTCCCATATTTTCTGGATTTTCGTCTCCCTCCCCACTTCCCATATTTTCTCATATTTTCCTGGGAGTCGACGATGCACTGTGTCTGTGTGTCTTTTCCCCCCTGACTGGTGCAGAATGGGAGCCGCAAATTTTGACAACGCCCATCCTCCACCCATGCAGTCGCGGAACACTTCTAAATTGTGACGGTGCTCGGCGAAGAGGCTGGAGCATCACGTCGAAACCCAATTAGGGAACCAAACTCTATACACCGAAGCTTTTTCCGGCTCCGCACCGGAACTCGCATGGGAAAGCGGGTCCTGGTGTATACGGGATCCTGGTGTATACCTTTGTCGTTGCTTCCCCTGGAAGATGCGGAAATCCATATACACCACACCACCCGGACGTCGTCCCCGACCCTCAAAACGTCCAGGGATTGAAAAACAGCCTGCCGCTGGTAATGTGTACGTTCCACTTTCCGACCAATGGCCCCACATCCGCATGAACGAGAAGCCCTCGTCAGCCGAATGTACAGCACTAGAAAGCGCTCTTTTGGGGGGGGGGAGGCACGACGTGGAACACTGACCATCCTCTATCCGTCTAGCTGTCGTTATGGAGACGTTTGTAACGATGGTCCACGTCGCCGTGGCGGGACATGCGTCTTGGAAACCACACAATCCATTGTTCAAGGGACGGGAAAACCCTCAGAGCCTGCGAAGTTGGGGGCTCCACAGATCTCTGGTTGGCTCCAGGAGGCCCCAGGGTGGCAAGAGGCAGGGGCGGGAGGATGAGGTGTGGCGCGGCTTGAAAGCGTAGGTGGCGGCCCTCTTCTGCTCCTCACTTCGGGTTGGGCGTGGCTTAGTGGGGGGGTCATAAATGGGGGGGTCAGAAACGGTCCCCTTTCGTGCCCCTTTCGGGCCCCTCTGGAGCCCCAGGGGGCTCGTTTAGGTACCGTTTGGGTACCTTTTCGGACCACCCGCGACACCCCCCCATTTATGACCCCTCCATTACGCAACGCCCAATCGGGCCAGACTCCAGGGGGGTCCGGAGGCCCACCCGAACACACCAAAGTTCGGCTCTCCTCGGAAGCAAGGGGCACGGCCTCGGCAGCCCGGGGGGTGCGCCTCCAATGAGCGGGAGGAGGAGGAGGAGGAGGCGGAGGAGGAGGAGGAGGAGGAGGAGGAGGAGGAGGAGGAGGAAGAAGGGTGGCGTCTGGAACTTTTCTTCGACCTGACCCTGCCAGAGGCGCCCCTGGCGTGCATGCTGAGAGTCCACGGCCCGCGCCCCGGCACGCCACGGACCCCATCGGGGGCGCCCAGGGGGGCGCCGAGCCCTGCGCTCTGCCGCTCCGCCGTGCACGCGGGGACACGCCGTGCCGCGCTGCTCTCCCTGCTGCGCCAGGCAGAGCTGCCCGTGCCGTGCTGCGCTGCTCCGCGCCATGCTGCGCCGTGCCATGCGACTCCGTGCAGGGCCGCTCCGTGCTGCGCGGTGCCGCCGCGCCGCGGCGGAGACGTGCCACGCGCCGGGATGCCATGCGACGCTCCACATTGAGTTGCGCTGCCTCTCCTGGCGTTGAGCAGAAAGTGGGCTTCCTGGCGATGACACCCGGGCGGCATTCGGATCGACCGCGCCAGGATGCGCTCAGCATCGCCACACGAGCATCGGGCCGCACTGGATCGTCGGAACATGGGAATCGAAACGGATCTGGGGGGAAGGATCGGGCCCCTTTCGTGATCGGGCCGGCCGAAATCGATAACCAATCGTATCGCCGTGGATCTCATTCGGGCGGCCTGGATCCCTGCAGGCAGACGCCCTCGGCGCTCAGGAACGGGCGCCCTTTCCGACGAGGGGGCTTGGCGATCCCTATCCCCGACTCTGTGAGGTTTCGACTGGACGAGGAACTCTTGGGCACAACTTGGGGATACATACGGCAGAGGGGGCGTCCGTCCTCGGTCGGGGTGCGACCGAATAGCCCCCTGTAGGTGCATCTCCGAGTTGCCCTCCTTTCTCGAGTCTTCCTGGGGGCGAGCAAACGCCTGCTCAGAGGTGCGCCTGTTCTTTTGGCGGCGGTCGCGGCAGCCGTGGGTCTCGGCTGGCCGCGCTGCTTAGCACCGCGGCCCAGCCGCAACCGCCAGCGCTCTCCACCGCAGCGCGCGCCGCACGCGGGCACGCCATTGGCGCCGATGGCAGGCGTGCCTCTGTCGGAGACTCTGCGACGAAAAAAACATGGAGGAGGCCCCCACTGCGAACCCACGCCCACCCCGCGACTCTTCTCCCCCCTTCCCCCCGCGTCCCCTGGGGGCCCCAGAACCGTGTGGTGACAGACCGCGCAGTGACCGCGAACTTCCGCAAGACCTCACAGCACGGTCCGTCACCGCACAGCTTTGGAGACGTCGAAGCCCCAGTCGCCCGAGGCACCCCTGAATAACGACCAGAGTCCCAAAACTGTGCGGTGCCCCCCGAATCCCAACTGACTCACCACACGGTGTGGTCACACCATGCAGTCTGGGGGCCTCCGAGTTCCACACGAGGAGGAGGGGGAGGCGCCCTGACCTCCGAGGGGGGCGAACAAAAATAGCACCTGCCAGCAGGAGTTTGACATCAACTTCTGTTCTAAGCAGTCCAAATGCGTGTATAGGTATGGAGGGCAATTTTTGATTGCTCTGGAAGGTCGAAAGGGGGAGACTTGGCAAACATTGCGACCCACAATCTCTCCCCATCCAGGCCCTCATACCCCCCAATCAGATTCCCCAGGCGTCCCTGGAAAGCCGCGGAAACATCGAGGCCTCAGAAGACCAGGCGCTTGAACGCCTTCGAATCCGAAGGCACCTGGAAGCCTGAATTCTATCAGAACGAGGCACAACACCTGGAGCCTCGCATCTCGAAGCTTGACTCCGACCCCCCTCCCCGCGTCGGTGGGGCGATAGGCCCTGGTAATGCATCAGCCCATCGTGTTCGCGTGACGAATTGGCAGAATTGGCCAAGGGGGAGGGGAAGAGCGCAAGCACCACGGGGCCCAGGAGCATCTACGCTTTGCAGGCTTCTGCCACCTATAGCCGCTGCAGGCGGAGGAGGAAGAGGACAATTGCAACTGGTGCGAGTGGTGGGGAGGAGAAGGAGAAGAGAGAGAGGGGGGGAAAGGGGACAACATTGGACTGCGAGTCGCAGCGCGGGCCTCCTGACCACGGTAGTGAAACGTGGCGAAAATAGCGATGCGACGCGCCAAATCCTATCGCTACGACATACGGTTGGCAACGCATCACGTCGGTCCCTGACACCCGCCCCGCCGGCCCCAAAAATTCTAGACTGCCTCTCATTTTCGTTTTCCTGGTTTGGCCACACAACCTCGGATTCCAACGACATCCAAGCGCCACATTTCTGTCACACAGGGCGGCAATCGGCTCGCAATCCTTTGACTCGGTGTTACCTGCGCTGACCCCTTATGCCATGCGCATTGTGGACCTACCTTGCCCTCCTACTTCAGGAGCCACATAACCTACTTCAATTATTGTCCGCCTCGGACGCGCTTTGCATTGAAAGCTCAGTCTCAGCGAGCCTCAGACCGAGGCGGCACCTTCACGGAGGGTTCCTGGGCGGGCACGGAAGCGGCCCAGCGAGGGGAGTGAAGGGCACGATGCGCAATGAACATATGAACACACACACTCGCAAAAACACGCACACAAACACAAACACACACACACACACACACACGCACACGCACACGCACACGCACACACGCACACGCACACGCACACGCACACGCACACGCACACGCACACGCACACGCACACGCACACGCACACGCACACGCACACACGCACACGCACACGCACACGCACACGCACACACACACACTCACACACACACACACACACACACACACACACGCACACACACTCACACACACACACACACACGCACTCACACACAGACACACACACATAAACAGACACATGTATTTACAGAGGCCTCCTAGTTGGGGTCCGAGTAGATGGGGTCGGAGGATCTCACCGCACCGCCGATGCATCGACGATGCATCGCTGATGCATCGGCGATGCATCGGCCATGCACTGGCGACGTCAGCGATGCATCGGCGACGTTGGCGCGGAGAAAATCGAGCCCCACATCGAGCCGCATCGCCGATGCATCGCCGATGCGGCGCGATCCTCCGACCCCATCTACTCCGACCCCATCTGGGAGGCCTAGAATTTATTAACTAGCGCAAGAAAAGTCGGCCCATGGCTGAGGAGAAAGGAGGATAGCAGAACGGGAGGAAGGGGGGAAGGAGGCGAAGCAGCAGCAACAGCAGGAAGCGCAAGCGGCGCAGCCGGCGGCCGCCGCCTGGCGCCCCCGCTTGGCGGGGCGCCCGCCCCAACAGATTCCCGGCCAGGCCGGGCGGAGGGCCCCGCGCGCGGCCAGCAAAGCCGCGGGGCCTTGGGCGGCCAGGCAGCCCGCCGCCGCCGCCGCCTCCAGCAGCGCCGCTGCCTCCATGGGCCACGGGAGAGGCCCGCCGGGCCGCCGGCCGCACCCGGAGAGCGCATCGGCCAGCGCGTGGCCTCCGGCTGGCCGGCCAGGCCGGCCGCCTCCCACAGCCTGCGTCTGTCGCGGGCGGCACGTCTGGAGGCGGGCGTGGGCGCCACGACGGGTGACCATGTATACTCTGTCCGGCGCTCCAGCCGCCAATTCCACCTCACTGCAGAGAAGTGGCCGCCAACTTCATCTGACTGGAGGGATTTGGCCGTCGACTCTGAATTGGCAAGCCCCCTTTTGACGGTCTCCGTCCGAGTTGACGAACCCCCTTGACGGTCTCTCTCCGAGTTGACGAACGCGCCTGACGGCCTCCATCCAAGTTGACGAACCCCTTAACGAACCCCCCATGACAGCGTCCCTCTATAAGGTGACGTGCCCCCCTGACAGCCTCCCTCCGACCTGATGAAACCCCCTGACGGCCTCATTCGCCGCCCTGCCCCGTCTTGACGAGCAAAGCGTCGGGGCCGAGCTGATGGTTAAAAGCGACCTCGGTCTTGACGAACAACGGGTCGGGTCCGAGTTGACGGCTCCTCTCGTTTTGGCGAACACGAAATATTGGAGCTGAATTCGCCTTAGCGAACATAGTATTGGGGCCGACTTGACGACCTTTGTGAGCGCTTCTCCAGACATGCGCCGTCTCAGCCACTGGGTTGGGCTCAGCCCACAGCCGCGCCGCCTCCGCCGCGGCGCCCGCAGCCTTACCGCCGCCTGGTTTGCCGTTGGCGCCGTCCGTCGCCTCACCAGCGCAGGCCTCCTCGGCGCAGCCCCCCGTCCGCCAGGTGGCCTGGGGCGGCGTCGCCACCGCGCGGCTGCCCCGCCCACGCTCGCGGGTCGCTGGCGCCCTCCGACGCGTCAGCCCAAGACTGGGAGCCAGCGCCCAGCAAGGCGCCTCCAGCGCGCCGTGCTCCCTCTCCATGGAGTGCTCGCCCCAGCCTAGGTGCGCGAACTCGAGCGGCTCGCGCGACAGGCGGCGTCGTCGCGGCTGCGGCCGCCAGCGCCGCCAGTCGCTCCCGTCGCCCTTCCGGGGGGGCCGGTGGTTGCAGCTCCGTCGCGGCCTCTCTCGGAGCCGCCGGTGCCGCCCTGCGCCGTCCCTGGCACTGCCCCTGCAGGGGCCGCTGGCGGCGGCTTCGTCGCGGCCTCCGCTGCGGCGACGCGGGCGCCGCGAGCGCCGTCGGCGCGCCCCGCAACCGCCTGCGGTGCTGCCGCCGCCGCCGCCGCTGCTGGCAGCCGTGCTGCGCCAGGTGTCGCGGTCCGACGCGCTGGCGGTGGGGCATGTAGCTGCCGCTGGCTTGTCGTCCGCCGCGCCGCATTCGTCGTCCGTGTATAGTCCTCGGAGTAGCGGCTGCTGCCCATGCTCCTTCGGGGACAAGGGCGCCGCCGCCGCCGCCGCTGGCGCCGGCGCGGCGTCTTGTTTCGCCACCCCGCCCCCCGCCACGGCGGCGGCTCCGGCATCGCACCATTGGCCTGGTGCGGGGGGGGCGGGCACCGAGGCGGCAATCAGCTGCCAACCGCAGCCCGCCAGGAGGTGGGGGAGGCAGACCCAGCACCCTCCCGACAGCCACTGCATGCACCAACGCGCGCCCGCGCGCCGCGCCCCGCGATCCCTCGGCTCCCCTCGAGCCGATCCACGTCAACCTCCCAAACCCCCGAAAGGAATTGGGAACTTTACCCAAAATGGCTACGGACAAACAAACACACGCACACACACAGACACACACAGACACACACACACAGACACACACACACACACACACACGAACACAGGCACGCACACATGCACGCACGCACGCACGCATTTACACACACAAACGCACAAACACAAACACAAACACACACACACACACATCCGCAAACATAAACACACACACAAACACTTACTCGCGCACAAAAAATGTTTGCCGTCGGCGGCCAAGTGGGTGTCACAAGAGCGCGTACTAGGGCGGGCCACACCTGGTTCAAATACCACTTGGCCTTACAGATGAGTGGTCAGGACTTGGCGGACGCATGCAGCAACACAAAACCTGAAGCGAACGCACGTGGAAGATGACGAGGGCAATACAAACACACAATCTACACACACGGTCCCCGCAACTGACATGGTGCCAACACCATCGCCAATGCAAGACAGTGCAACGCTTCACTCGAGCCTCGCAAACCAGGATCCTCTGTTTCATGCTTCAAGCTGCTCCACTGCCTCGAGAAGAATGATTGCACGCCTCTCGGCTCCGACACGGACCGCAAACGCACATCACAAGCTCGGCGACCCGTTGGACTGACTCCGTCCCGCTCCCGCCAGAGAGCCGCACTCTCCTCGTAGACGTCCCCGCAGCGACGCACCACCGCCCTGGCCACCACCACCACCAGTGTTCCGAGTCCATCCAAACAACCAGTGCCGCCGCAAACAACCGCATCCTTCACATGTCCTTCCGCCAAGCCCTATCCTTCCATCTTTCGCACCCCGTCCCCAAACATCCGATGTCCTTGGAGAGACCAAAAGGTACCGATACCCCTACTCCCCAGACCTCTCCCGGGGTGCGATCCGACCAGAATTTCGAGGCGAATCCAACGGTGGCGACGAGGGCCTCCCAGGAGGCCCAACAAGGGGAAAACGAGGGAAGGGTAGAGAGGTATGGGTACCTCTCACTCCTCTGAGTCCTGAACTGCTCGACGCGAGGTCCCCCGGAGCCCCGACCCCTTCCCAGGATCTGGCTCGGACACCCCGAGACGGCGAGGGGCCAGGTCGTTCGCGGGCGCAGCAGAAAGCTGACATCTGCTAGGACGCGTGGACGCAAAACTTTCACCAGGGATCCAGCGCGGCCACGGGGAGCCTCGCGGAGGCCCATAACTGGCTGGACAACAACCTTCAAAAACATCGCGACCCCCGACGCTCGATCCTCGAAGTAACCCCAGCCACACGACGCTCCGACGCGCCGGGGGGCAATTCGGACAGGAGGGGACGGCCGGAAGCGGGACCGAGCCAGCAGTGCGTCGGCAAGGGGGGGCCGATGCTGGCGGAAGCGTGGCACCGCCGGTGCCGAAAGCAGAAAGGGCTCCTGTCTGCGCCACTCAGAAGGCGGGGGCCCCGATCGATGTATGGTGACGACGCTTGCTGCCACTTTCCTGCGCGATGACGAAGAACCTCCTGACAAAGAAACCCACCAGGCTGCCTGCTGTCCCTCAACCTTCGATTTTGTTTAACCTGCACAAGCATGAACTGTCGGAGGTCCGCGCAGATGTCTTGGATTGGCGCTGGGCCCCTCTGGCGGCTCCTCCGGCGCCGCGCTTGACGCGCTTCCCGCACCAGAGGGGGTCTAGGGCCGATGCGGGAAATCAGCGCGCACCTATGATTATCTATGATTGTGCAGTGGCTCATTCTTCGATCTCCTCCTCCTCCTCCGCCTCCTCCTCAACCCTCTCTCCGCCATCTCTCCTACTCCGCCCCCTTCTTTACCCCGTTGAGCGTGCCATATTCGATCATCTTCTCCGTGAGCCTCTTCCGCAGGTGTCGTTTGACCTGTCACACATGCCCGCCCCAAGGTAGGATTGGGAACACTGGAGGGATTATGTAGAGGCCTAGGTTGTAGCACCTGCGTCTGCCCCTGACACTCTTTCCGATTTCTGCCTTCCGCCACATGGTACCTTTCGTGACTGTCACGCCCCCAAGACGCAACATGCTACACTTTCCTGGTAGCATTTGCCCTGTTCTCGAAGCTACCGTTCGCGGCTCATCCCCACTGTTCCAACCATAGAAGTGTGAGACCTTTGCCCTCACTGGTTCAACCCTATGCCGTAATCGCTCTTGTGCTATCATGTGTCTCTGCACTGGCATCGCCTTCGCCACTGTCGTGCCACTTGCAGTGCTCAACGAGAAGACCGTAGGCGAGACCCTCATATCAACCCTTCTTGGGCAAGTGTACCGGGGGCACGAGCTGGAGTGTCCTGAAGCACGAGTTGGCCTCAGCTCCGTTCGAATTCTCTGCGCTGAACTCCGTAAATATGTTTCAAGGGGCACACAGCGTGGAGTGCTGAGCGCTCTCGCGCGCTCCTGGGTGGTCCCCGCGTGACTCCTCCAGAGGCTAAGAACACAGGGCTCGGGACATGCATGTCCAACACGGTTTCAGCTGGCCCCAAATACCATCCTGGAGCCCTCTAGAGCGCATCGTGGGCCGTGCTGGAAGTTCTGGACGGAAGCGCAAGAAACCAAAATTGTCAAAACACATGGGTCCTTATATGGTTTTTGCATTGCCGTCCTTCCGGTCTTCAAAGCGCCCACGACTTCCACGATGCGCCCAAGATCGCTCCAAAATGGCTCAAGAGCCCTCCAGAAGGGCCCGACCCCAAGAGGGCCCAAAGAGGGGGAGAACACGAACTGGTATTTTGAGCCCTCCGCCCCAACCCCCAGAAACTTCCGAGGTGCGCTCAAAAGGCCCCAAGAGGCCCCCAGTAGGCCAAATTCATGCCGCAAGAAACCCCGACGACGCCTCAAAGCACCCCAAAACCGTTTCAAAAAGGCATCCGAGATGCCTCCCAAGATATCCTTACAGGCATCCGGGCGGCCTCTCACCTACATGCCAGGCACGGTGGCGGCATGGGCCGAATACCACAGGAGCCGCCGCCCCTTGTTGATATATATATATATATATATATATATATATATCACAGGAGTGCCTGGCTTGCTAGATCCTACGGCTTGGTTTTGTTTCTCTTCAAGAAGAACTCCCCCTGGGGCTTCGGTCGATGCCGCCGCTGCACAATCAACGTCTCCAACACGGCCTCGATGGCTTGCAAGACGACCAAGATGGTCCAAGATGGCCTCCAAGTTCGCCCAAGATGGTCCAAGATGGCCTCCAAAACAGATCAAGAGGGTTCAAAGATGGCCCCCAAGAGACCTCCGGACCCGAAGAACCAAATTCATGGATTTTCTGTTGGTTCTGGAAAGATGTTCGCATTTGCCTCCTTTCCGTTTTCCGACCGCCAAAGGCGGTCCCAAAGGCCTCCGAGGACTCCAATATTACCTCATGACGGCCCAAGGAGCCTCTAAACAACACCGAAAGGGCCTCCAAGTTCGCCCAAGATGGTTCACGTTCAAGTCCAACTGGCCATACTTGTTCCAAGGGCGCGATGGTGGGTGTGCGTGTATGGCGTGTGACACTGATGCGGCTACTAACTATATGTATTGGGGTGGCGCAAGAAGCTCCCAGAAGGCCTCCTGCTCCTCTTCCTCCTTCTCCTACTCATCCTCTGCCTAATCATCCCCTACTCCCTTCCTCAACTTCCGCCTCATGCTCCTACGATGGTTTCCCGATGGGTTTCCACTGCGGCTCGGGGAACACCTGGTCCGATAACGTATCCAAGATCTGGGCCAAAACAATTGGCCACAGATGCACTTTTCAAAAAGGGGGGGGGGCGGCGGTGATTGGCCGTAGGCGTCTTGACCGCCGCCCCCTGGTGATTCATCACAGGGTTGCCTGGCATGCTAGATTCCTGAAAAGTTCTGGCCCCCCAGAGATCGCCCCAAGATGGCCCACGAGGCCCCCAAGAGGTCCGCAAGGCAGCCCAAGAGGGCCCAATGACAGCGCAAGAGGTGACCAAGACTGCCCCAAGACGGCCCCAGAGAACCCGAAGACAGCCCTAAAGCGGGCCCCAAGACGGCCTCCGAAGACCAAGAGGTACCATAGAGGCCCCGAGAGGCCCACGAAGAGGCCCCATAGAGGCCCCCCCAGAGACCAAGAGGTACCATAGAGGCCCCCAAGAGGCATACTGAAGAGGCGCGTCCTCTTCTTCCTTCTCCTTCTCCTCCCTCTCCTCTTCTTCCTCTGCTGTCCCTCACGTGTGCCCCGAAGGGCTTCTATGATGGACGGGGGGACGCATTGTCCGACAGCTTGGCCGAGCTCTGGCTGCAACGTTCGGCCATATAGGCGCTTCCGAAAGGCAGGGGGCGGCGGTGATTCGCCGTAGGAGCCTTCGATACCAAATTCCAAGAACAACCCCCTGCTGCGAAATATAACCGGGCACGAACACATACGTAACACTGTTGGGCGGAGTGGCCAATCGATGATGCTGCCGGACCTGGATGTACCAGCGTCACGGAAAGCGCAAGCACACGCACAACCGGAGGCTGCGCAAGTGAACGAGGCTGAAGAGATGGTCTACCAGCGACAGTGACAGCCACTCTGAGCAACAGAAGCTTCCAATACTGTCGCCAACGCCATGGGCCAGGCATGTCGAAAAATAATCCCAAGCGGGCCCCTCCCGCCATACGGCCCCCAAGGTGGACGACATGGGAGAGCACCACCAGCAGAGGGCAGAGGAAGGAACGACACCTGGAGACCAGGACGAACCTGGAGCTGGGGCAGGGAGGAGAGCGAGCGATAAGGAACGACAGCAATGAGGGACGAGCAGGAGGGAGAGCAATGCAGAAGAGCGACGCAAGACGGCGGAAGGAAGGACGGCGACACCAACCCGAAGGCTGGCGAACTGGAGAGCAGCGCCGGCATTCGGGCTTCAAATGTTGATCCTAAAATGAACCTGATAATTAGCCCGGCGAGGGACCCAACCTCTTCGGTGGAACTCTCGATGTGGCCACAAAACGTGTGAGGGGCGTGCAGCTTTGACGAGGTGAACCCTCCCGCTGGGACCATCGGTAGAGCGCACAATGGTGCCACGAAACGTGTCAGGGGTGTGCGCCCTGAACAGGCGTGACGCCCACATGCGAACTGCAGCACTGGGACCTTCGGTGGAGCTTTCTACGGGGCCACGGAACGTGTGAAGGGTTCACCGACAAGGGGACGTCGCCCACATGCAAATTGCAGCGCCAAGACCTTCGGAAGAGCTCCCTACGGGGCCACGAAACGTATGAAGGGGTGTACCAGAACGGGGGTGTCGCCCACATGCGGGCTGCGCGACTGGGACCTTCGGTGTAACTCCCCGTGGGCTCACGAAACGTGTGACGGGTGTGCCGCAGGGGGGTGTCGCCCACATGCGGGCTGCGCCACGGGGGCCGTGGAGCTCCCTATGGTGCCACGAAGCGTGTGAGGGTGAGCCACTGGGGCCTCAGGTGGAGATCCCTATGGGGCCACGAAGCGTGCGAAGGGGTGTGCCGAAACGGGGGTGTCGCCCACATGCGGGCTACTCCACTGGGACCTTCGGTAGAGCTCCCCGTGGGGCCACGAAACGTGTGAGGGATGTGCCGAAACGGAGGTGTCGCCCACATGCCAACGCTGGGACCTTGGGTGGAGCTCCCTATGGGGCCACAAAGAGTGCGAGTGGTGTACCGAAACGGTAGGCTGATGCGGAAAGCAGAGGCAGGGATGGGAGGATGCATGAGGAAGGGGAGGAGGAAGGAAGGAAGGAAGGAAGGAAGGAAGGAAGGAAGGAAGAAGTGACGCGGGGCACCGTCTCTTCAAAACGTGGACCCAACACCACAGGATGGTTTGAAAAAAACAACGCATCAAGAACAACCCCCTTCTGCCAACCAAAACTTAAAACGAACATATACGTAATACTCTTGTGTGGACTGCTGAATTGGTCCGCTGACCCGGACGAACATCTGGTCATCTCATGAAACCTTCCCCTGACATCTAACAAACAACGCCGGCATTGACAACAATCAAAAAGGACGGCGGCCTTCAGTCGGTAAGTGCGCCTCAACGTCTAAACGAATAAATTTACGAGGACTGTCAGCAGGATCACGATCTCTCGCGCCTCGCAACGGCGGCCGTCTTAGAGAAATACGGCGAGACAAGGCCAATACTGGATTCGCGACGCAAGCCAGAGCCTAACGCAAGCAACGATATTCAGGACCGTCATCTCGAGGAGGCATCCCACACGCCAGTGCGAGTCCGACTTGGCCCTAGCACGAGGACGCGAGATACATCATGTGGCACACATGGGGCCCCCCGAGTGGGAACAATGGGGGACGAGACGAAACAAGCCAATTCACATACGTTTTGCTTTATATGCTGGCAGATTCGCGGCAAGCAGAAACAAACCTCGACGACCGATTAACGGCACATGGCGGCACCCGCCCCGCGCCAACCGTTCATCAAGCGCCCCCGATTCGTCACTCACGGCTCATGGCCGCTCATGCCTTACGTTCGGTGAACCCCAGAACTTCCATGAAATGGATCGTAAGCCCAGAAAGTCAAAAACGATATGTTTCAGGTTGTGCCAAATGTTTGTTCATGAACGCTAGCCGGCAATGTGTGTGAATCCAATACAACATGATATACTGGAGCGGGCCAGTCTTGAAGTGGCACTCTCGACTGCAAGGGGTCTGCCGGATGTCTCCACGTGAATCGCTTGGACTGGGCAAACTTGTGCGGGGTCCCGGGTCGGGCGAAGCATCGGCCGAACGCGGATATTGACCGAATTGCACGAGCTGCGGCCCTGCATTCTTCGAGCGAGGCGCCGACCGCGCCGGTGCATCTGAAACACGCAACCCCAAGCGAATCCCGAAGCCGAAAGGCGCAAACGGCACCCCGAGAAGAAAGAAACACTAAATCTTTGGACGCGGGCAAGCTTCATATCCGCTCGGTCCGTACCGCTAGGACCACCCTTCGGCTGATAAGCAGGTTCGGGGGAGGGATAAGGAGGCGGCCGATATGCCATGAGTCCCGCCGACCGCCAACAAAAACACGGCACTTAATCATCAACCCTTAACCCCGCGCGCTTCTATCAACCAAATATCTATACATATATATATATATATATAAAAACAGTTCTGTGCATATATACATGTATATATATATATATACATATGAACATGTATATACATATACATGTAGAGAGAGAGGGAGAGAGAACCGATCCTTCCAGCAGTTCATCGATGTATATATCTACATGCCTACCCACCGCAAGGATGGTTGGCGCCATGACGTGGCATGTATTTGTTCGCGCACTTGTTGGTGGCGGAAGGCGCCGCAGATCGCATCCACGTGCTTCTACCCGCGCTGCTGCGCAAGTGGCGGTGACAAGTGGTTTGTGTTTTGCCTGCCCCGCAGTGTAAAGTAGCAAACGGAACTGGGTGATTCTTCTGTTGCAACGCAAAGTACGTGGCAGCTCGTCGCCCGCCCACTGTTGCTTCGTTGTTGTTGGCCGCCGCTCGGCTGCGCGCGCCCGCCTATCAACCCAACGGCCCTTTCGTGGATCGATCGACCTATAAATATAGATATATATGAACCTACCTACCTGTCGGTTGATGAATATAACTATGTACGCATGTATCTATTCGTTTAATGTATCTAACCCGTCTGCGTTTCAACTATTTCTATACATCTATCGATATATATATATATATATATAGGTGTATCGAATGTCGGTGCTAATGGTGGGTGGTGGTGATACTGATAGCGGCGGTGGAACTGGTGATGGCAGTGTGGTGGGATGGTGGTGGACATGTGACGTGACGGTTGTTTTGTGGATGCTAATTAATGCACCGCAGCGCGATGCCAGCTTCACTTACTGGCGCGCGCTCTAACGGCTGCGCACTCGAGGAAAATCAACCCTACTGCAATCCGACATGCGTCGAAGCGCTGGCAGAGCTTGGCGCCGCGAAGCGGGCGGCCGACGGCGACGTCGTCGTCGTCGTCGTCATTGCCTGGCGCAACCCTATTGCCACTGGGGCTCGTCCCCTAGCGTGCCGCGAAAAGGCGCTGGGTGGCACCATCTCTGGTCACTGTCGTTTCTGTCGTAGCGCCAGTGGCTTCCGCCCTGGAACTCCCGCCAGTTCGGGCCGCTTCCCGGCGCCGTCGAAGGCCGTCCGCCCACGGGGGCGCCCCGGCCCCGCGCATCCGGCGGCGCGCGCGCGACCGCGTGCAAAGGCCTCGCCCGCGTAAGAAAGTCCTGCCCCCCCCCCCCTGCGGCGAGACAGCGCAGAACCAGAACCCGCAATGGCGCGCTGTCGGAGACTGGCGCGCGCCGCTCTGCTCTGCGCACTGGCGGCGCATGTGCTCCTGGCGCCCCGCCGCTCACTGGAAATGCGCGACATGGAGGCCGCGGCCGCGCGCGCGCGCGCCCACTAGGACAACGGCGGCGCGCGAGCTGCGGCCGCGCGACGACGCCGCTGAACAGACAACCGACGCTCTCTGCGATGCGAAGAAGCACGCCCGCAACTAGTGGGCCGAACGCAGCGGTCGCGAGATCGGCGCCCCACGTCAAGAAACGCGGCCTCGCGCGCATCGACAGCGCGCCGTTCCCCGGCAGAGCGCAGGGGGGGGAGGGCCCGGCCGCGGCGGGCGCACGTCCCGCAGAAGAAAGCTGGCTCGTCTTCCACCTCGACGCCAATAGCGGCCGCGTACGCCTTCATGGACTGATCCGAATTGGAGCCGAGGCGCGCGCCGCAAACGTCATTATCCCCCCCTCCCCCCGAGACCACCCCATCGAGATCCCCCCCGAGACCTCCCAGATCCCCAGGAGGGGGTCTCGATAGAGGAGCTGGGGGGGGGGGAGCGGGCGGAGCGGGCGATGCCCCCCCCCCCCCCCTTACGTTTCGGTTTCGACGGCTGGCAAAGCTTGTCTTCGTGACTTTTGCGACGACGCGAAGGGTCGTCGGCTCGGAGATCGAAAGTCCGCCCCAGAACCTGGTTGTCCAGGGGTCCGTTTGGCCCAGGAGCTCAAGGGAAATCCAGCCGTGGTGGCGAGAAACCTCCAGGAGGCCCAAAATGAATGCAAAACATACAAAAATGTGGACGTTCGATCCTCAACCTACGCCCTAAGCCGCGACCCTGAGATACGACGCCGCAAAACATCGCAGCACCATGAGGCATACAACGACCACCCTACAGACTCAGTGCTCTGCTGCATCTCTTGAGCCAGAACGAAAGGATACGTGAGGGCCCTGGGGCCCGAATCTGGGCGAAAACGACGGTTGAGACGAAATTGCCACGCCCAGATCCAAAATTCAAAACTCGGAGCACCAGCGGCCGTTCGGGACGACCCGGTCACCCCCAAAACGCTCTCGGCGACGCGCATATGCTGCAGAGCACCCCAAGGCGAAGAGGCGCCTCCCACCACCGACAGTGGCTTCCGACGACCTCCCCGAAGTCCGGGCCCCCCTCATCCTCGAGGATCCCACCTGCCGTCGCTCGGACGCCCATTTCCCGTGCACTTTTCGGTTTCGTGCGTGTTTTTTTTGCTCGATTGTCCAGGATGGTCCTCGATGGTTCTCGCCGAGGAAAAATGCACACGTCCGAGCGATGCCAAGCCCAAGGGGGAGGAGGGGGGGCAACAAGGGGAGCATCCCTCCGGCGGAGCGCGTCGGCGCCGCTCCGCGCCTGCGCAGTGCGCTGCGCTCCCGCCCCCGACCCCGCCGCGCAGCCAGAGGACGAGGACCGTCGCCAAGGCGATGGCCGCGCCGACGCCGGCTACTGCGGGCGTGAGGGGGGCCACCAGGGGGGGGCAGGAGCGGGCCGCCTCGGATCGACCAGTGGGATAGGATCGGGCCTTGCACCGGGTCGGGCTGGTGCGGCGAGGGGGCGGACCTGAGTCAGATCGGCCGCGGCAGGATGCACAATTCGAGCGGCATCGGAGCGCCCAAACACCATAATGTAATCGCAGCGAGCTGGGCGAAACGGGCATCGAATCAGATCGATCGGATTGAACCTGCCCTGGGTGGGCGAAGCGAAGAAACAGAAGCCATGACCTTTGGGGGATCGGCCGTTTTTGTCGCGGCATGTTTGTCCCCATGTTTGATTTCAATTTCGGTATCCATGAGAGCGGTTTTCGGGCCCCCGCGGTTATGAACATGGATGTGAGGTGCCCAGGCTGCCTCACCATTCCAGATCCGGGATGTTGCCAGCGCTCGCGCGGCAGCACCGTGCCCGGTTGGGAGTCAGCGGCGTGGCCAAAGCGGAAGCGAAAACACTGTTCGCAATCAGGAATGTGGCCAGCGCTCAGATGGCATCACACCATCTGAACAGCGCGTGGCCAGTGCTCAGGTAACTGCGCCACGATCGGACATGCACCAATCCTCCAGCGACACTACCATTCAGAGCGAGTGGCGCTGCCAAAATCGGAGCTTGGGGGGTGATACCGAAAGTCGACGTGAGAAACCCGAACCGGGAAATCGTCTCGTTTCGTGCGTGACGCGCGTGCAGGCGGGGCGTAGCTGTGTGAGCTCGTGCCATGCAGCCTCGGACAAAATCCCCCCCCGACTCCGACACACACGCCCATGCCGATCCACAACGTGTTGGGGATGTCCACGCCCATGCCGCCCACCACTTTGCAACGCAGTCGTGCGACATGTGGACCAGAATGGGTATTCACGACACCGTGCCAGTACCTCTGTTTGTACAAGCCCAACACCATGTGCCAATTAACCATTAAGTGTCGAGAAAAAGGGTTGGGCGAAAGAGACTTCATTTGTCTGTCGTGTGTTCTTGTGGCCTTGGTGTGGCGTTACGAAGAATACATCCGAGCCGGATTCGCCTCGGGAGAATTTCCTCCAAACGCCGCCACCCACGCCCATGCCGAGAGACAACGTGTTCAGGATGTCCACACCCGTGTCGCCCACAATTCTGTACCGCAATCGTGCTACATGTGGGCAACACGTGGTATTCACGGAACCGTGCCGTTAGTTCGTTTTGCACGCGCCCTACACCACGTGTCAATTAATAATCCACTCGCAAACAAAACGTGCCGCATCCCACTGTGTGTTGAGACCGAATGGCGACCAGAACGGGTGTTATCCCACCGTGCAGACGTTCTCTACCTGTTCCTTCCGCGAGCCCGGTGGGGGCTTCTGAAGGCCGCAACCATACCAAACGAAGTAGGGATTAGTCGAATTTAGAAAACGTTTCAAGCGAAACTGTGCCGAAACCGCGCCAAAACTGAGCCGAACCAGGCAACTTGTCAGGAAGTCTCAAAGCGAAACTGAACCCACACCAGGCACTACCAGGGCGAAGCCACGCAAATGCTGACGACGTCTCAAACGAAACCAGGCGTACGCCAGGCCAAAACAGGGGCTACACCAGGCAACTTCTGAGGATATTTCAGGCGGGGCGCGCGGCCAAACCACGCACCACCCACTTCCCCGCATGACGAATTAAAGCAGTGGGCCCCCCCCCCGCAGGCGGAATCCCACTTTGAATTTTACGGGGGGGGGTCTTTGGACCGCACGCCCTGTGATGCGGATAGGGTTGGGAGCAGAAGCCTTCAGTTGTTTGTCGTATGTTTGGGGGGCCTTGGTGTGGCGTTAGGAGAGATACTTCCGAACCTGATTCGCCTCGGAAGAGTTTTCTCCGAAAATCGGCACGCCCATGCCGACCCACAGCGCGTTAGGGATGTCCACATCCATGTCGCCCAAAATTTTGTAGCGCAGTCGTGTCACCTGTGAACCACAATGTGTATTCATGACACCGTGCCATTGCTTCGGCTTGTACGCGCCGACCACAACGTGTGTCAATTAACCATTCAGTGTCGAGCAAGACGTGGCACACCCCAATGCGTATCGAGACCGCATGGCGATCATAACAGATGTTATCCCACCGTGCAAATATCCTCGTGAAGGCTTATTGGGGCAAAAAACCATGCCGAACCAGGGAAGGAAAATGCGAATTCTGAGGATGCCTCACGCGAAACTGGCCGACACGCCAAAACAGAGCCAAACGGACGACTCAAGCGAACGACGCCAAACCAAAACGAAACCAAGGAAATACTGACGACGTCTCGAACGAAACCGGGCCCACTCCAGGCCAAACCAGGGGCCACACCAGGCAAATGTTGCGGACGTCTCAAACGAGAGTGGGCCCACACCAAGGCAAACCAAAGGCCAAACCAGGCAGATGTTGAGGATGTCTCAGGCGGGGCGCGCAGCCAAGCCAAACCATGTCAAAACAACCCAAACGAGGCCGAACAAGGGGCCCATGCAGATTATACAAGCAAGATCGCCCACACGTAGCACCCCGCCGCAGGCGCCGATTATTTTGTGAAAACAAGGCGGGTGGGTCGCAGGGCGGGTCGCGGGTGGGTCGCGGGCTGGGTCGCGGGTGGGTCGGGGGTGGGTCCCAGGTGGGACGCGGGTGGGTCACGAATAAGTGGCGGTTGGATCGCGGGTGGGTCCCAGGTGTGTCGCGGGCCGGGTTGCAGCAGGGGACGGCAACAACCACAAACAACAACAACGACAACGACAACGACAACGACAACAACAACAACAACAACAACAACAACAACAACAACAACAATTACTAGCACGTGGGGACACTCCGTTCTCACCAGTGCCAGGGTTTTCATAGGAGGCGGGCAATACCCCCACTTTGTGGGGGGGCCGGTTCAAGCTCTACCAAATTTCCAAACGACTCTTCGCCACCACCCACACCCAGCTTCCCGCCCTATGACGTTCGGACACTTCACTTCGTGGCATGCGGACGACCGTGGCTACTATTCAGGGCCCCGCGGCCGACGACGACGGCGTGCGCGCGCGAAGAAAAAACGAATGTGTCCCGCATGGTATTATTTGACAGGGATGATGGCCCTGGCAGGTGCGCAACCGTTGTTGCAGAAGTTCGAAAAAGTTGCTCGCAAAAGCCCGTTTGACAGAAATGATTAAAAAGTGTTGGGTTTCCTACGAATCCGCAAGAGCGCGCGGGATGAAATTTGACAATTTTTTTGAAAAACCATTGGTTTTTGATGTTTGTATGTTAAAATCGCTACGAAAACTAAGGTTTTGGAAGGATTTCGTCTTGCGCGCGCGAATGTCCACTTTACCTTATTTTTTGCAAGGGATTCTTGAAGTTTGGATATGTTAGAACAAGAAATGTCCACTTTAGCTTATTGTTTGCAAGGGAAAGCAGGCGTCAACAAAACAACCGGATCTGGTACACATCGTTTTGCCTGAGACTTCCTCACGAAAATGATGAAAATGAGGCTGCGGCCTAGGCGCGGCGGGGGGGCCATGCACCAGGGGCCCCAACAATAATTATTCTTTAGAAGTAATAATGTTCAACAACAATTACCAGCACGTGGGGACACACCGTTCTCACCAGTGCCAGGATTTTCATAGGAGGCGGGCAATACCCCCACTTTGTGGGGGGGCCGGTTCAAGCTCTACCAAATTTCCAAACGACTCTTCGCCACCACCCACACCCAGCTTCCCGCCCTATGACGTTCGGACACTTCACTTCGTGGCATGCGGACGACCGTGGCTACTATTCAGGGCCCCGCGGCCGACGACGACGGCGTGCGCGCGCGAAGAAAAAACGAATGTGTCCCGCATGGTATTATTTGACAGGGATGATGGCCCTGGCAGGTGCGCAACCGTTGTTGCAGAAGTTCGAAAAAGTTGCTCGCAAAAGCCCGTTTGACAGAAATGATTAAAAAGTGTTGGGTTTCCTACGAATCCGCAAGAGCGCGCGGGATGAAATTTTGACAATTTTTTTTGAAAAACCATTGGTTTTTTGATGTTTTTATGTTAAAATCGCTACGAAAACTAAGGTTTTGGAAGGATTTCGTCTTGCGCGCGCGAATGTCCACTTTACCTTATTTTTTGCAAGGGATTCTTGAAGTTTGGTTATGTTAGAACAAGAAATGTCCACTTTAGCTTATTTTTTGCAAGGGAAAACCGATCGTAACAACACAACCGGATCCGGACCAACCCGTTTTGCCTGAGACTTCCTCACGAAAATGATGAAAATGAGGCTGCGGCCTAGGCGCGGCGGGGGGGTCGTGCACCAGGGGTCCCAACAATAATTATTCTTTAGAAGTAATAATGTTCAACAACAACAACAACAACAACAACAACAACAACAACAACAACAACAACAACAACAACCGCAACCAAAAACAACACCAACGACAGCAACAATGACAACAACAATCATTTTAAGACTGTTCGCTCTTATCTGCTCGAGTTTCCCTTAACGCGTATTTCCCAATCCCTCGATACCCGCCCTCTTCGTCTTCAATCGTACCCCTTCTGGGGGGTATACCTTTCTTCCCTGCAGGCCGGGCACGGCCGCGGACCGTCGGCCTGGCCAGCGGCAGCGCTGATCGGCGGCAACTCGACCCCAAGAGGGACGGACAGGGGACCGACCACGACGACGACGACGACGACGACGACGACGACGACGACGACGACGACGATGGCGACAACGACGACGACGAGCGAAAGCGAGAGCGACAGCAGGGCCACGAAGGGCACGAAGTAGGCCACGAAGGGCGACAGCGGGAAGAAGAAGGGCATGCTTATGGGGCCACGACGGGCGCGAAGGAACGTGGGCCACGAAGGGCATACATAAAGTGGGCCGCGGAGGGCACGGACGGGGCCACTGAGGGCAGCAACGGGGTCACTAAGGGCAGCGAGAGGGCCACGAAGGGCGACAGCTGGGCCACAAAAGGCATGCATAAGGGGGCCACGACGGGCGCGAACGAGAGGGGGCCACGAAGGGCATACATAGATGGGGCCACGAAGGACAGCGAGGGGGTCACGAAGGGCTGCAACGGGGCCACGAAGGACAGCGAGGGGGCCACGAAGGGCTGCAACGGGGCCACGGAGGGCAGCGAGGCGGCCACGAAGGGCTGCAACGGGGCCACGAAGGACAGCGAGGGGGCCACGAATCGGTGCAACGGGGCCACGAAGGACAGCGAGGGGGCCACGAAAGGCTGCAACGGGGCCACGAAGGGCAGCGAGGGAGCCACGAAAGGCTGCAACGTGGCCACGAAGGGCAGCGAGGGGGCCACGAATGGACGAATGGGGTGCAAAGGGGCCACGAAGGGCAGCGAGGGGGCCACGAAGGGCTGCAACAGGGCCACGAAGGGCAGCGAGGGGGCCACGAATGGGGTACAACAGGGCCACGAAGGGCAGCGAGGGGGCCACGAACGGCTGCAACGGGGCCACCAAGAGCTGCAACGGGGCCACGAAGGAAAGTCCAACGCAAGGGCGCTATTTTTTGTAAATTGCAAGCAAGTCTCAAGCAACTACTAAATAAACTATATAAGAAAATTCCAAGCGAGAGCGCGATTGCTGAATACAGTGCGAGGAAGTCTCGAGCGAGAGCGGGGGTCAGGCTAAATTGTGAGGAAGTCTCAAACGGGAGCTGTTGCTGTTGTAACCCGGGGGCCAGGGCCCTAGTTTGAGGAAGGCTTCCGTTGTAAAAAACAATGTGCGAGCGCGGGGGGGGGCACTTCAGTTGAAAAATAGAAAGTACACCGGAGGGGGGATCAACAATAATTATTCTTGAGTTGTGAGAATTCAACAACAACAACGACAACAACAAAAACAACAACGACGACGACGACGACAACAACAATAACAACTCACCCGCGACCCGCCCGCGACCCACTCGCGACTCACCCTGCGACCCACCCGCGTCCCAACCCGCGACCCACCCGCGACCCACCCGCGACCCACCCCCTGACCCACTCACATTACTTCAGCGACACACCCCGCGACCCACTAGCAGACTGCGAGGCTCTGAAGACGCCTGCCGCAGGCGCCTAATTCTTCCAATGTGTACGTAACACCCCGCAGATGCGGAGAAGAAAAAGGGTGCGGTGGGAGTGTCGGCAATGTGCGAGACTCTGCAGAAGCCCGCCGCAGGCGCCGATTTTTTTGATAAACAAATGTGGGTAGGTCGCGGGTGGGTCGCAAATGGGTCGCTGGTGGGTCGCGGGTGGGTCGCTGTTGGGTCGCGGGTGTACAGGGCAGAAAATCCACCCCATAATAATCACACCGACAAGCGAAGCCGTTTGGTAAACGCACATAAGGAATGAATCGAACAGGGCAGCGCTGTTTAGTAAACGCCCAGGGCAGTTTTAGTAAACGTCCATTGTCGGGTCCGGGTGGTTTCTCCTCCTTTGAGGGTGGGTCGTGGGGTGGGTCGCGGGTGGGTCGCGGGGTGGGTCGCGGGTGGGTCGCGGATGGGTCGCGGGTGGGTCGCGGGGTGGGTCGCGGGTGGTCGTGGGGTGGGTCGGGGGTGGGTCGCGGGCTGGGTCGCGGTCGCGGGTGGGCGCGGGTTTGGTGGTCGCGGGTGGGTCGCGGGTGGGTCGCGGGGTGGGTCGCGGGGTGGGTCGCGGGTGGGTCGCGGTGGGACGACGACAAACAGCAACAACAACAACAACAACAACAACAACAACAACAACGCAACAAGCGGAATTCTCAGTACAAATCCCCTATTCAGCCAAGCACCCAGGGACAATGAATGACCGTTCGGCCCCCTCACTCTGACAACGAGCCCGCCGCAGGCGCCGGCTTTCGCAGAAGCAAATGTGAATGAGTCGCGGGTGGTTCGAGGGTTGGTCGCGGGTGGGTCGCGGGTGGGTCGCAGGTGGGTCACGGGGTACGTCGCGGGTGGGTCGCGGGTGGGTCGCGGGTGGGTCGCGGGTGGGTCGCGGATGGGTCGCGGGCGGCTCGCGGGGTGGTTCGCGGGTGGGTCTCGGGTGGGTCTCGGGTGGGTCGCGGGGTGGGTCGCGGGTGGGTCGCGGGTGCGATGCGGGCGGATCGCGGAGTGGGTCGCGGGTGAGTCGCGGGCGGGTCGCGGGGGGAACGACACAACAACGAACAGAATCCTCGCCGTGGATCCCCACTTCAGCCACGCACCCAGGGACAGTCAATGACCGTTCGGCCCCCTCACTCTGCGGCGGGCTTCTTCAGAGCCTCGCAGACTGCCGACGTCCTTGCAGCCGCCTCACGCTTATCCGCAACTGCGGGGTGATACGTGTGGGGGGCCTTTGGACCGCACGGTCTCTGATGCGGACGGGGTTGGGCGCAGAAGCCGTCATTCCCTACCTAGGCTCTGCCTAGAAGGGTTCTGAACTCTCTATCTTAAAGGGGCTGGGCAGTGTAGAACGCCCCGGGCGGTTCCCCCGGCATCCGCCCCGCGGTTCCCCCAGTTACGTCTCCTTAGACTAGCGTTGCTTATCTCATCTTAGCTTAGCTTATGTCATCTTAGCTTACCTTAGCTTCATCTTAGCTCAGAATTATCTTAGCTTAGCTTACATTCATCTTAGCTTCGCTGAGCCTTAGCATAGCAGAGTACAGCATAGCGTAGCATAGCATAGCGCAGCACATCATACCATATCATAGCCCAGCATAGCAAAACATAGGGCAGCATAGCATAGCATAGCATAGCATAGCATAGCATAGCATAGCATAACGCAGCACAGCACAACACAGCGCAGCATAACATAGCATAGCGTAGCATAGCACAGCGCAGCATGACATAGCACAGCTTAGCATAGCATAACATAGCATAGCAAAACATAGCGCAATATATCACAGCATAGCATATCATAGCATGGCATAGCGCAGCATAGCATGGCATAGCAAAACATAGCAACGAATGTTGATTTCCTAGGGGTTCCAACTTCTAGGTAGGGTCGCACTGGGGTAATTTATTTTGGTTGTTGTTGGGGCCTTGGTGTGGCGTCCGGAAAAATACTTCCGAACCGGTAGTAAGACGACAAAACCATCAGAGTGAGCCGTCACTCCCAGATTACCCAAGGTTGCCCCGATAGACCAAATGATCTTCTAAACATTTGGCCCGATGTTTTGATTGTCTCGAATGCTGCCCCGACAATTGTCCCGATGTTTGTCCCAATGTTGTTTTCCCAATGGTTGACCCGCTGGTTGTCCCGATGGTTGTCCCGATGGTTGTTCCGATGGTTGTCCCGATGGTTGTCCCCATGGTTGCCCGATGTTGTCCCGATGGTTGTCCCGATGGTTGACCCGAATGTTGTCCCGATGGTTTTCCCATGGCTGTCCCGATGAATGTCCCGCTGGTTTTCCGTTTGGCTGTCCCGACGGTGATCCCGATGGTTGCCACGAAAGATAGATAGTGAGATGGATATCTGCCTATAAATCTATAAGTACGTATCGGAATACATGCGTATCTACATGTATGGTTACGTGTATAGAGATAGGTACTGTGATATAAGAGAGTGCGCGAATATCAAAAGACCAGGCATTCCACCAACAGAAAGGCAATGATTGATGCAACTCCATCCAGACCCCCCGATGCGTCCACTCGTGAGTTGAATTGTGCGTCGAAAGCACATCGAATCTGATGTGTGGTCTATGGTCTATGCGGTCTAAGTCTGGGCCGAGCCGTGCCAGCTGCCCGAATTGAATTATCCTCCTGCTGTTCCTCCCTCTGCTTCTCGCCTCCCACTCTTTCAGAGCCTCCCCAGCCCCACCAATCCCCCCTCCCGAAACCAAAGATACCGAAACTGTTACTCCCGTGACCTTTCCCGCTGTGCGTTCTGGCCAGAATCCCGAGGCGAATCCAGCGTTGGGTTCCAACGTGGGTCTGTCAGTATAGAGAGGGTCATGAAACAAACGTTGCAACACATATTCTGCGTATCTGATCATATGCGGTCTGGCAGATCGGGGCGGCATCATCGCGACGCCAAGGGGCGTCGCGGACTCGAGCCTTCGGCCTGGAAGCACGAAGCGCATGATTCCCCATATCACGAAGTTTTGCAACCAGTCACTGTGCTCTGGGGGTGCGCGGACTCGCAACACTCTGTTCAGCTAATCGTTAGCTGGCGCCCGCCTCGAACTCATGCCCCGTCCCCCGCCTTTTTCCAAATATCCCTTCGCTGCGGCCCCACCCCCCTCATGCCCGTCCCATTGCCCCGGTCCTCATCATGCCCTTCATCCACATTGCCCCCCACCCATGTGTCAATTCACGTCGTTCCTCGTCGTCCACCTGCGCCGGATTCGTTCCCCCATCGTCCACATGCCTGCCCTCCTCCCATCCTCTACGCCCTAGTGCACATCATGCCCCCAACTTCTGCCACCCCCTACCTCCCTCGCCCTCGTGATGCTGACGCCGATGATGCAAATCCTCCTGGGCTCTTTTCCTCCGCTCTCGTCCAGTCCCGTTCATCCCTGGCCCCTCGGCCACCCCTCCTATCGAACCCGTTCCTTCCCACAGCCCACCATCCCCACCCCCCCGCGTCTTTGCATGCACAGACTACGGCCCCCTCCTGGACCAGCCGGGAGACCCGCGGAAACTCCAGCCCAGTGACCATTCCAGCGAGAGGCGCGCAACAAATGCACAGTTGGAGACACGAGCTGTGTATTTCGACCGCGCACGACGCCGCCCCTGGACCAGCCAGAAGAGAAACGCGAAAGTTCCCGCCCATTCAACACCACCCGCGAGGGGCACACTCCAAATACACAGATGGGAACGAGATCTGTGTACACAGATCACACCACGATCTGTGTAAACAGCGGGCCCGCACACGAAAATACACAGCTGAAGACACAAACTGTGCACACAGATCACACCTTGATCTGTGTATTTCGAAAAGGTGAACGCTCGCCACCTCGAGAGCGCCCCGACTTTGCCTACCCAGAACCGAGGTCGACATGCCCAGCCGGGGGGGAATGCGAATGCACACTTCCCCGGCCCAGGGCGCCCCCGAGAGAGCCGCAAATACACGCTTCCCTGGCCCAGGGCGGCCGCGGTGCAACGCGGCGCCAAAGCGGCCCCCAACGGCCCGAAGACGTCCCAAAAGGCCTCGCAGGACCCCAAAGAATGCCGCGCAGCAGTCCGAAAAACACGAGAGATGTCACATGTCAAGGACCTCTTAACAGTCAAAGCTCCACGCGTCGCCATATAGATCACTGCTCTGGCAAGGGGGCGGACCTTGCCGCAGGCACCTATAATTTACATGTTAGCGATGCGACACTGCTCGGCGGCCGTGCCGCCCGCATTTTGGGTGCGCCCCGAACTCTCGCATTGGCAATCCCCTCTGTTTGGTTGCGCCGCCGGGCTCGGATATCGAAAAAGCATTTACCGCTGACGCGGGCACGCGGCGCCAAGGACTTCACTTTTCGAACAAGGAGGGCGGGCGAGGTAGGACGACGGATGGTGGAGCAGGGAGGCAAAGAGGAACGAGGAATAATGAGGGAGGTGGGAAAAGGCGCTCCCCCGCCCGAGCCGCGGACGCTTTCGACACCATCCAAGGGAGGGAGGAAAGGAAGGGGAACGGAGCAAGGGCGATGACGACGACGGGAAGCAAAGTGTCCTGGGTCCGCATATAGCCATATGTCTGCGATTCGGGTGCGCGCGCAGTCTTCGAGGCACTTCAAGCCGGACCCATACTGAATTCACGAATTCCTCAAAACTGTGTAAACACTCTGTCCTCTGTGCCCTCTCCTATACAACGGCCTCATAACAGAGGGGCAGTGGATTCCAAATCCAGCGGTGGCGACGAGGGCCTCCCAAGAGGCCCGAAAAAGGGGAAATCGAGGGAACCGTAGCAGTATCGGTACCTTCTCCTCGTCTGATCCCACTCCTCCCTCTTCCTTTTCCTCTCCGCCTCATCCTTGGCCTCCGCCTCCGCATCCTCCTCCACCTCTGCCACCTCGGCCGAGCGCGCCGCTCTCTCTCTTTTGCGGCGCGCACGCCGTCCCGGGCTAGACGCGCTTTGGCCGGAGGCACTTCCAGATCTTCGACAGGTGGCGCCGCGCCTCCTCGATGGTCGAGACGTGGAAAACCGTCGCCTGCCCCGGAGGTAGAGGCCTCCTAGATGGGGTCCGAGTAGATGGGGTCGGAGGATGGCGCCGTATCGACGATACATCGACGATGCATCGGCGATGCATCGGCGATGCATCGGCGATGCACCAGCGATGCATCGTCGACGTCAGCGATGAATCGGCGACGTCGACGTGAAGCAAATCGGGCTCCACATCCAGCCGCATCGGCGATGCATCGGCGATGCGGCGCGCTCCTTCGACCACATCTACTCCGGCCCCATCTAGGAGGCCTAGAGGAGGTCCCTCAGAGATTCTGGGGCGGGCCGCCGACATGCGCTTCTCCAGTCTCGCCAGGTCTCCTCGATGGCGCAGAGAGCCCGCCGTCGGGCCCCAGCAGGACCACCCGACGGCGATCCGGGGCGAGAGCCGGGCCCTGGAGGAGGGGGCGAGGCCTCTGGCCGCGCAGTGGCAAAAGCACACGCGCACACCCACGCACATTCACACACACACGCACACACACGCACACACGCGCACACACGCACTCACACACACACACACACGCACACACACACACACACACACACACACACACACACACACACACACACGCCGTCGGAGTCTGCAAGGAGCCACCCGCGTCGCGAACAAGACCGCGACGGGTGGCTCCTGGCCGTGCCCAACCTCCGGCGGGCGATTTCGGGGCAGCTGTCGGGCCCCAGGGCCGTCAGAAACCTGCCCAGGACGAGGAACTGGCCCAAGGGAAAGGGATGTGGGACTTTCCGGAGCCCAGCATCCAGAAAATCAGGGAAAGGGATACAGTCGGAGCTGGGCCAGAATAACATCCCCCAAGAACTTGCGACCCTCCGCTGGCCAAACACACACAGAACATCTGAGGGTACCCTCCGCAGGGTATACGAGAACGTCCAGCAAACACGACACTGGGGCACCCTCCCCGAACCGACCTCGATCTCACACCTCGGTCCGGCTGTATCCGGGAGCGTCCCCACGGGGCTACGCAGCCCCGAGCGAGGCATCGCAAGGACCATGACTCTGGCGAGGCGACGTGCGAAGACCTGGCCCCTGGGCTTCACGAGGCGGGAGGACCCCCCTCCAGGGTAGTCACGCCTGTCCCCAAACATCCGACGCCGCACTGTTGTACCCAACCCTCCTCCTGCGAGATGGGTCCTCATTTTGAATCCGCAGCGCCAGAAGATCACCTTCTTCCTTTCCTCCTCCTCCCTCCTCCTCCTCCTCCTCCTCCTCCTCCTCCTCCTCCTACTCCTCCTCCTCCTCCTCCCCTGTGTCACCAACACCATTGTTATCCTGATCATCGTCACCATCGTCGTCGTCACCATCACCATCATGCACACAATATTACCACAGTCATCATCGACACGGCACAACCCTCACTCGCTTCGTGGCCTCATAGGGAGCTCCATTGAAGGCTCCAGTGACTGCGTCTGCATGGTTGCCCGCCTCATTTCGGCACATGCAAACACTTCTCACGCGCTTGGTGACCCCATAAGGAGCTCCACCGAAGGCTCTAATGGCTGCGTCCGCATGGTGATCCGCCCCATTTCGGCACACCCCTCACGCGCTTCGTGGCCACATCGGGAGCTCCACCAAAAGCCTCGATCGCTGTGTCCGCTTAGTGATCCGCCCCATGCCGACACACACACACAAACACAAACACACACAAACATAAATACACACACAAACACACACGCAAACCTCACACGCTTCGTGGCCCCATAGTGAGCTCTAGGCTCCAATGGCTGCGACCGCATGATGACCCGCCCGATTCCAGCACACCCCTCACACGCTTCGTGGCCCCATAGGGAGCTCCAACCAAGGCCCAAGTGGCTGCGTCCGCATAATGGCCCGCCCATGTCGGCACATCCCTCATACGCTTCGTGGCCCCATAGAGAGGTCTACCAGAAGCTCCCGTGACTGCGACCGCATGATGACCCGCCCCATGTCGGCGCACCTCTCACGCGCTTCGTGGCCCCAAAGAGAGAGGAGAGCCCCCGGGACTGCGCCTGTGCGTCTGCATGATGGCCCGCCCCATGTCGGCAGAGGCCCTCACGCGCTTCTTGGCCCCACAGGGAGATCCACCGCAGGATCCAGGTGCTGCATCCGAATTATGACCTGTCCATTTCGGCACACCCCTCACGCGCTTCGTGGCCCCAAAGGGAGCTCCACCGAAAGCCACAGTGGTTGCGTCCGCATGGTGACCCGCCGCATTTTGGCACACCCTCGCTTCGTGGTCACATGAGGCGGTCCGCCGCAGGCCCCAGTGGCTGCGTCCGCGTGGCGACACGCCCCATTTCGGCGCAACCCTCGGTTTGAAGAAAGGTTTATTTTTTCGCCTGGGAAATTTCCTCCTCGGGTACCCATCAGAACCAGCCTCCTACCCAAGGCCATGTTTGGATCCCGAGTCATTTGTGACCGCCTCGGAGCCCGAAACCGACCCCACATGCGCAGAACACGGCAGAATTATGTATCCCCCCGCAGTTGTGGGTACGAGTGATGGGGGCGGTGAGGACGTCGGCTTTCTGCCAGACTCTGAGGAAGCCCGCCGCAGGCGCCTGCAGTGAGCCCGCCGCAGGCGCCGATTATTTCGTTAAAACACTGTGAGTGAATCGCGGAGTGGGTCGCGGGTGGGTCGCGGGCTAAGCGGCGTGTGGGTCGCGTGTGGGTCGCGTGTGGGTCGCCGGTGGGTCGCGGGCGGGTCGCGGGTAGGTCGCGGGTGCGTCGCGGGTGGGTCGTGGGGTGGGTCGCAAGTGGGTCGCGGGTGGGTCGCGGGTGGCTCCCGGGTGGGTCGCGGGTGGCTCGCCGGCAGATTCGCGGTGGGGGGATGACAACAAACATCAACAACAACAGCAACAACAACAACAGCAACAACAACGGCAATAACAACAACAGCAACACCAACAACAACAACAAGAACACTCATATTAAGACTGTTAGCTCTCCCTGGCACGCGTGTCTTGCATTCAGTATACCCCAACCCTCGATACCCGCTCATTTCGTCTTCGATTGCACCCCCTTTCGGAGGAATATCTTCCTTGTCGGCCACTGACTGAAGAGCAGAGAAATCTCAAGCGAGAGCGCCGTTCCTGTGATCGGGGGCCTCTCTGGCCAGGGGCTCTCGGAATACCTATGATGAAATATCGAACGGGAGCTCTTGTCGCCGTGTCCAAGCCTCAACCAACTTGCCTGAATCACTGGAAAGTCCCGAGCGAGAGCGCCGTTCTTTAGGGACCTTCTTGGCCAGAGGCTCTCGGAGTAAATCGTGAGGAGGTATCTAGCAGGAGCCCTTGTCGTCGTGGCTGGGCCTCCGCCAACTTAATAGAATTGCGAGGAAATCTCAAGCAAGAGCGCCGTCCCTAAGTTCGGGGGCCTCTCTTGCCAGGGTGTCTCGGGGTAAATTGTGAAAAAGTATCGAGCGGGAGCCGTTGTTGTCGTAGCTCGTAGCTGGGCCTCCAAGGGGTCCACATTTAAGCTCAAGCCAACGCTCGGACGGGAGCTTTGCTTTCAGAGAAAGTGTAGCCGGAGTCGAAGCGAGAGCGCGCGGAACCGTTCCCAGAGATCTGCAATAACTATCTTCAGAAACGAATATTGAATGAGTAACCAACAACAAAAACAACAGACACCACAACCGCTACAAACAGCAATTAACATTCAACAAGAGCAACAACAGCAGTTCTGACCAACAACAACACCAACAACACCAACAACACCAAAACAATAACAACAACAACAACAACAACAACAACAACAACAACAACAACAACAACAATCACTTTACCCGAACGCTCAGTGTTCTCACCAGTGCCAGGGTTTTCATGCGACGCCAGCCAATACCCCCACTTTGTGGGGGGGCAGTGCAAGCTCTACCAAATATCCACACGACTCTTCGCCACCACCCACACCCAGCTTCCCGCCCTATGACGTTCGGACACTTCACTTCGTGGCCTGCGGACGACCGTGGCTACTACACTGGCGTGGAGTACACACCCACAGAAGTTGTTAAGCCTACGTTCGTACACCCACAGAAGTTGTTAAGCCTTGTTAACCCACAGAAGTTGTTAAGCCTTCCACAGAACATCTGTTGCATATGATGCATATGGTACATGATACACATGATACACATGATACGTACTCACAAGATAGTTGATCACATCTTTAGGGCAAATTCCTGAGGGATGTGGGAATACACAAGAGAGAGAGGATATGGTTGTCCCGATGGTTGTCTCGATGGTTGTCCCGATGGTTGTCCGGATGTTGTGGTTGTCCCGATCGTTGTCCCGATGATTGTCCGATCGTTGTTCCGATTCGTGTGATTTTATGATGCGCGGTGCTAAAATTCTTAAGAAGCCCAATGGTTTTTGGAGATTTCGGCGTGCGCGCGCGAAGAAAAAACGAATGTGTCCCGCATGGTATTATTTGACAGGGATGATGGCCCTGGCAGGTGCGCAACCGTTGTCGCAGAAGTTCGAAAAAGTTGCTCGCAAAAGCCCGTTTGACAGAAATGTTTAAAAAGTGTTGGGTTTCCTACGAATCCGCAAGAGCGCGCGGGATGAGATTTTGACATTTTTTTGTTGAAAAACCATTGGTTTTTTGATGTTTTTATGTTAAAATCGCTCCGAACACTAAGCTTTTGGAAGGATTTCGTCTTGCGCGCGCGAATGTCCACTTTACCTTATTTTTTGCAAGGGATTCTTGAAATTTGATTATATTAGAACAAGAAATGTCATTTTATAGTGTTTTTTGCAAGGGAAAACGGATTACAACAAAACAACCGGATCTGGACCCCATCCACTTTTCTGAAGCTTTCGCGAAAAAATTATGAAAATGTAGCTGCGGCCTAGGCGCGGCGGGGGGGCCGTGCACCAGGGGTCCCAACAATGATTATTCTTTAGAATTAATAATGTTCAACAACAACAACAACGACGACGACGACGACGACAACAACGACAACAACGACGACAACAACATCAATTATCCGCACTGCAGAACCTCACTTCAGCCACGCGCCCAGGGACAGTGAATGACCGTTCGGCCCCCTCACGCTGACTTGACGCGGATATCCACGTATGTGCATTCCATGTTCTGGCCCTTCCCTCTACTGGGCGCCGGCGGTAAACCGTCAACCTTTCTTACCGCCGGGAGACTCGTAGAGCTTCCTTGCCATATATTACGTCCAAAGAATTGGCAGAGAACAAATAGTTTTTTCAGCCCGAGCGCTGATAGCAGACTGATCTCAGGCTTCCAAATACATTCCACTATTGCCCCTAGCATGGGGCTCTGACCGGCCTTCCTGCTCGAGCCGCCCCCGCAATATGGGTGCGAACAGGCAAGTGTAATACCCCCGGCGGCTCCCCCCTTGGGGCAGCCAAAGGAGATGTCTGCTACGTCGACGTGATCTTGGAGGGGCTCTGAACGGAGAGTTTGGTGTCCGTTCCATGGGAGCCTGCGTGGCCCCTGGCACTGCCCAATTTGGGCCTGATTTGGACCGGATTTGGAACAAATTTGGACCGGATTTGGACCAGACCTGGACTGTATTCGTGGGGGCTACGCAGGCGAACGAGGAGGGGGAGAGGGAACAGGAGGGGAGAGGAGGAGCAGGAGGATGGGCCAAATGCGGTCCCCACGCTGTCCACATGCAGGAAAAGCTGAGTTCAATGTCGCCGCCCGAGGCTCCCATGAACAGACATCGAAGGAGAGGAGTCGGCGGGGGAATCCAAACCAGCGTTGCGCATGAACCGCCACCACCATCTGGGCGCCGACCGGGCCCGTGGGATGCCCCATGGCGGCTCTGCCTTGGGGCGCCCATGAGCGAGGCGAGCTACATAGCGGTGATCATCGGGCTCTGGGAGGAAAGGAAGTGGATGGATGAGGCCGAAGCCAACGCTTCGCTTAGATATCCCCTCAAATTGGGCGAGAAGTGCCAGGGTAATGCCTCCTGAAGGTTCCCCTCGGGGTACCGCCAAAGTTCTATGCGTACTCTATATGGCAAGAAAGCTTGGAAAAGCACGGAGGCAAGAAGCCTCCTTCCCCTTGGCCCCTGGGACCTTCATGAGAAAGACGCAAGATTACGAGCTGACCCGAATGTAAAGTTACGAGTGCTAAAGGAATGCAGAGAGAACGGTTCATAAACCAGCTTCCGAACCTTCGGTTTCTTCTACGAGTCGGCTCTGTCTGGTCCCTCGACTGTCCAGGCGCGCGCCCAAGGAGGGCAGGATGGAACGGTTGAAAAGCAGTTTCCCTGGCCGTTTCTCTAATCATCCTGGGCGCAGCCGCATGAGCACGACCCCCGGTAAGTTCTTAATCAGCACCCTGCATTGGGGGCAGCCCCTCGGCGGGGTCCAGGACCCCTCCTTCATGGTGGCCCCCTCTTCCTCCCTGTAACATCGCCCGCGCCTCCTGCCGATACACGCCTCGAAACCCTCCGCCGGCCAGGACCCCCTACCCCTGGGCCCATGATGGCCAGCTCCTCCGAGTGCGTGCATCTGCGGCCACTGGGCCCCCGAGGATGAAGAAAGCAACGTGGAACAGCCAACACTATCTGCTTCGAGCGATCCCCACCGAAACCCTCAGCGTTTGTTTGCGAGCGCGTAGTGGAACGATGCGCGCAGGGCCCGGGGGGCCCGGCCAGCGCGACGGCTGGGCCAGGTCACAAGCTGTCTTCACCCGAAAAGCTAACAGCCCAGGTTGTCGTACGAGGAGGGCCCCTGACGAAAGAAACCAAAACAAACCCTGGAGAAACAAAAACTACAAACGCGTGGTGCGAGCGTGACCCCAGAACTTGCTCGGAGAGAGTCTGCCATCTGTTGAAAGAGAAGAGGGAGTAAGAGGAGGATGCTACATTCTGTTCGCTTGGACTCTGCCCCATTGTAGGACATGAAGCTCTGCAATGGTATGGTCTGTCCTGGGCGAGCCATTGTCACGTCGTGACGCCTGTCACGTTAGATACGTCGTCAAATCGGTCGTTGCTGTGCCTTTTGGTTCCTGTGACCAGCCTGACCTCGGCGAGCACGTCGCGTTTGATCGTATGATGCTGCTGTACACTATAGTTTTGAATCCTTACTCACGAACGTGCTTCTCTTATGTTGAAGTCGGCTCTGTTATGATGCCCCTGTTACAATATGATGCGATATGCTAGGCAGAACTTGCTCTGTGACACCATAGTATGGCCAGGTATGCTCCCAGGTTCTGATGTACGATGTTATGTTCAATGATGATGTGTATGCGATGCTCCGCACATGATATGATCTGCTCTGTGATGGCATACACGTTCAACTACAATACAGTCTGCGCCAGTTTCTCCAACGCGTGGTTATAGCGGCAGCACCAATAGCAGTCATGTTATTGCATGTTGGTAACATTGTGCGATGTTCACTATATGGTCCAGGCAATGTCCTGTCACGTTCTCCCTTTGCCAGATGTGAACGCCAACGATGCTATAGTATACGATTTGCATTCGCGGCAACTACATGCGGCAACAACACACATCGTATGCTTTCAATGGTGTGATATGTGCTACCAGCGCTATGATACGTCATGGTATGCATTGCGATATCACGTTATGCTCGATGCTGCGTTGTGTCATGCTCTGCTCCATCACGACCGGCATTCAAATATGTGCCCTGCTCTGCTATCTTGTGCTCTGCAATGTCATCCGTCACCGTGCCCTTGGCACGAAGTGGAGTGAAACAAGGCTCACAACTGTACTGCTGCTGTTGCAAGCAATATTCGAAATTCCTGAAGACCCGGACCCCAAGTTTCTCCGAGGCTCCCAGGAATTAGCAGGAGCTCTCGGGGTGTGTCGCGTGCGTCTTCTGGAAGCCAGGAGGGTCCCCAAACGCGCCAAGAAAGCCATGGGAGGCGGCCCAGACGGTCCAAGAGGGCCCCAAGTCGCCTCATGATCGCTCCCAGACGCCGAGAGTGGCCTCAAGACGGACAAAAAGCTCCTTAGCTCTAAGGGGGCCCCAAGAGAACCACCAAGAGAGCCCTCAGAAATAAAAATCTTGTATTGTGCTTGAGTTCGTTTACAGATGTCAACCGTCTCGCCTCTTTCAGCTTCAACCGCTCCAAGACGGCCCAGGAAGCCCCCAAGAGCTCCCCATGACTGCACAGGAGGCCCCCCGGAGGGCCACAAGACGGCCCAAGTGGAGGCACCCAAGAGGGCCCAAGAGGGGCTCAAGAGGGTAACCACGGACGAACAGTTCGAGCCTTCCACCCAAAGCTGGCCTCAAGAGCCCCCCCGGAGACTCCCGAGGCCTCCCCAAGACGGCCTGCCCAAGAAGCCCAAAAGAGGCTTCACAGAAGCCCCTGAGACCCCTGCAAGAGTCCCCCGAGAGGCTTCCAAAGAGATGCTCATATGCATCCTAGAGGCCTCTGATCCACAGCCCAGGCACAGTGGTGAGATGGGCCGAAGGCAATCAGATCCGACGCCCCCTGTTGATGTATCACCTGGGTGCCAGGCATGCTAAATCCTATGCGGCTTGGTTTTAGATCTTTTTCCAAATGAGCTCCCCCTGGGGCTTCGGCCCAACGCGCCAGCCACCCGAAGGCCGCTGAGCTGCGCAAAAAAGCGTCTCCAAGACAGCCTAGATGGCCTCCAAGACGGCCAAGACGGCCTCAAAATTTGCCCCAGATGGTCCAAGATGGCCTCCACGACAGCCCAAGCGGGTCCTAGATGAATTCAAGTCCGTCCAAGAGGCCGCCAAGAAGGCCCAAGATGGCTTCAAGATGGAGCAGGCCCGGCCCAAGAGGCCCCCAAGAGGTCTCCAGGACGGCCCAAGAGGCCTCCAAAAGGGCCTCCAGGAAGGCCCGAAGAGGCCAAAAACATTGATTTGCCATAGGTTTCGAACAAATTCAGCATCTGAATTTCTCGGCCTTCCGACGGCCTGAGACGGCCCAAGAGCCCCCAAATATCGCACCAAGATCGCCCAAGAGGCCTCCAAGACGGCCGAAGAAGCCCCCAAGACGCCCACGATGGCCTCCAAGACGGCCTTGGAGCACCCCAAGAGGGCCCCAAGTCGGCCCAGAGAAGCCCCCAAGACGGCGTCCGACGGCGTTAGGCGGATCAAGAATGCCCAAAGACGGCCAAAGAGGCCCGTGAGAAGCCACCAAAGGCCCCCGAGAGGCCCAAGGAGGCCCCAAAGTTGCCTCCAAGAGGCTCCCAGGAAGCTCCCAGGAGGCCCCCAGAATGCTCCCAAAGGCTCCTCCTCCTCCTGATCTACCGCGCCATCCTCCTCCAAGTGTTTTCCGAAGTGTTTCCACAACGTCTGGGGGAACACATGGTCCGATAGTTCGGCAGAGCTCTTGCCACAACGCTCGGCCACATAGGCGATCCGAAAGGCAGGGGGCGGTGATGATTCGCAGTAGGCGTCTTCGATAATAGGTTAGACCGCTCTATGGCATAGGTACTGCGATGAGGTGTCATGCGCTATGGTTTGTCATGTTCTGGTATGCTGTGCAATGTTATGAGATGGTATAGTAGGGCATAGTACGTGGTGTTATGATATGCGATGTATGCGCTGCTCCGTCGTTGCATGCGTTGTTTTGATGTGCTACGCTATGACAGAATATGGCATTATCTGGTATGCTATGTTATGTACGGGCAGTGTGATGTTGAATGCCCCGGGCCGTACAAAATAGTGTACCGTGATGTCTCATGGTATGCTTAGTCATGGTCTGGAATGATACGGTATGTGAAGATGCGTTATGGTAGTATCGATGATCTCATAGTCTGCTAAGCACTGTGGTTGTATATGCGACGTGGCATGTTGGGTCAAAATATGGTCTGCGGTGATGTGCTATGTAATGTATAGTATACTTCGCTGTGTCCGTATGAGCGCTGCACTGACGGTATATGTGGTTTATTAGTCTGTCAGGGTATGATATGGTACGCCATGTCACGTTCGCTTGTGATGGGCCGTGGTATGGTAAGTTCTGTATGCACAGCGATGCCACGGTATTGTCTGACATGTTTCAGTATGAGCTGTTATGTTATGGTGTTCTGTTATGTCATCTTCTACCAGCGTGCAGTATGTCGTGTCGCGCTCTGCCATGCGATGGTTTCGCTATGTTGAGCGTTTTGGCACTCTGCCATGTGATCATGTGTTGTGCTACGCTTTATTGTGTTATGGTGCGTGGTGGTATGCTCCGTTCTGTCAAGTTCGTGGGCGGGTCGGCGCGAGGCGGGAGTCTTGGGGATTCTCGGTGCACCTGGGGATCTGGCAGCCGCGGTATGCAGGGTGGGAGGGCCAGGAGGTCTGCTCTTAAAACCGAACGACCCCAACCTGTCAAGTGGGGAACATGCGATTTTCTCCGCACCGAGGACGGCATCGCCTGCTTGGTGGACTCCTCTCGCTCGCCGCCGGCGCCGCCGAAGACGTCGAAGAGTCCGCCACCGCCGCCGCCCACCGCGGATACGGGGTCCCCCAGCAAGGCTCTGACGCAGGCAGCCTGACGACGGCAACGACGAAGGCTCTGGCGCAGGCCGCCTTCGGGGATGACCACCGGCGCCCTGGCCACCCTCCCTGGGAGCCCGAGGGCATCAAGACAGGGGCTTATTTGCACTTCCAGCATCAGCCAGCTGCTCCCAGGACCCAGGGTCATCACAGAACGATCAAGGATGCAAGGCGGGGTCGAGAGCGGGCCCTGGCCACCCTTGCCTCCTCTTCCTCTCTTCCTCCTTCGTGCCCGTCGCCCTGGTTGCCCTGGTCGTCATCGTCGCTGTATCCTCCTGGCCAGTGTCCCTGCAGAAGTTCTTGACTGCACTGCCCCAATCAGACCTCGCCTCCTCTGCCTCACCTCCTCCTGCACATGTTATGCCTCCTTCTCTTGCTCCTGATCCTGATCCAGGCACTCGGGTCGTTCTTCCTCCTGATCACCCTACTACTCCTCCACCCTCCTGCTCCAGCTACTCAGAGACGCAGCAACCATAATCTCTGGTTGCTGCGTCTCCTCCGCCTCCTTCACCTCCCCCTGGTCTTCTTCTTTGGCCCTGTCGAGCTCTTGGTATGTGCATACACTGGTTTATGTTGTGTTGTTACATAACAGCAGTAGTGGTGCAACCAGCGTGTTGTGATGCGATGTGTTTGAGCCATGCATGTGCTCCAGTGGTCCAACTATGTATGTTATGTGTGCTGCGAATGCGTGAATAATGCTCGCTGTCTTCGAATAGTGTTGAACATCGGCTATGATATTGACAACTTGATGTGTGATGTTGGTGTCAGAATTTAATGCATTCCTCGCTGCCTGTATCTGGAGATGTGTTTGCTAATGTTGTCGGCGTGCGTTCTTGCTGTGTGACTGGTACCTGCAATTGGCGGTCGACTGGTGGCGTGCTATCAGTGTTTTCTGTTGGCATGCGTGTCCTGGACGACGACTGATGTTGCGCTTCCTTGCTGTATGTGATTGATGTCTGAAATGGGTGCGTGTAGGATGTGTTATTTTCGGTGCGTGGTTGGTATTTCTTGTTTGCGTGTGGAAATGCTGCGTGTTTTGCTGGTATGTCTTACGGGTGTGCCTACTCCCAGTGCGCACTCACGGTGCCAATTTTGATAAGTCGTCGCTACAGATGGTCGTGGTGCATGCTGCTGCTGAGTGTGAACGGCGTTTTGATACTGTACATGTGTGCCCTCACTGTGCTGTATGAAACCCGATTTCGGATGTACTATGTGTGCATCCATTGTGGTGGCCTGCTTTTGGCGTTCACGATTGGACAGAAATCATGGTACGCTGGATTGGTGTGTGAACGTGTATGTATGCTACTTCCGCATGGCAGTGAATTTTTATGTTATGCCTGTAAGCTTTGATGCTGGTTGTTCATGCGTGCCGCTGAGTGTTCCGCTGATAATGTGAGTGACGTTTGCTCTGTGCGCCTGCCATTGATGGTCGTCATTGATGTAATTGGTTGATGTATGCCACCGGTGTGTGTGTGTGTGCGTGCTTGTGTTATGATGCCTGTCCATCGCGTATGCGCTTGATGTGTAGAGTTGGTGGATGTTCTCAATACCTCCTCTTGTGGTCTGTTCTACACGTCTGTGGATTATGCGACGTGGTGACGCCGGGGTGGAGTGACTTGTCCCGTGTTGGGCTCAGGGAGGCGCGACCCCGAGGGACCACCGGGGACTCTTGGGCCTAGCGGCCGCGGTACGCTTGGTGGGCGAGGGGAGTCGGGGCGAGGCGGGATCCCCAGGGACCCCCAGACCACGCTGGGCTCTTGGAGTCTGGCGGGCAGCGGCATGCTGGGTGATTTGGGAGGGTCGGGAGCTCTACTCTTAGCCTAGACACAACAACCTGTCGGGTGGTACGACGAAGCCAGGAAGAGGATAACATCGGATGAAGATAAATCGAGAATCTAGCGGATCGGGCGGCTCGGGCGCGGCGGCCTTCTCAGCGCATTCTGGAACGCTCTGAGCGCGTTCCAGAACGCTCTGGAGCGATGTATCCTCGTCCTAGCCCCGTACGAGGTGGAATAGAAATACATAAGCATATACACTTTCGCTGGAGCCCCCTGGGGCTCCATGCTCCATGGAAGGAGGCTCCATCCATCGAGCCCCCTTCCTGGCGCGCGGAACGTGCACTCGGCGGTGCCAGAAGCTCCGCCAGGAGGGTGCAGCGTAGATCTAAGAAAACATTGAGCGGACCTGAGCAAATTGGTTCATCCCCAAAACTGCGCTTGTACTTAGGAGTTCTTCCTTGTATTCTCAGGTTGCTGGATGGGCGTGCCGACCTTTTGCCTGGTGCCCGGTTGGTGGCCAGTCGTGGGCGCCTCGTTGGCGCACCGTGCGCTGGGTGGGTGGGTGTCGGGGGTCTGCCAGGTGCCTGGTGGATGGCTGCCCCGGGGGCACCTCGTGGCCGCCCCGTGCGCCTGGTGGGCGGTCGCGGGCGCCCGCGCGGGGTCCGCTGCACACTGCATCACGTAGCTGGCACCACATTGATTGCACCACGCAGCTCGCACCGCACAGCCTGCACCACATTGCCTGCACCACGGACCTGGCACCGCATTGCTTGGCACGTGGCGTCCTCTTCATGACAAGAATTCAGATTCCCCCCCCCCCCAAAAAAAAACACGGCCGGGATCCGTGGCCCCCCTGTTCCCCAAACTATTGGTCTACAGCCTATAACATGCTCTTTGGACTCCAGATTTAGGGCGCCACTGTCTTCCGTTGGATCCTGCTGTCTTCCGTCGTTTCCCGTTGCCGCCCGTGGTCCCAAATTGTCTCTCGTTGTCTCCCCGTGTCTTCCGTCGTGCCTCGTTGTCTCTCACCGTCTCCCCTTGTCTCCCATTGCCTTCCGTTGTCTCCCGTTGTCTTCCGCTCTCTCCCGTTGTCTCTCACCGTCTCCCATTGTCTCCAACTGTCTCCCGTGGTTTCCCGCCGTCCTCCGTGGTCATCTGGTGTCCCTCTGCATCTCTCTCAGAGTCTGCGTCTATGTCCTATGCCCTGTGCCCCTCTCTCCGCCACCGCGTGACGCTCTTCAGGGTCTACTGCCCTAGAATCTGACTTGTCTTACCAAGACGAGGGACCGAACGGTCTTACACCAGGTGTGTACCTGAAACGGGCTTGGGCTTCCGCGGTGAGAACTATTCTTGTTGGTCTGATGCTGTCGCGCCCGCGACCCACCCGCGACCCAACCGCGATCCGATCGCGACCCACCCGCGACCCGCCTGAGACCCAACCGCGACACACCCGCACTGCTTCGACGAAGATTCGGCGGCTGCGGCGGGCTCGCTGTGTGATGCGTGTAAAAACCTCGGCGCCTGCAGGGGGCTTCTGCAGAGCCTTGCAGACTGTCGACGGCCCCAGCCTCCCTCACTCGCGCGCGTGCCAACATCGTCCAGGAACCACTGGTGCCCCGACAACTAGAAATTACATCTACGATCAACGCGTGTAGGTTGGACAACATGAACATGTTGCCAACTTAGAAGTTGTGGGCCACTCGCGCGTGCCTGCCAAAAAAAAACATTCTGCGCTCATCGAGCGCCCGCCACCCATGCGGGGCACACGCGCGCGGCTGCACGCGCGGACGTCGACACCCTTCTGACGCCATTTGTCTTGGCTAGGATTCCCCCTCACATGTGTTCAACCGCACGAAGCCCAAGTGGATTTCCGACACTGCTTCTACCATAAGTGTCATAAGACCTGCGTGCGCACACCCTATCAACTTCATCACCGTCAGCCTCACTGTCATTAGCTCCACAACCACCAACTCCATCTCGGTCATCGAAATCACTCCCACTGACACCATCGTCACCATCAGCTCCATTACCATCAACATCGTCTTCCACCACAGGGATGGCACCACATACACTACACAGCATAGCGTGAACCACATAAATCGCACCACGTAAAAGGAATTACACAGCTTGCACTGCATATGCCACTTTATTTGGGAATCGTGGTGTGTTCACTGGGTCGGATGAACCACAGAAATGGTGCAACAGACCTGCACATCTACGTGCACGACTGCATTGGAGCGTCGCGCGATGCACCTTGGCCCTTGAAGTTCCGCATGGAGGCGGGCCGACAGGAGGGTACAACAGAGACAAAACTATACCTCCTTAACGCCATTTTCTGATATCGTGGTTATACTGGTGGTATGCATGATCATTCCCTCCTGTGTCATCTTCCTTATATTCACCCTTTCTTAAGGGCTTCGTGGGGCCTTCTGGAAGCTTCCTGGGCGCCATTGGAGGCTTCCTATGGCCACCCTGCTTCCAACCGCGGTCTCACTGAACGACCAGGTCGCGACTTGGAATGCTTTCGGGAGGGTCTTGGGGCACTCTTGTGCTATCATGGGGCTCACTTCGGATCATCTTGTGGCCCTGTTGGGTCGTCTTGGGGCTCTCTTGGACTGCCCGGGATGTCAAATGTAAAACGATGTTCGGGTCTCCAAGACGGCTTCGGACGCCCCAAGACCGAAGAACAGAGCATTTCAAAAATCACACAAACAAGAAAAAACTAGCAAACAGTTGTTGTCAAGCGATCGGAAGACCTCTTAAGCGTCTTCTTTGGGTTGTCTTCGGGGGTCTGGTGTGTCCGAGGCCTCGTGGGGCACTCCCGGAGCCGTTCAACCGCCCGCCTGACCAGTTTGGGCCCATTGCCTACGCCCACCAAAGGCCTCCAGAAGAGCCAGAAAGCCAGGGGGGCCTTCTGCCCAGGCGTCCAGGGGTCCCTGGGGCCACAGATCCTGAAGGCCCCGTTCTGCAAGAGGGGGCACCCCCCATGATTGGTAACATATAAAAAATGGATACGCGCATACATGTATATATATATATATATATATACACATATATATATACGTACATGTGCCGCGCGTAACCAACACATACATACATATACAAGCACACGTATATATACACATGTATATACAAACACAGATTACGCATCCAGGAAGAAACCATGCAGTGTTTGGAGTCCAGGCTGATAGACATGCCCTAGTTTTTATTCGACTGGATGCGGATTTACCCTCGACTACCATTGACTCACTGCAGCTGTCCAGCTCGTAGCCGCCCTCCAGGGCCACCACCAGCCGGCCCTTTGCCAGCGACTGCAGTCGGGCTGTCATCTCGTAGTACCCCTGAGGTGGGGCAACGAAGCTGTGCCTGCGCCGTCCTCACCCTCCGCCTCCTCTTGCTGCTCATTGTACTCATGCTTATCGTACATCACCCGCTCTCCCTGTTCTCCACTCCCCCCCTCCATCCTCCCCTCCCACCCCCTCCTCCCCCTCCCCCTCCCCCTCAAATCATTATCCCCCGTGTCCTCCTCCTCCGACTCCTCCGCCTCCTCCTCCTCCTCCCCCTCCTCCTACTCCTCGTTCTCCTCCTCCTCCTCCTCCATTCATTGTCCTCATGAATGACTCCCCCCTGTCGCACCCCGAGGCCAGTCGGAAGGGCGGTCTGGGCGTTTCGCCTGAGACTTCCTTACCATGTATGAGGCTCAAGCTGTGAAGCTGGCAACGGTTTCACAAATGGAGGGCGGCAAACATCCAAAATGCGACTCTCGCCTTAGCGCCGCGCACATTTGCTTCAAAGTTTCTGACAGCATCGCGGATGGAGAGCGGGTCGGTTTCAACGTATGTCTCCCGCCCTAGCGCCACACACACTGAGTCAACAAACATTGCAGAAGCATCCTGGATTGAGGGCGGCTCATTTTCAAAATGTTGCTCTCGCCTCTGCGCCGCGCACACTCTCTTCCTACATTGCAGAAGTTTCACATATTGAGGACGGCTCCTTTTCAACATGTGGCTCTTGCCTCTTAGCGCAGAGCACATTCGTTAAAATGTTGCATGCAACAGCTCCACAAGGTCCCATGGTGAACGTTCCAGCAATGGTTGTGTGGAACGATGCAGAATTGTCAGGGCGCAACAATTATGCTGATTCGCGGTGCTGAAATCCCAGGAATGGTGTTCTGGCACCATTCAGGATAGTAAACGCAGCAATCGAATTGACTCTTGGCATGGAAGTCCTTAGAATGATGTTTTGGCACGCTTCCCGATTTTCACGCAGTTGTCCCCCAACAGGGCACTTCCCTCAGTGGAAGTGAACCATAGTAGGGCCTGTGAAGAGGGAGCTCAGAGAGAGGGTGCATTCCACCATCGTTCATGAGTCTTGGGTTTACAATGGTCCTCCTTCTCCTCCTCCTCCTCCACTTCCTCCTCGTCCTCCACTGCACCTGGCTGGTCACATCGTCGTCACAACATGGCCACCCCCGCGGACTTCCTTGGCGTGTGAAACGACTGGCCCTTCCCACACCCAGAGATTCCGGACTCCCCCCTCCTCCTAAGACAGCTGTGGCCAACAAGCTCCTCGAGAACGCCCCCGAGAGGCCCCAATCGCCCGACAGTTTTTGGCGCACCTCACTCTGTGCATGAACTGACTCCGACGGGGGCGCCCAACGGCAAGACAGAGGCCCAGAGCTCGCGTGAGATGCCAAAGCGACTGTACGCCGCAGCTTCTGCGGGCCGCCAGCGCGGCAGCTTTACGCGAGCAACCGACGCGCGAAGATCAAGACAACAAATCCCAATATTTTGCGTCGTGCACGTGGTGGCGCAGCACCCACAACGCGCGAGTCCCGAAAACAAAGGCAGGCCCAAGAAGCGAAGCACGCAGGGGCCCTGATCCGCTCGTACAACATAAGGCATAGAGGACCCCATGTGCATGTGGAACCCCAACAATTCGGAGACCTGTGCCCGATGCGCCCGACCAGAAATTACATATATATATATATATATATATATATATATATATGTACATATATATGTATGTATGTATATATATATATATATATGTGTGTGTATGTGTATGTGTGTGTGTGTTTATGTGCGTTTGTGTGTGAAAGCCGCTAGGGCAACGGGGCGGGGGAAGGGTCCAAGCAGCCACACAACCACCGAAAAAAGGGTAACACCCGGGGCCAGCGGGGCGGCAATCCGTACAAGTCTAGGGTTTCACAGAAAAAAGTGCAGCGGACAAGGCCAGCGGATTGAGACACCAGTGGGGCCGAAGCGGCCACTAGAAAGGTGCAACGCACAGTAGAGGAACACAACACTGCATGAACATAATCTCTCAGGTGTCCGCGCGTACCGTCGAAATTGCATGTTCATGTCGTTCAACACCAGGCCGGCGGGGCGGGAAGGCAGAAGAGCCCAGACAGCCACTGAAAGTGCGACAGGCAGGGCAACTTCCCCGCAACACAAGCGAGCACTCCTGACACCAAGCTCGGCGACACGCAGGAGTGACCCTGGGTAAGAAAGACCTCTGGTGCGCGGCTTTTTGAGGACCGCGGGTGGGCCAAAAGCAAGCGCGTAAGCCGCTGCTGACTACCTACCAGACCACCCCAACCCAACCCGAAGACCCCAATTTCGGGTTGGGGGGAGTACGGGTTCCATACGTGTTTTTTCGATGTTCCCCGACCCCCCCCAACTGGAAATGGAGGGCAAATTGAGGCCTTCGGGTTGGGTTGGGGTGGTTTGGTGGGTGGTGAGCTGCTGCAGCTTCTCTTTCAGCCATCTGGGGGGCCCATCTGTGCCCGCTCCAAAGGTCACTCCGGCGAGAAAGGTCACTCTTACGCCTAGTCGACGAGCGCTGTACACCCTGCGAAATGCTTAAGAAATCATGGGTCAAGAAACTCATAGTCTCAGAACTTGAATAAAAACCCAACTTTCCCATTAAAAACTTAAGATTCACATTGAAACGTTAAGAATAATCGAGATTCTGGCCGAAAACTTAGGTTTCCTTAAGCATCACCTGAGGTGTATGAATGGAGGCCGGTGCTCCCGAGCCGACCTCGATGCGAGACGCACAGTCGGTTCGATGCGTCGGGGCGCTGGGCCACGAAGGCGGGTGACAAAAACGCCGCACAGTTGTTCTTGTTCACGGCTCCCGGGTGTCTGGGGAGTTGGGCGATGATGCGACAAACCCAACGAAAACTCAGACGATATGATTTTACCATGCTGGCGTTGATCCTCGACTTGGGCCGGGTTACGTTGTCGGGCCACGGGGTCGTTCGGCATGGATCTCAAAAACTGGCCACGGTGAAGGGGTCAGGACCGCTGGGGCTGCGCATTCAAACAGCATAACGTCGGATGTTTGGGAATCGGTCTGTGGTCGTTGCGGAGCGGAGCTACGGCAGCGAATGCTGCCCAGTGGAAGATCGGCAGCGTAGCAATGCCGCCGACGCATGGCGCGACGAGCGCAAGCCTACGTGCCCTGGCGAACGGCCAAAGGTGACCGACGGCCAACACCAAAGGCACTCATGCAGAATAGGGTTCACGGGCACAGATTGGGACATGACCTCTGGCTTCCGTTCCTGACTAACTCCCAATGGCGCCAGCAACACTGTGCCTTAGGGACGAACATCAAGAAACAAAAAGCAAACCAAGGACCGCACTGCACCCCGCGCCAAACTGGCGCATGGGGGTTCAGACACGACCAGTGTGAAGAGGATGAGGAGGTGGAGGGGGACCAACGTAAACTACAAGGTGGATCAACGATGCAATCGTAGACCACTCCGTCACAATTCAAGTCCCCAACTCCTGAATCCTTGCTGCGCTCAACACCCCCTAGGCAGAGAGCGACAGTTAGTCCGCAATTCAAGGCGAAGCTCCGCATTGAAAAAGATCTTCCTTGGAGCTAAACGATTTGCGTCAATACTTGACAACAAGGCTCAAGGGAGTACACAACGTCAGCCCCGTTTTACAAAGGAAGCGCCATGAGTCTGTGTAGATTCTGAAAACAGTGCTTGCACTTAGGGTATCATGCTTGCCTTCTAAGGAATTGGGCCCGTTTGCCGCCCTGGCGGCCTCTTCCCCGTCCTTCGCCGCACCATGTTTCCAAATAACATGCCCGTTTGCTTCCCCGACGGAGCTGTTTCCGCCGTCGCCGCCGCCCCGTTGCATTGCATTGCTTTGCATTGCTTTGCACTGTATTGTGTTGATGTGCTGAGTTGAATTGCTCTGCATTTCTTTGCGTTGCTTTGCATCGTATTACATCGGCTTGAATTCCTTTGCATTGCGCTGCATACCTTCGCTTGCGTTGTGTGCGTTGCATTGTGCAGATTTGTGTTCATCGCGTTGCATTGCATTGCATTGCTTTACACTTCTTTGCATGGATTGCACCACCTGGGTTGCGCCACCTCGATTTCACCACATTGATTGCACCACCTAGATTGCGATGCGTAGATTGCAGCAGATCGATGCGTGGGGTCCACGCTGTGTAGCATTGCCTCCGGTTTTTTTGTGCGCTCGACGACAGCGTGGCAATTACTAGAGCCTGACTGCCAGGGCGAACATGGCAGAACCTCGCGACTATAAGGTCCAAATAGGCCGGGGTAGAATAGGCCTGGGTAAAATAAGGCTGGGTAAATAGGCCAGCAATGGCGCGCAACAGCGACTCGCTCCCTTTGGAGGGGAAAGGCCGACGCTGTCGCACATGGAGCTGCTCATACAGCTCGACGCTCTGAATTGTCCCAATTGGCCTGGCGAAAGACCTGAGGGCCTCTTGGGCCGTCTTGGGGGGTTCCGTGAGCCCCACAGGACGACCCTTTCGGGCCGTGTTGGGCCCTCTTGGGTCTCTCTTGGGCGTGTTGGGGCTCTTTTCAGCGCGCACTCACCCACTCACTCAAAGCCGCATGCCGAATGGCACGAAGTCGCAACTCGCTGAACGCGTAGCCGTACGCCGAAAGACGCCTCACGTGCTCGTTTGACGAAAAATCGCTCACAGATCGCCAGTGCTAACAAATCTCGATGAATGAAAATGTGTCAACGCCTTCTGCAAAGACTTCAGAAATCCAAAACCGTACTCAGTGTCCGGCTCCAGCACGTTTTGCTCATTCCACTCGTTCCAGGCGGCCACAACGAATATGTTATTGGAGAACTGGTCTAGCCGCCTCTGGGGCGCCGAAGCCATAGCGCTGAATGAATGTACCAATGCTGCGTAGAATTGATGAGGTGTTACTGGCTTCTCCAGGGGCTGATCAGGGCCTCTTACCCGGTTATTGAAGCCTGTGAAAGCTCCCCAGAATTGAACCGGCTCGTGGTTCAGGCCTTGGTCTGCAGCCGTTGCGATATTGTATTCCTTTTCCGAGGAACAACATGTTGAGAGAAAATGGTATGCAGCATCGAACATTGGAGGCTGCCCAACCATCTCTTGCCAGAACCCGCTGTGAGTGTTTACAAAATACATGCCAGGAAATCCATGTTGTTGGGCCAGTTGCCTCCATAGTGACAGCATGGGGCCAAGCTTTGCTTCGGCAGCGATAAGACCAGGTCTGTAGATTGCGAAAATTGGTTTGCCATTCATTTTCATGTACTGTTCGTGCTTGAAGTAGGGCAACAGAAACTCAAAATGATTTTGCCATTCACTTTGATCCCCGTATTCTTGGGCAAGAAGTGGTGGATTTTCTGCACTTGCACGACCATTCCACTGCCTTGTCCACGGTTCATTTGCCCAATTGAAAAAGTACGGCATGTTGGGCTCGCCGTCTTCAAGCATCAACGACGGTATCTTCTCCATCACCATTGGTTTTTTCACACCTTTGCCTGTAAACCAATAGTGGTAAAACAAAAACCCGTGTACACCATGGTCCATCGCAAGCTGCGCTTGCTGTTTGCGAACATCCCTGCTCGTCAGATCATAAAACCCAAGACCGCCTTGCTCCACACTCAACGGCTTGCGGATCCCTTTCCCTTCGAAAGGCTTCAGCAATGTCCACTCTGTGAAACCACGACCCCAAAAGCGGTCGTTCTCCTCGAATGTATGATACTGTGGGAAATAGATTGCCATGACTTTGGGCGCTGGTGGCATTTGCGATACTGTTCGCCCACGTGCCAAAATGCTGGAAGGGAAAAACCTATCCAAAGCGTGCTCCATTCGTCCATCTGGCGAAACTCCATGTGACATTCCGGCTAGGATTTCTTCACGCACAGCAACTAAAGCCTGCGGCCGCAGCGCAGCATGGCGCACCCAAAACATGCGTCCAACTACAACAGCTGCGAGATGATTTGCGGCTGCAGCACCCGTAAGATCAGGAGCCACTTTCTGAAATAGTGTTTTGAGGTTTTCCTCGTTTTGTCCAATCACGTTTTTAACAGTGTCGTTGACACCTTTCGAACGAAAGTATAAATCGCGAATAACAGAAGCGATTCGCCTGATGGGTGTGGCGGCGTCAAATATGGTACCTGCTGGAACAATCATATCCACGTCGGCCCACTCCATGAAATTAGTTGCGATTGCGCCGACTTGCCACCTGGATCCACAAAGAGATTGAAGACCAAGATCACGCAACGCAGCCCCGTGATTAGAAAATGAATGCACCTTCAATATCGTTTCATAACGCTTTCCTTCGCGCTCTGCCATGTGGAGCTGATGTATAAATGAGCCCATGTCTTCTCCAACGTTTGGCACTGTTGACATGCGCAGATCTATCGATACGCTCATACGAGAAATCATTTGTTGGACATCGTCTCGCACCGAACTGTCGTGGAAGACCCCCTCGACAGACGACACGTACACATCGACTCTGCCATGTGCCCTCGCCACGTTCGACAGACACGACCGCAACTCTGGCCACGATCCGAGATCGGCCATTTGCACAAACACTCCGACGGACACGGACTCGGCCGTCGAGTCGGCCAGAGGCACCATCAGCGCAGGGTATGTCCAGAGATAGCGCAGCAGCCGCGTGCCCGCGGTGCACAGGGCCACCATGGCGGCCGCGGCTGGCAACTGCACGCACCACGGCCCAGGCGCGCGGCTGCAAGCCATGGCCGCACGCGCTGCACGCGGAGAGGGGCGACAACAAGACAGCGAGGAGGAAAGACGGAGAGGACGGCGCGGAGGCGAGGGGCCAGCCTCCAGCCCAGCGACCCGGAGCTGGCAAGGCTGGAGCCAATATGGTTTGAACCAAAATGGCTACGGATGTAGCTGACTACCGACCAGACCACCCCAACCCAACCCGAAGACCCGAATTTCGGGTTGGGGGGAGGGCGGGCTCCATATGTGTTTTCTCGATGTCCCCCGACCCCCCCCAACTGGAAATGGAGGGCAAATCGAGACCTTCGGGTTGGGTTGGGGTGGTTTGGTGGGTGGTGAGTAGCATTGCCTCCGTTTTGGGCATCGAAAGGTGACTTCGGGAACCCTTTAACGAGAAGACCGGTTCGAAAAAGATCGGCAATCCATACGAGTAGCTGGTCTCAGACTTCGCATAATAAAGCTCAGGCGCGAACTCCGTTTTGAAAAAAAACTCCACACGCGTAGCTGTTGTGCATGTTTTAAACTGAAGGTGGTAGGCTTCGATTCAGCCTCAAGCGAGAAACACAGGTTGAAAAGGTGACGCCCTCCAATCCTGTAGCAATTTCAAAAGATCTATATTCGAAAAAGAAAGTTCGGACATTTGGAGCCTCGAGGTGACCATATGTCGGAAATAGCTGTCCCGCATGCGTAAAACTGTTGAACTCGACTGCGAAACATCATGTGCGCGGCGTCAGGACGAGAACCGACTTGTGGAAAAAAAACGCCTTCCATTCGTGTAGCTGCTGAAGACATTCAAGATGGGCGTGCGCGGCGCAAAGGCAAGAACGACATATTGAACACGATTCGACGTCCATCCGTGTAATTGGTGGATTTTCTTACGATAGGTGCTGCTGGGACCCAAGGCAAGATGCACATTATGAAAACTGCCCTGCCGCCATCCAAGTAGCATGAAACTTTTCAAGTTTCACGATGGCAAGACGCTCGAGCGGAGCGTGCGGTGGTGTGAATTGGAGGATGAACTCGTATTGAATAGGGGCGCGCGTATCGTTGCATCCGGCCGCATAATAACTAACGCGGCGCCCCACACGCCCCACAAGGGCACTACGGAGGATCGATTCCGAGCGGTCCTGGTGCATCCCAAACTTTTCCCCAAACCTTGCTGTTCGTCATGAGCCGTGGATGACAGACCCCGGAGCCCAAGCCTGGCACCCATGAGCCGAGAAGAAACGGAACCAATTCCACACGCAAGTTTCAAGACGTTTTATGTCTGGGCCGCGGGGGTCACACGTCGACCCCCAGACCTCTTCAGGGGTACGTTCTGGCCAGAATCTCAAAGGAAATCCAGCCGTGGCCATGAAAAGTCTCGCGGGGGCTCCCGAAGGGTAAAAAGACGCACCAACTATGTCTCGGTCATCGAAGTCCGACTCTGTTAAGACGCTGGAGGAGGAGGAGGAGGAGCAACCACTGCAAATCCAAGGCGCATCAAAGGCGTTGCAATCAACCCTCCAACAAACCCTGCCTCAACCCTCCCTCTTCACAGGTCCCTGCAATAATTCATGTGCACTACCAGAAACGCCCCTTTAGAAGACAACCGTCTGAGAATCCCCAAAAGATGCACAACATTAAACCTGGGGTTGCAGCGCCGCGAATGAACGCTACTGTTGCGCCGTGACGATCCCGAATCGTACAAGAACGCCTTCCTTGGGCATTCAACACAGCGAATCAACGTGACTGATTCGCCCAGACAATTCCAAACCGTGCTGGAACAACAGACCTTGGGACGTCAACGATTGGAGCGGTTTTAGCTTAAGAACGAATGTGCGCATATGCGCGGCGCTTAAAAGATCACCGCATCGCCCTCCATCCGAGAAGCTCGTCCAAACATTTGAGACGAATGCGCGCGGCGCTACAGCGAGAACCACCGTGTTAAAACCACCCGCCCTCCATCCGCGAAGTTCTTGCAAATCCCCCCCCCCTCTCGAAGAAACAGGCGGGGGGGAGGGGGAGAGGAAGCAGCGGCGGCGGCACCCTGGCGTTTCAGCCCCCACCTTGGGGGAGATCAGGCAGCCGCCGAGCGGGTCGCCCCTGGCAGCGTCAAAGCCAGCGCTGACGATCACCTGTGGCGAGCGATGATGATGATGATGATGATGATGATGGTGGTGGTGATGATGATTGTGGTGGTGATGATGGTGATGCTGATGAAGATGGTGATGATGATGACGCTGACGATTATGCTGAAGTTGCTGCTGCTGGTGATGGGGGCGATGATGATCACAGTCGACATCATTATCGACACCATCGCCAGAAGCATCATCACCAACATCATCACCATCATCATCAGCATTATCCTCACAATCAGTATGCTCATCGTCCTCATCCTCATCCTCATCAGCATTCGCATGATCCTCGCCATCGGCATCCGCATCATCATCAGCACCGTCACCAAAAAACATGAGCACCATCGCAATGGCGGGCCCCAGCGATACGCCAGGCCTGGCCCCTCCTGGGCCCAAAACTGGTGGGACCGCCTTCCTGACTAGGCCATGACTCAAAGAAAGTACACCGTTTCTGGGCCCAAAATGGCCCTGGCCAGGATCCGTGTCGGTGCAGAGCCGCGGGCATCTGAGGGGTCCTCCCATCCTGGGACGATCGCCCAGTGAGGAGGATGGCTATACACCCAGACCCCCTCGCGCTGTTCGAGTAGCGGATCGACTGCAGAATTGGCTTTCCCAAATATGTTGGTTCTTCGAATGCGCTCGCAACTATGCATCTCATGTTTCATATATCTACGAGCGCACGGTGAGTTTGCTGGCAGATACGACGGGGCATTCAGTTCAGTGTAAATTAGAGTATGTAAATGATCCCCATACTCGCGTCATGCGTTTGCCTTGTAAGCATTTTTCCCGCGAGCAAGGGGGCCCTGCTGTCCGCGCGAGGCAGTCTGAAGGCAAATGTCGTATCAAATTGCAAGGCGAGCTTGCCTCAGCGAGCAATTTGCCGCGACGCGAGGAGCTGCTCTGACGGCACTTCCCGCGTCGAAACGCACTTGCAACCTGGGCGAGGCAATGAGAAGGTTTGCAGTGAGCACTGATAGACAGGATGGGGATTCTGCGCCACGCCCACGCAGGACATATACAGATCCGGGGCGGGGTCAACGAAATCGAAATAATGAACATTCGGCTGGCGAAGGAGAGCAGGCAAGGGTTCTGCGGGAGAGCCAATGGGAAATCTGCAGATCCTGCAAAGGGCCCAGAGAGAACACATAACAATACGATGAGAGGCCCTGGAGAGCAACACTAATGCGCTTTGAGGAAACGAGAATGCACGCACCAGCGCCCGGAGACGGGGCGCGGGAGGGGCGGGTTGCGAGCGGCGGCCCCTGGACCCCTTGCGCCGCGCTTGCGAAGCGGACTCGCTGGCCGCCGCAATGGCCCTGGGCCGCATGCGCAGTGGATAAGGGACCTGGCGGGCCGCCGCGCGCGCTGCGGCACTGGCCGAGGCCGCGCGGGGGAGAGAACCAATGCGCGAGGGGGCGGGGAGCCGCGCGCGCGACGGCCTCGGCCGATTCGGCGCGTCAAAATAAAATGCGCGACGCGCCGAGGCAGCCGCGGGCTCGGAAGCCTCCGCCCACCGCGCGCGGGGAATCACACATTTGCGCGGAGCGGGGGGGGGGGGGTGCTGCCCAATTCTGCGCGACAAGAAACAGCGCGCGGCGGGCCGGGAACGCAGCGCGCGGGGCGGCTTAAGCGAATCGCGGAGGGAACGACGCCGCGCGCGAGGGGCCTGGGCCGCCGCCGTGGCTTAGGTTCGTGAATTGCGACTACAGGCGGGCCACGCCCACTTCGGGCCAAAAAAACCCAAACCATAATAAAACACCAGGAAATCTTGAAACCAAAACCTGGGGAGGTCGACGTCCTGAAAAAAAAAAACTCAAACACCGAACCTGCGAAAAGACTCAAACCCACAAAAACATACCAAACAAACCTGAAGCTCAAACCTAGGAAAAAAAAAACTCAAACCAACCAAAACTCCAGAACATCTCTAAGCCGAAAACTGTGAAAAACTGTGGGAACACTGTGGAAACAACTCTGGAACAAAACTCTAAAACAACTCTGAAAACATCTGGAAAAATATGAAAAACAAAACTCTGGAACAACTCTAAACGACTGAAACTCTAAAAACAAAAAAAAAAAAACGTTGGAAAAACAACAACTCTGAACGACTGAAAACTCAAAAAAACTCTGGAAAACTATGGAACAACTCTGGAAAAAAAAAACTCCCCCCCCCCCAAAAAAAAAATACTTTTACAAAACCTTCCGGGTTTGAATTGTTTCCGGGTTTCCGCTTCAAGTTTTTTTCTAGGTTTTTTAAAGGTTGGAGTTTTTTTTCCCAGGTTTCGGCTTCAAGATGTCCTGCAGTTTCTTCTGTGTGTGAGTTTTCCCCAGGTTTTGTGCTTGAGATTCTCTCAGGTTGTCTTGGATTTTGAGTTTCCCATTCAAGATTCTTTAAAATGTTTTTGGAGTTTGAGTTTCCGGCCGAAGGTTTTTTGAAGATTTGGGCAGGATTTCCGCTGGACCGCCTGTAGTCAATTCACGAACCTAAGCCATGGCGGCCCTTGCCAATGCGAGCGGGATGAGGCAGCGTGCGCGGGGGGCGCGCGCGGGGGGCCAGGGAAGCCGCTCGCGCGGCGCCCTGGCCAACTCCGACCAAAGCAAACCAGATAGCGAAGGGGCGAAGCCGACGCGCCCAATGCGCGGGGGGCGGTGTCGCCGCGGCGGCGGCCAGCAAGCGCGCGGCCACGCTGGCCCGGTCTGCGCGGGGAACACAGCGCGCGCAGCGGCAGGGCCGCGGCGCGCGACGACGCTGGCCACTTCTGAAGAAGAGCACGCCGCGCGCGCGGTTACTCCGCCGCCGCGCCCGCAGCGACCTGGCCCAACTCTGCGAGCTGAAGCGCAGCGCTCGACGGGCAGGGCCGCCGCGCTCCCGGCCCCCCTGCTCATTTTGAATGCATGCTGGAACCGTGCGGCAGAGAGAGGGGGGGCGGGGCGCAGCCGCCGCGCGCGCGGCGCCCCTGGCCAATCGCGCGCGACAGGACACCGCGCGCGCAGGAGCGTCGCCGCCGCTCGCAATGGGGCAGGGCGGGGGGGGAGAGAAGAGGGGGCAAGGCGGCCGCTCGCGCGGCGGCCCTGGCCTATTCTGAGCGGGCCAGCGCTATGCGCGACGGGGCGGACAAGGCCGCCGCGGGGCCGGCGGACCTGCTCCTCCCCGAATGGAACGCCCGAGCGCGCGAACGGGCATAGCCGCCGCCCGCGCGACAGCACCAGCCAATTCTGGGGCAGCGCGTCGGAAAGCTGCGCCGCCGCGCTCGCGGTGGCTCGTGCCAGTTCTGCACGGCTATGCAATCCAATGCGCGCCGGGGCGGGGCCGCCGCTCGCGTGGCGGGCCTGGCCCGTGCTGCGTTGAAGAAACTTCGCGGGCGCGCGGTGGTCGCGCGTGGTCGCGCGCGCGGCGGCTCTGGTCGATGCGCGCGAAGAAAGCGCAACGCGCGGCAAGGGGGCAGAGCTGCCGCGCGCGCGCCCGTGGCCAATCCCGAATGAACAGCTACGTCCGCAGGGGCGCAGATCTGCCGCGCGCGCGCCGGCCCCTGCCTAATCTGCTGGAAAAGAACGCCACGCGCGCGGGCGCAAGGCCACCGCGCGCGCAGCGGCCCTGGCCACCTCGGCTTAGGAGAACACAGGACCGAAGTCAACGGGCCCACTCTGCATGGGCACGGCCACGGGGGCGCCATGCCACAGCAGGCACGGCGGCTGCGCGCGCGGGACAGTGCGCGCGGCGGCCCCGGCCCCCTCTGCGCGAACAAACTGGCACCAAGAGGCGGGGCCACAGCGCGCGAGGGGGCAGGGCGAGGCTCGGAGCGGGGGGCGTCCTGCAAGAGAGCAGCGCCATGCGCGAGGGGGCAGGAACGCGGCGCGCAGCGACAGCTGCAGCATCATATCATGTTGAACACTTACAGCGCAAACGCCATGCGCGAAGCCACGGGGCCGCCGAGCGCGCGGCGCCCCCCTCGGCCATCTTGAATAAGAGAATTCCGCGCGCGCACGGCCACGCGCGAGGCGGCCCCTTCGTAATTCTGACCGCGAAGAAAAAAACCGCGCGCGACGGCAGAAGCTACTGCGCCCGCGGCGGCCATTGCGCGAAGCGCGGGGGTCTCTGCTGCGCGCGGCGGCCCTGGCAACATATAAACTGACGAGGGCTCCCCGGGGGTGGGGGGGACAGGGCCGCTGCGCGCGCGGCGGCCTTGACCGACTGCATATGCAATGCCGTGCGCGGGGGGAGGGGGCGGCGAGGGCCGCCGCGCGCGCGGCAACCTTGGCCTGGCCCCGCTGGAGAGCCGCGGGGCGCGGGGCAGGGCCACCGCGCGCAGCGCCGTCCTGGCTCAGGCTCCGCCCGAAGAAAGAATCGCGCGCGGGTGCGGGGCCGCCGCTCCCGCGGCTATCTTGGCCCAGTCTGTATTGAATCGCAGAGTGCGCGACGGGGGGCAGGGCGGCCACCCCCGCGGCGGCCCTGGCGCCACTCAGCGCGGCGCGAAAGGGGCACCGCCGCGCCTCGCATCGGCCCTGCGTCGGAAGACGCTGAGCGGGAGTGGCCCCATAGGGAGCTCCACCTAAAGCCTCAGTGGCAACGTTCCCGTGCGTCCCCGCCACCCATTTCGGCACACCCCCCACACGCTTCGTGGCCCCATCGGGAACGCCACCGAAGACGAGATCTACAACTGCGGCACCCACATCTGCGAGTGGCTGGGCCCTTCGCCGAACGAATTTTCCCAGCGAGCGGCCACGGCCTGACCCCGCGGGCCCCCAGCGAGTGCCCCCGCAAACGTCGCCGCTGATCTCCGAGGGAGCCACCGGCGCCCGCGCGCGAAGCCGCCCAGCGGCGCCCCAAAACGCCCCCCCCCCCCCCCCAGGCCCTGCGCGCAGCCCGTCGCGCGGCCGTCTCCAGCCCTCGCCGCGTGGCCCCGGGCCCCGGGCGCCCCGCGGCGAGGTGTGCCCACTCGCGGCCCGATGCCCCGGGCCGCCCTGGGCCGCCCCCAGATCGGGGAGACGTAAGACCCGGGTACGGGGGACTCGGAAATCCCCGACGAGGTCGTCACAAAAATGACGAGGCCAAGCGTGCATTTTGACGAGGCCTCCCGCTGCAGACATCCCACGAAACTCCTCCTCGTCAAAATCCGAGTCGCGGTCGTCAAAAAACGGTGGCGAACCCGAGTCCCGGCAAACCCGGGTCTTACGCTCCCCCGACCAGACCCCTCGAGTTTTGAGCAGGGACCGACCGTCCCGGCATTCCTTCTGGCCTACCACGAAATTCTCGTAGAACTGAAGAGTGTTCTAAGGACAAAGGCGATGTTCTGAGAACGTGAGCCCAGTCTGTTAAAAACGATACGGCCGCGGCCAGAAATGTTCTAAGAACATGTCGTGGAAAGCACACATGGTTCTTAGAACATTGTTTGGTACGCCCTATAGGCGAGCCAGGACGCTTCGCCACTGCTTGGGAGTCATGGCAAATCACGACGGCTGGTGTTTCGCGATTCGCGGCCTGTGGGGGCCCTCGCTGGGCCCCGGGACCGTCCAAGAAACGACTCAAGCTGAAAAACCTGTCCTCGGGAATGGGTCCAGACCTCTGGGGGTCGACGTTTTGAACAAATTGTGACGGGCGCCTGGGGCCGCCGCTGTCTCTCAGCTGTCCCCTCCCGCCTACCCGCCTGCCTGCTTCGTCCCGCCGGCCCTGGCCCCCCGGCTGCGCGCACGCCGTCGTGCGCTGGCTTCTCGCTCCCTTGCCCCCTCTCCGCCGCCGCACAGCACAGACTGCCGGGAGCCGGCGGTGCCATCGATGGGCCCAGGCAGGTGAGGGACGGTGCTCCTCCCCGTGTCGTCTCCAGAAGGGCCGAGGCAGGGGAGAAGAGGGGAGCGAGCGAGACGCAGGAGAGGGGCGTCCCGAGCGCACGACCACCGACCGAGCGAAAAGTGCCCGAGAAGGAGGGACGAGGAAGGAGGGAGAAGAGGGGGCAGAAGAAGGAGCAGGGAGATGAGGTACAAGAAAGAGGAGGAGGAGGGAGGTTTCTCGTCCGGGCGTTCGTGGTTTCGTTTCGTCGTCTACCTCTCGCCCGAGGATATATCTACTCCCCCCTCTTGGGGGTGGGGCCCTCCCCGCCAACGTGGTTGTCTGCATGCTACAGTTTACTGCTACAGAATCTCTCATGTAACTACCCCCCAGAGTCGACCACCCCTGCGAGGGGCTGCAGCATCCCATGTGGATTCACGCGCCAGCAGCGCCAGCTTCAGCGCCAGGAGGAAAGGGGGGAGGAGGAGGAGACGGAGGAGGAGAAGGAGGAGGAGGAGGAGGGGGAGGAGGAGGAGGAGGAGGGGGAGGAGGAGGAGGAGGAGGAGGAGGAGGAGGAGGAGGAGAAGGAGGAGGAGGAGGAGGAGGATGAGGAAGAGAGGAAGAACGGCGAAGAGATTGTGGAACAGGGAGCAGGGAGCTCGAGGCAATTACCAGGTCCGGGTCGAACTCCTTGGCGATCGGAAGGAACACGCGGTCGAATGCGTACAGGGCCTCCGCATCGCCAGGGGGCGGTTCCTTGCGCTGACGAGCGCCCTCCACGTCCCAGGGCACGTTGACCGAGTAGCCAACCCCAGGACCCACGCCTCAGAGGAGACCATACGTGCTGACCGCATGCGCCGATGCTGGCCAGGCCCACTCTGGGTCAAAGGACCCCCTCGAGACAAACTCAAAAACAACAAGGCTTTCACGATTTTCAACCTGTGGGGGCCCTTGCCCGACCTCGGGGCCGTCAAAAAACCGCCACGGGGTCTGGACAAACAAATCATGACGTCCCCGGGAGCCCAAGACTGCCCCGGAGAGCCTAAGGTGGCCTCCGAAATGGCGCGAGATGGTCCAAGCCAGCCCAGCGAGATGATTCCTCCTGGATGCCTCCAGACCCCAAGAAGACCCCAAGCCGGGCCCACGATGGATCGGCGGATACACCTTCTCGGCGAAGGAAAGCATGCATGCCCATCCATCCTGGGCCTGCCAGGATCGCCGAAAAGGGCCTCTTCCCTGGCTGGCCTTGTCTTTCCGGGAGGGCTCAAAAATGATTTGAGGACCTTGGAGATTCGAATCCTGGTCGAGGTTTTGAAAGGTCCTGGAGATTCCACAGGTCTGGAGGGTTAGTTCTGTAGCGCTCTGGGAGGTCAGGGCTTGGCGTCCCGCGTAGTGCCGTCGCTGGTGAAGTTCCCGAGCTGCGTGCCGACTGGAGGCTTCCACAGGGCGGGGGGCTGGCGGCCCCGTGCACGGGGACGTTCTGGTACACCAGCAGGACGTTAGCGCAGCCGAGAAAACTGCAACCATCGGTCGAAACCTCTCTGTGACAGCTCGAGTGAGCCTTCCATGACATGCTGCTGGCTCGTGAGCATCGACGCTGGCTGACGCGAATCGACGCTAATCGACGCCAAATCGACGCTACATCCACGTTAATCGACGCTGCTCGACGCTAACGGTAACGCACTCTAAAGACTGGACTCCGAGGGCGCGCAAGACTCCCATGGCTTGCTGCCGAGAAACCTGGCCCTCCTCCGTTTCCTCCAACTGGAACTTGCAAAGGCCTGGTTTTCGATATCCGGGTTTCGGCGACTCCGACGGGTGTGAAGGGGAACTGCGACACACAAATAAATACACACAAATAAAAAGATTTCCCATATTTTCCCATATTTTCTGGGTTTCTGTCTTCCCCCCCACTTCCCATATTTTCCCATATTTTCTGGGGACTCGACGATTAATTGTGTCTGTGTGTTTCTTTCCCTCCTGAGTGGCTTGCACAGGGTGTGATCTGCAATCGGCACCCTGGGGGGCACCCTGGGCGGAGAGCGGGGACCTCCATCGAGCTCTCTGCCGCGCCCCGAGGACGCCCGAAGAGGACAGCGTCGAACGCCCCAGGCGACAACAGTGCCGATCGCAAACTCTCAGGCAGCAACGGGGCCCGGAATCAAACGAGGGCCCGAAAAAAGGCGAAGGAGCAGGGAGCAGAGGAAAGACACCGCGGCGGAGGGACAGCGACCGAAGAACCGAGGCCGAAAATCCGCAGGGACCGCCGGGCAAAACAAACTCGCAAGTACAAGTACAATCAAGAGGCCTGGTTTGCGATGTCCGGGTTTCAGGAGCAACGATGTGATGTACCAACTTCCACCACCGCTACCACAGGTACGACGGAGGAGAAGGGAGGATGGGGACGTCCTCCTCCTTCTCGATTTCCTCCTCCTGTTCCTCCTCCTCCTCCTCCTCCATATCCTGTTCCATTTCCTCCTCACTCTCCTTTTCCACCTCCTCCCTCATCCTGCTGCTCCTCCTCCTCCTCCTCCTCAATGTTCCTCGTCCTCCTTGTCCTCATCCTTGTGCTTCTCCTCTCAATCCTGCTGCTCGTCCTCCTGGTTTAAACGTCGATCGGACTTAAGCTGAGCAGCTGTAGCGTTCTTGACTATAGATGCTCACACACATATATATATATATATATATATAGACACGTATGTATATCCAGTTCGGCTCACAAAGTACCTGGCGGGCGCCGCGAAAAAAAAAACATGTAACATAAGTCGACGGCAACAATATAACAACAAGTAGGCGCCTGCCAGGAACGACAGCACGTACCTTAGTGTGACAAGCTCCCTAAACCTTAGAGCATTCAAGTGTGAAGTCCATGTAGATATAGTGGTACCCGCTGCCAAGTAGAAATAGGGGCAATTAAGTGAGTGCAGGGTCCTGTCTGCACAAGCTCCTTTGCGAAAGAAGAAGCCAGCTTGTATTATGATGAGCAAATTGGGTAAGGCTGGACTGGAGGCTGGCCTGTGCAACTGGGTACCGGCTGCCGAAAGCTACGCCACCGCCGCCCAACAATTAACTCCCCTCCCCACGAATGAACGGAGCCAGACTGTTACGCAATTCATGGGCTGCTACCCTAGAGTTCCAAGATAGAATATCCTGCTGGGCGCAAAGGTGCTGCTTTGTTCTAGCAGTCACATGTAGAGAAGCTAGCATTCTTGCTCCAGCCCTTGAGTACTGATTCTATGTAAAAACGCAACGCTTTGACGCCAAAAGGTAGAGGCTGGCATGAGGTCGTCTGGCTTCTGTAGGTCCCCCGCCTATAGTGTGCAGGCGGCCTGGTAAAGCTGGCGAGAACCCTAGTAAAAAGCCTTGTGTGCGGTAAGGCATTCATGTGACTGCAAGCTTTGGCAATCTTTGGGCTGCTACCTAAGGTTCTTGGGTTTACCCCGAACCACCTGGACCAGGGGCCCCGTGCTTGTTGTAGGTTCTTGAATGGTTTTAGCACGAATCCGCTTTATCAGAATAAGATCCTCCTCCTTAAAACAGGGCCAGGATCGGGATAAATCGCTCCAGAGCGTTCCGGAGCGCTCTCAGAGCGTTCCGGAACGCGCTGGAGCGGCCGCGGCGCCCAATACATCCTCCAAACCCGCCGATTCTCAGAGATTTCGAGTTATCCCGATCCGATTTTGTCCCGATCCTCGCGTCGTTTTACTCCTCCTGATCATCCTCCTCCATCTCCCACATGTGGTAGTGGTGGTGGAAAGAGAACCGGCCCGTCATGATGGGGGGCTCCTCGCCGCCCCCCCGGGTCTCTCGCACACGACGTGGGCGGGCAGCGGGCCGCGCTCGCGGCCGCAGGATGCCGGAGGGCGAGGACGAGGGACTGAAGGCAAAAAGAGGCCGATGGACACACACACACACACACAAACAACATACACACATCCCAGGATTCCCAATATTGATCCATATTTCATGGATTGTGGTCTTCCCCCTCCACCTACCGTATTCTCCAATATTTCTGTCTGTATGGTTTTCGCCCTCCCGAAAGTAGGCTGGGCCGGGGCTGAAAGCGACGAAGGCCAGGCCAGCCAAGAGATCCCAAAACCCCCTCGACTTATTCAAACAAATCAGACGCATATATTGTTGCTGGGGGGTGGGAAATTTTGGCCTTGGCGGGCCCTGACCGGGCCTCGGGGCCGTCAGAAACGACTCAGGATGAAAAACCAAGCCCGTGAAAAGATTCGCGACCTCTCGGGGTCGATGCTATGAAAAAATCATGATGTCGGGGATCTGGGTCTCAACCCCCTCCCCCCCCCAGCCCCCCAAGGGCCCCCCCCGAAAGATCACCCAAAAAGTGCTCCGCAACGCCTCTATATAACAACAGGCCCTGTCCCGAAAGGCATTCGAGCACCCTCTTCGCGTGGTCGGGCTGGAAGTAGAAGTGGAAGTGCGAACAAAAACTCCAGCGTCGCAGATGTGCGATCACGTGCGCTCGATCCCCTGCTTCGAGGGATGGAGGAAGGCGCTCGCTGGGGGCACCCAGCCAGAGCCCCCCCCCCTATGCACGACCCCCCACCCTTGGAGCCCTCCAAGCTGGGATAGAACTTCCCGCCGTCGAACCGATGCAGGGAGAAGAAAAGCACCGAGCTGTCCTCCTCGAACATGTGCTGCGTGCCGTTCCCGTGGTGGACGTCGAAGTCCACGATCACGGAAGATCCAAAAAATTACATAAGCGCAATCCGTTCGAGGTCTGCGCTGATCTCTGGGTCGGCGTTGGAACTCCCTCCCCGCACCCCCGTTCCCAAGCGCGCGGAGCGCGCCTGAGGCCCTGCCATGGGGTGTGGTGAGAGTGCCAAGCGCCGACCCAAGAGATCCGCGCAAACCTTTGGAGGTGCACGGTTATGCCATTCTTTGCCCTTCTGAATCAGAGTCCTCTCCGACCAACCCTCGCGGCGCGCCTTGGCGGCCGCCACGGCGACGTTGCCGAACATGCAGAAACCCTGGGCGCACTCCCTCTCCGCGTGGTGGCCCGGAGGCCTCACCACGCAGACCGCGCTCTGCACCTGGCGCGACTTCCACGGAAGAGTCAGTGCATAGGAGGGGGGCTTCGAGAAGCGACACCACCACCACCAGGGATCGCCAGCGGGAGGAGCCAGGGGGGGTCCTCTTTTGGTGTGCCCCCCCCTTCTATCCCCAGCTCAGTGACGCATCGTGGACCTCCGCGCTGGACATGGGCCCGCTGGTAGTGGTGGTGTTGCTTCTCCTTCCCCCGATCCGGGGAGGATATCACAGGCGCCAGGCATGGAGGCGCCAAGATCGATCAACATCTCTCAAGTCCTGGCGTCGCAAGATGGCCTTCGCTGGAGGGCATCTTGCTTCGATAGTGGTAGTGGTAGTAGTAGTAGTAGTAGTAGTAGTAGTAGTAGTAGTAGTAGTAGTAGTAGTAGTAGTAGTAGTAGTAGTAGTAGTAGTAGTAGTAGTAGTAGTAGTAGTAGTAGTAGTAGTCGTAGTAGTAGTAGTAGTAGTAGTAGTCGTAGTAGTAGTAGTAGTAGTCGTAGTAGTCGTAGTAGTAGTAGTAGTAGTAGTCGTAGTAGTAGTAGTAGTAGTAGTAGTAGTAGTAGTCGTAGTAGTAGTAGCAGCAGCAGTAGTAGTGAGTCTGGGGCCCGAGTGGTGAGTTGTGACAAGATGCTGCAAAGTGTAGGCGGCGTCGGCTCTCGCTGTTGCCTGGCAATGCCCCGACGCGAAACAGATTGCCCTCGCCCCCCTCGTGTTTGCCAGCTGGAGAGGAAGGATAGGAAGATAAAAGAGGCCAGATGGCACCCCAACCACGGGATCCACCAAGACTGAAGTGTCCGAGTCGGGACATCCTCATGGCCAAGCTCCAACACCAAGACCGCCTCCATCCTCGCCATGTCGAATGAACACTGGGAACAAACAAAATCAGAGTGAGGGGGCCGAAGAGTCATTCACTGTCCCTGGGCGCTTGACTGAAGTGGGGGTCCGCGATGCGGATTCATGTTGTTGTTGTTGTTGTTGAAATCTCACTACTAAAGAATAATTAGTGTTGGTCCTCCCCCTCCGGTGACCATTGTGCTTTTTCAAATGAAGTGCTTCCCCCGGGACTCGCACCCACTTCAGACTGGGCCCCTGGCCCCCAGATCAGAACAACAACGGCTCCCGCCTAATACTTCCTTGCCCGCGGTGGGTCTGCCCACCCGATCTGCCCGTCTGGTTCTACCACTTTCTTTCTGCTCCTTGCCCCCCTCCTGCTATTATTCTCCCTCCCCCTTCCACCTGTCCTCTCTTCCCTTGTTTTAGGGGCTGTGGCAGGTGAGGAAGATAGACCCCCAAGGGAGTACGATCGAAGACGACGAGGGCGGGTACCGAGGGTGTGGGATATACGCATTGATTGGCACGTGAGTAGGTTGTAGTTGTCGATGTTAGTATTGGTGTTGATGTCGTTGATGATGATGTTGTTGGCGGTGGTGATGGTGTTGTTGTTGCTGTTGGTGCTGTTGGTGTTGTTGCGTTTTGTGTGCTGTTGTTTGGCATCGTCCCCCCCGTGACCCGGCCGGCGACCCACCCGCGACCCACCCGCGACCCACCCACAACCCACCCACGACCCACCCGCGATCCACCCCGCGACCCACCCGCGACCACTCCGCGACCCACACGCGACCCACCCGCGACCCACCCCGCGACCCACCCACATTGATTTAACGAACAACTCGGCGCCTATGTCGGGCTCGTTGTATAGTCTGTGGACGTATGCGCCTGCGGCGGGCTTCTTCAGAGCCTCGCAGGCTGCCGACGGCCCAGCCGCCTTTTCACTCTTGCCCGCAACCGCGGGCTGCTACGTATCTGCTTGTTGTAGCTTCCCGGGGCCACGTTCTCATCCAGAGTCGTGTCGTCAAACGGTCCCAAGGGGGGACACAGTCGAGGCGTTGACCTAAAGAACGACAAATAAGGAACGAAGCCCCGATGTTTACAAGGAGCGCCGTGGGGGGGCTCGCCACCGAAAAAGGAGCGGAATGCATGCAAACCTAAGGAACGGCCGAGCCCCTTCCAAAAAGTAATTGGACCTTATTCAGCGCCCCGACTGTAGCAAAGGCAAGCGTAGCGAACCAGCTCGGGCACCTTGCTTTCCTGACGCCTCGCGGCGCCAGAGGGCCGCCCGCGCATGGAGGAAAGTGCGCCGCGGCGGGGCCGCAACTTGTACCAAATTCGAACAAAATTCGTACCCACCTTTCGTCCGACCTTTCGTCGAGCAACAAATCGAAGAATGTTCATGCACCAAATTCGTACCCACCGTCCGTCCGACCAAACTCGGATGCTCAATACGACCGAAATGGGTACGAAAAAAAATGTGGCCGAAGACCTGCAATAACGTCTGCCCATGTTCGCACCGTGTTCGCTGCCCGTGTCGCCACCGGCGCTGTCCATTTAAGACAGAAGCTCGCCTGTCCAACAACAGCCGCTGTCGGTGTTGGACTACATTTGCTGTTGGGCATCGTACACATTGATTATGTACAGATTGCGGCGGACCGAAGCGCGAACCCCCCCCTGCCGCTTGTCCCCGGCGACGGTGCCTCTCCCGCGCACACCCGCTCCGTGGCCTCCAGTACCGCGCCGGCGGAGAGGAGGGCAGCCGTCGTGGACTCGGGGCACAGGAAGACGTCCTGAGCGGGAGGGAGTGCCGACCATATGCGGACGGCGTCGAGGATCAACGGTGTTGGTGCTGTTTATGATGATGACGGTGCCGACGATGGGGATGGAGACGATAACGTCATGGTGTCGGTGTTGATGGACTTGATGGCGCTCATGTTGCTAATCCTGGTGTTGATGAGATTTCTGATGGTGACGACGGTGCCGTCGTCATCGTCTCAGTCATCAGAATACGTATTGGCGAGCTGCAGCAAGAATCCAGATCATCATTGCCATCACCATCACCACCACCACCACCACCACCACAACCACCATCAACATCGGGCATCGGGCTCCTCCACAGACCCGATCGAGGTTGCGGGGGCGTTCTCATTTGGATCTTCTTGGTCCTACTTCGTGGCCGCGGCTGGATGTCCGTCGACCTTCGACAATCTGACCAGAGCGCATCCAAAAAGAGACATGTTCGGTCTCCTCGATGTCTGCGCTTGAGAACCGGTTCCAGGCCCCAGACCGATAACAGTTTGATCCAGCCCTCGGATCAAGGACCGAGACCTCTCAGGCCCGCGGATAAAAAAAAACCGTCGGATATCTGGGAACAAACCATCGAGAGCGCGCAAAAGGGGGTGAGGCGAGGAGGGTGACATTGCGGGACGGCATGGGTCTTCTCATCATAGGCTGCCCCCGCTTCCTGTGGATATCATGATGAAACATGGTCGCGCATGTAATTTTCCCGAATTCTGCGAAAATCTCTGGGATATTATTTCTCGGCTCTCCGGAAAAGCCTACTGAACCCCGTCCGAGAAGTTCGCCCAATCTCTAGTAACGCCCCCCCCCCTTTTCCCTGCTGCGCTCCCCCGATGACCAGGACAGTCCCGCCCTGGGCCCAGCATCGGCGTATGCGAGTTCGTGGCCAACTCAAGTATCAAAACTTCATGAACCCCAGGATTGTAGGAGGAGGGGGAGTTCTCCAGAGCTCTGCGGAGCCCTGCGAAGTCACCAGAAGCTCCCAAAAGGAATAACAACAGCTGCAATCTTGACCCCCCCTACAATCGAGGGGAATCGAAGGAGAGGAAGATGAGGACGAGAATATGGAGAGGTGTGGCGATTAGATGCACGCATGAAAGGTATCCAAAGGGAAACGGTCTCTGACCCTTGGATTATTTTCCCAGAACGAACTGTTCATCCTGGGCAATTGATTGATGGTCCAGTGCTTTGGGAAGACCCCGGAAGCGCGAACACTGTGAAGCACCTCAGGGACCCCGTTGCATCGCTCGGTCGTCTATACAATATGAACTGATTGGTTTCGTGCGCGCCCTGTTCTCAAGATGGTCCAAGATGATCCGAGGTGAGCCAGGTGGTGTGGCGCTGGCGTCGCCAAAGAACATGCACACGTCCGAGCGATGCCAAGCCCATGTCTTTCCAGAACTCGTCTTCTTCAATCGTGGCTACCACATTTCGAGTAGGGGACCGACTGCAGAACTGACTTACCCCAAACTACATGTTCCCGTCGGATCTACAAACATACATGGAATGCCCCGTAGGTCTATGGAATATCCTACGCATTTGTTCCAGAGATTCGACGGCCATATCAACTTCTGCGTACATCGATTCTGCAATTGATCCTCTACTCGAAGACTGGTGCGGCACTGCTCGGTGCGGACACATCGTTACATTGGGGAAACCAGCAGGTACCAATACCGCTATTTCCCCGACCTCCCCAGGGGTGCGTTCTGACTAGAATTTCGAGGCGAATCCAGCGGTGGCGACGAGGGCCTCCCAGGAGGCCCGACAAGGCGAAAACGAGGCAGGGATAGCAGTATCGGCACCTTGTCCTCCTCGTCGAAGGAGGCTGCTTCTGAGAAGGCGCGTGCACCACCTCCACGGATGAGGCCCGCGCCTTCTCAGAAGAAGGGGTGCTTCCACGAAGCCTTCCCCCTCCCCCCCACCCCCCTCTGCGCGTGGCCGAGCCTGGTTGAACCCCCCCCCATGGCCTTGTACTCCCGGCCCTTCTGGGCCGCCGCGGCCTCCCCGAGCGCTCCCAGCCCGAGCATCGCCTCCACGTGCTCCGCCGTGTGCCGCAGCTCGAGCTCCTCGGCGCGGGAGGCGTGGTCGGGCGGGCTGGGGCCCTCCGCTCCTCCTGCAGCTGCCTGCTGCAGCCCATCCTCGCCCTCCCTGCCTGCGGCCCCGTGCTCCTTGTGCTCCCCCTCCTGGTCCTCCCCCTCCCTCCGTCGTCTGCCGCCTCTGCCCGTCCTTCTTCTACTCTCCCTCTCACTCCTCCTCAATCTCCCGCCCCTCCTCTTCGCCCTCCCTCCCTCCCTTACTCCCTCCCTCCCTCCTCCTCGTCTGTTCTGCGCTGTTCCGCAGCTCAGGGAAAACAATTTCCTGATGTTGCAACACTATTGCAAAATATTTAAAGGCCTGGACCTTCCACGAAGCCTCATCTAGGGCAAGTGCATCCGCTCGGCAAACTGAGCATGGCGAGTCTATAAAAGGCCCTTCTGCCAATCATGGCTCATGGGACTCATGGGTCCACGCTTCGGCTTGTATACCCCACAGGCCGATCATCCGGGAGGATGCTGCACGGGACCCGCCTCGAAGTCGTCGTCGTCGTCCTCCTCCTCCTCCTCCTCCTCCTCCTCCAAGTCCCTCCCTCCCAGCAGTGCCGGGGGGAGGTGCGTAACAAAAAGCATGCACATAAACCGAGAGAGAGAGAGAGAGAAAGCGAAAGCAAACTACTTTCCCTGGCGACGTACCAAACCCCAGCGCCATGCGGGGCATGAGTAGCTTGGGGGACTTTCTACGGAGGTGATGACGTGAAATGGGCGCATATACTTCTGCGAGCGGCATTGGTGAGGCTCGCAGCGCGCAGCCCCCCAGGGACGACGAGGTCCCGCTCAGGACTGCGCGGTGCCCCACTCCGCTGGACCCACCATCAGCCATCGAAAGTGGCGACAATGTCGCAGATCGCAGCCCCCCAGAGACGGCGAGGTCACGCTCAGGTCTGCGCGGTGCCGCTCTCCGCTGGACCCACCAGCAGCCCTCGAAAGTGGCGACAATGTCGCAGATCGCAGCCCCCCAGGGATTGCGAGGTCCCGCTCAGGACTGCGCGGTGCCGATCTCCGCTGGACCCACCAGCAGCCTTCGAAAGTAGCGACAATGTCGCAGATCGCAGACCCCCAGGGATTGCGAAATCCCGCTCAGGACTGCGCGGTGCCCCAATCCGCTGGACCCACCAGCAGCCCTCGAGAAGGGAGACAATGTCGCAGATCGCAGCCCCCGAGGGACGACGAAGTCCCGCTCAGGACTGCGCGGTGCCCCACTCCGCTAGACCCACCATCAGCCATCGAAAGTGGCGACAATGTCGCAGATCGCAGCCCCCCAGAGACGGCGAGGTCACGCTCAGGTCTGCGCGGTGCCGCTCTCCGCTGGACCCACCAGCAGCCCTCGAAAGTGGCGACAATGTCGCAGATCGCAGCCCCCCAAGGATTGCGAGGTCCCGCTCAGGACTGCGCGGTGCCCCACTCCGCTGGACCCACCAGCAGCCTTCGAACGTAGCGACAATGTCGCAGATCGCAGACCCCCAAGGATTGCGAGGTCCCGCTCAGGTCTGCGCGGTGCCCCAATCCGCTGGACCCACCAGCAGCCCTCGAAAAGGGAGACAATGTCGCAGATCGCAGCCCCCCAAGGACGACGCGGTCCCGCTCAGGACTGCGCGGTGCCCCACTCCGCTGGACCCACCAGCAGCCTTCGAAAGTAGTGACAATGTCGCAGATCGCAGCCCCCCAGGGATTGCGAGGTCCCGCTCAGGTCTGCGCGGTGCCGCTCTCCGCTGGACCCACCAGCAGCCTTCGAAAATAGCGACAATGTCGCAGATCGCAACCCCCCAAGAATTGCGAGGTCCCGCTCAGGTCTGCGCGGTGCCCCACTCTGCTGGACCCACCAGCAGCCCTCGAAAGTGGCGACAATGTCGCAGATCGCAGCCCCCCAGGGACCACGAGGTCCCGCTCAGGACTGCGCGGTGCCCCACTCCGCTGGACCCACCAGCAGCCCTCGAAAGTGGCGACAATGTCGCAGATCGCAGCCCCCCAGAGACGGCGAGGTCACGCTCAGGTCTGCGCGGTGCCGCTCTCCGCTGGACCCACCAGCAGCCCTCGAACGTGGCGACAATGTCGCAGATCGCAGCCCCCCAGGGATTGCGAGGTCCCGCTCAGGACTGCGCGGTGCCCCACTCCGCTGGACCCACCAGCAGCCTTCGAAAGTAGCGACAATGTCGCAGATCGCAGACCCTCAGGGAGGGCGAAGAGAAGGCAGGAGGAGAGAGGAGGCGGGAGTAGGGACGCGCGAGCAGTGCAGTATTCAAAACGAGTACCCAACCAAAGAGGGTTGGTAAACAACGCAACCACACAAACAAAGCATGGCCTAGCAAAGCACATGAGGCAATACAACTACCTATAACTTTTCACCTCCTGGCGCACACTCCAGGTCTCACGATCTGAAGCGGAGGGACGACGAACGCCTGCAAACCTGCTCATCTCTGCTCCCTGTCCCTGGCCCGTCTGGCCAGACAAGGGGGAGGAGGAAACGTGTCCTGGTCTGGGATCCAGCGTCTCTTCCCCGAAGGAAGAGGGCGAAAAGAGAGGAGATGAGGATGGTTATGCTGCCCTGCCAGCTTGGGCGAGGGCGAACATGCGCCCGCCCGCGCGAGGACCCGCTCTCCAAATGACCGCGTGCCGAGCGACGGGAGCGCCACCCTCAGGCCAAACATCGGCGCGGCGCCAGGCAGGGCGGAGGGGGGGGAGGGGGCAGAAGCTCTGCGAACCTGTGTTTTCTCGTCTTGATGCCGTGAGCCCCACGCTCACGACACCAGCCCTGGAAACCCCGCTTGGGGCTCCCGCGCCAAGTGGCCCATGCTGGGGAGCGGGGCCGCCGACAGGGCCCGCCTCCCGCAAGGCCCCCCCCCCAAGCGCGAGGGGAGGGCACGCCGAAGGGGGACCGACTGGTTGAGAGGGCAGTGGTGCGGGGCCCACCCCCCTCCTCACCCGCTTCCCCTGGAATCCGTGGTTCGAAGATGGGGCCCTGAGGGATGTGGTCCTAGGGACAGGAAGGGATCCAAGGGTGGATGTACGTTGTTTGCGGAAGCTCGTCCTGAGGGCCCCATCCCTCAGGACCCCATCTTTGAACCACCGATCGAGGAAGGAAAACGGCGTGACCACAAACTCTTGGAGGTCCGAGCGACGCCGGCGCCAGAGGGACAGCCAGAAGTGGGTAGCGCCGATCCAACAGATCCGCGCGATCCTCTGAACGATTAGGCTTGTTCGTATCCATGTCCACTGAATCTTAGAATTTCGGCATCCCCTCCCCGACCACCCGAGGCGCAGGGGAGATGGATAGACATCTGGCCCCTGGAGGCTAGACTTTTGTCCATGCCCACTGCGCCCCGGCCGTTTGCTGGCGCTTCCGAGAAAGTCGAGGACGCAACGAATGTCATATAAAGCTTGCCAGAAAACTGCAGATACAAAGAAACTTCGAGCCCAGACTTCAGTCGCGCAACGCGTGCAATCATCCCGGAGCGTACGGGGTGGAGCGACTGGAGCACATACTTCTTGGGGCGGGCAATGGCTTTGCCCAGGTGCTGGCCCTCCAGGTGCCTGGCCGCGAGAGGGTGCGCCAGGCACGCTGTCAGAAAACTGGCCCACACTCTTTTTCATGGTCTGCGCAATGCTCCATCATGCTCCTCCTCCTCCTCCTCCTCCTCCTCCTCATCCTCCTCCTTCCCGACCTTTTCTTCCCTGGGGCCGGCTTTGCATACTAAATTGTCTTGTTGACGGTCCCAGGGTCCAAGGGCTCAATGAGGGTCTCCGGAGGCAAAAACTGTGCAGAACCTCCGCGCCTTGATCTGACGCCTCTGACGAGGAGGAGGAGGAGGAAGAGGAGGAGGAGGAGGGAGAAGCGAAGGAGGTGGTAGGAGGGAGAGGAGGGAGGAGGGGGAGGAGGAGGAGGGGTGGAGGAGAAAGAGGAGGGAGGAGGACGGAGGAGCAAGGGGAGCAGATGGAGGAGCGGGGGGAGGAGGGAGACCAGAGCAAACCTAGGATGCCACAGCGAAGCAGCATGCAACACCATCCAACACTCCCTCCCATTACTGGGAGCGCTCTCCCCCCCCCCCCGGAATGACGAGCGCCCGCTGGGCTCTGCCTGCCGCTCAGGCGAGACCCCGCCGTGTAAGGGCCCCACCCTCCACCGAGGAGGCGGAGCAGGACCCCCCCCTCCTCCGCAGCGGCCCCTGGCGTTGCCGAGGTGCGGATCCGTCAACATCCGCCGCCCGGGGAGCCGAGGTCCTGGGCCCCCGGGGGGGGGGGGCGGCGGAGCTGAATCTTTGCTGCCCCCATGCGCAACGCCCAGCCGGCAGCGTGCTGACACGGAGCTCAATACGCAGATTGCATGCGTACGTCTGGCGCGAGGCGTTCGCCGAAGCGTGGGCCAACACGTGAGCGGGACGTGTTGGGAACGGAACGCGTTGCGCTTCAAGACGTAGGCACCGGGGCAATTGCGATCTGGATATGTGCTGGCCCCAGGGGGCACCGCCTGCCGACGTGCCCGAAAATCGATCCTCCAGGCGGTGGTTGCGGAGAAGGTTTCGGTGGCAGCTCATGGGAGACTCCCCTGCCACCTTGCTGATTCTTGCAAACCGACGCTGGCCGACGCTGATCGACGCCAATCGACGCGAATCGGCGGTTTCCCATCGATTAACAGAGACGCTAGCGCGCGCGCGAGTGCACCCTGAAGACGCCATTGCGAGAACATGCACGGCCCCCATGATTTGCGACCGAAGGACTCCAAAGGGCGCTGGGTCTCGATATGTGCTGGCCCAAAGTGGCACCGCCCCCGAGGCCTAGAGAGGGAAGTCCGAGCATAAGCAAGGCTCCGTGAGTCCCACCAGCCTTCTGGGCGTAGGTGATCCAACGAATTGTGCCACCTCTCTCCCCAAACTCCCGCAATCCCCTGCTCGAAGGGGTGGGGGTCTACCCTCCCCCCTACACCAAACCCTCTGGGTCTGGACGGGGCGCCCAGGTGTCAGAGGATGCTGTGGAGCCTTCCAGGGCGCCCCCCCCCGAGAAGCTACATAACATGCTTCAAACACGGATTGAACATACATGTGTTTGGCCGTCTCGCCTTTCCGCTCCCGATGGGCGTTTGAGGCCTCACGATGGCCACACGGTGGCCTGAGAGAGCCCCACGGAGGGGGCCCAAGAGGGCCCCCCCCAAAACGCCCAAGCATCGCCCAGCTCGATGACCGCCCTGCTTCCCTGCCAACTCCACCATGGCGCTGGCCGCCTCGCGCAGGGAGCCGTCGGCAGCGTCGACGAGGCCCTCCGCGTCGATGTCCAGCATCTGCGCGCAGCCTCTGCGCAGGTCCCGGGACCTCGACCTCGCCCCTGTGGTTCCTCGTGTGAGCCGCCGCCATCCGCCACGCAGTCCAGGGCGCTGCCGTCTCCCTCGAAGTGGGAGCTGCCGTCGTCGCTCCCCTGCACCTCCTCCTTCCCGTCTTCGGCCTCAACCGCCGCCAGCGCCATGGTCTCCGCCAGGAGCACGCGCTCGCTGTCCGAGGCCTTCTTGGCGAGCTTGTTCTTGGCCGCATTCATATCCGTCTCCGCCGAGGCCTTCTTGGCGAGCTTGTTCTTGGCCGCATTCATATCCGTCTCCGCCCGCGGCCGCCTCGGCGATGGCCGACTCGTGGTCATCGTTCTCCTCCCGCTCGCCCTCCAGCGCGCCGAACGAGTTGCCGCACTCGAAGCTGGGTCCGTTCTGCTTGACCTCCGCGCCTGCACGTGCCACCTGGAGCCAGGTGCCGTCTTCGTCTGCGTGCGGGTCCCCGACGTCCGCCGCTGCCGCCATCTCGAACGGCGGGGCATCGCGCCGTAGCTCACACCCTGCCTGCGGCATCGGCTCCGCCGCCGCCCTCTGGTGCAAGCAGCTGTCCACCACTGGCACGCATCCCACGCCGCCGCTGAGCGCCCGAACCGCGCTTCCGCAGCCATGGCACCAGGTGCCCCCGGCGGGCCGCGCCATCGCGGCCGCGAGCGCCGCCTCCGGCAGGAGTCTCAGCCCGAGACTGGCCTCCCAATCAGGGAGGCGGGGCCGGGGTGGGCACGGCGAGCGGGAGCGAGCTTGAGCCCAAAAGCTTGAGCAAAAATGGCTACGGACGACCACCACAAACACCACCACCACCACGACGCCGACGCCGACGCCGACGCCGACGATGACGACGAGCCTTGCCGGCCAGCAGTCCTCGCGCGTCGCCTCGCGGCAGGGCAGCCGCTGGCACCTCTGCGACAGCCCCTCTGCCTCCAGGCGCCGCATGATCTGCTCCACCCGCTGCGGCCGCTCTGGGTGGCGGCCGGCCTTCGGTGCGAGGCGAAGCATGGGACTGCATGGGACGCACGCGGACATACTAGTGAAGTGTGCCCTCCAAGGCGTGCGTCCGACACGAACTTCTAGTATACCCGTCTTGTAGCATATCGTTTCCCGAGCGGTGTGGCCAGACAGCGCCCGCCACGAAGCGTATACTATCTCAAGACCGAATTTCGGGGTGTGGGGGGTGTACGGGCTCCACATGTGTTTTGTCCAGACGCCCCCCCCTATTGGGAATTGAAGGCGAATTGAGGCCTTCGAGTTGGGTTGGGTCGGTCTGGTAGGTGGTGACCTCAGGGCAGGATCAATCAGCTCGGAGGCGGCGGGGTGGTTTGAGCTGGATGGGCCAAGCGACCATCGGTCAAGACATTGCAGAGAGCGTGATCCACCGCCGCTTTACTGTGGAACATTTCCCCCCTCTTCCTCTGGAACCTGGGGGTCCCCCACCCCTCCGAAAATCCCTCCCCCCCGACTCGAACCCCCACCCCTCCCTTTCTCTGGCAAAACCCTCTTCCCCCTAACCCCTCCACCCCCCTCCCTTCCTCCGGCAAAACCTCCTTCCCTCCTAACCTCCCCCCCCCCCCTTCCCCTCTCCGGAGAACCGGGGAGGGGGTCACTACCAATTCGACCCCCCCCCCCCCTCCAGAAAACTGGGGAGGGTCACTACCGGTCCGAACCCCACCCTCCACTCACAGCCGGCAAACGACTCCAGGTTCGCCACAACCGTCCTCACCACCGCCTTCACCCGCTGTCCCCAGCACCACCGTCCCCACCACCACTGTCCCACTGTCCCCACTGTTTCCACCACTGCCCCCACAGTCCCCACCAGTGCCCCCACCACTGTCGCACTGTCCCCACTGTCCCCACCACTGTTCCCACCACGGGCCCACTATCCCGACTATCCCCAGTCCCCACCACTGTACCACTCTCCCACTGTTCCCATCATTGTCCCACTGTCCCCACTGTTCCCGCCGCTGCCCCACTGAGCTGTCCCACTGTTCCCACCACTGTCCCCACTGTCCCCACCACTGTCCAAACTGTACCACTGCCCCATTGTTCCACCACCGTCCTCACCACCACCCTCACCACTGTCCCCACCACCACCGTCCCCACCACTATCCCACTGTCCCCACTGTCCCCACCACTGCCTGACTGTCCCCACACCGCTGTACCCACCACCACCGTCCCCACCACTGTCCCACTGTTCCCACCACTGTCGCACTGTCCCCACTGTTCCCACCATTGTCCCCACTGTCCCCACCAGTGCCCCCACCAGTCTCTCACTGTCCCCACTGTCCCCACCACTGTCCCCACCACTGTCCCCACAATGGTCCGACTCTCCCCATTCTCCCCGCCTTCCCCACCACTGTCCCACTGTCCCCACTGTCCCCACCACTGTCCTATGGTCCCCACTGTCCCCACCGCTGTCCCACTGTGCTGTCCCACTGTCCCCACTGTCCCCGCCACTGTCCCACTGTCCCCACTGTCCCCAACCACCACCGTCCGCACCACTGTTTCACTGTCCCCGCTGTACCCACCACTGTCCCAGTGCCCCACTGTCCCCACACCACTGTCCCTACTACCACCGTCCCCACCACTGCCCCAATGTCCCCACCACTGTCCCATAATCTCGAGAGGCGGGAATCGTTTGCCGGCGGCGAGGGGGTGGAAGGGGTTCGAACCGGTAGTGACCCCTCCCCTTTTCATGATGGACTGGGGGGGGGTTCGAACCCGTAGTAACCCCCCCAATGGTTTTCGAGGGGAGGGGCGGGTTGGGAACCCCCAATGACCCCCCTCAGTTTTCCGCTAGCAGCGGTAGAACAATCCGCTCAAAATCGGTGCCTGGATCCCCTCCTGAATCCATCTGTTGTGGTTTTTGTCCCTGAATCCGTTTTTGACGGTGCCAGGGCCCGAACACGACTCAGGAAGTAAGCAAAAACGGAAAAAACTTACAAACCTAGAGAGCCTCAGACCTCGCCCGCCCTTCGTGCAGGCTGGACCCAGTACTGGGCCACCTCCGATCCCCAGCCGACTCCAAAGCACAACGGCGTCGGATCGTAGGGCAGGATCAGTCATGGAGGGCCCAGGGACACACAAATAAATAGATACAAATCCCAGGATCCACCATATCTTCAGTATGTTCTGCGCTTTCGTCTTCCCTCTCGTCCACCATATTTGCAGTATGTTCGATTTTCCATAGTCTTACAGGAATGGCAAAAAGAATTTGTGCCTGTGTCTTTTCCCCTTCCGAAGTCAGCATCGAGCCCGGAAGACGGATCGGATCGGCCGCGCCGAGACCTCCACAGCAGCGCCGTGCAAACATCAAAGCGGCCAGCGGCGCCGCCCTGCGAGCACACCGCGCCGTGCGGCCGCCGAGGCAAGGCATCGGGCACGGGGACGCCGGATCTCGGAGGCCGCTGCGCGGGCAAGACTTGTGCCCATAGCCACGGTAGCTCGGAGTTTGGGGCTCCCTCCCCCAGAAACCCGATGCGCACTGGATATGGACAGAAAACCGGCCACTACACCCTGCGAAGTGCTTAAGAAATCATGGGTTAAGAAACTCATAGTCTCAGAACTTGAATAAAAACCCAACATTTCCATTAAAATCTTAGGATTTACGTTGAAACGTTAAGGAAAATCGAGACTCTGGCCGAAAACTTGGGTTTTCTTAAGCATCGCCTAAGGTGTAGAGACTCGACTCTTGCCCATGCCCACTGCGCCTCGGCCTTGGGGGGCCCCCTCCAAGAGAGTCCAAGACGCACTGGACATGGACAGAAACATTGCCTGCAGACTATGGGAGTGAATGTGAAGAGGCCCCAGGACACACAAATAAATACACACAAATAAAACTATTCCCCATATTTTCGTGTATTTTCTGGGTTTCTGTCTTCCCCACCACTTCCCATATTTTCCCATATTTTCCAGGGGATCGACGATTAATTGTGTCTGTGTGTTTTTTTTTCCTCCTGGATATTGCTTGCAGACTATGGGAGTGAATGGCCCAGGGGGGGAGCAATGCTTGTGGCGGGCTCCAGGATCCCTGAACCCCAACATGCTGCCATCGCTCGAGGGCGCACCTCTCACATCCTTTTAGATCTCTGCTGCCTCGAACTGTCGGCTGGAGCTTCTGCGCTGGGCTAGCCTAGAGGCCTACCAATGTCTCGGCGCTTACACTTGCGACTGACAAGATGCAGAGAACCCTGACGATGCCGCGGCGAACAGGCAAAGGCATAAGTAAACAAACTAGGCTTGGGCCTTAGCATCCCACCCCTGAACACCCTTACCCTTGTGAGGGTGGCACTGCGGGGGCAGCCGCCTCCATTCCCTCCAGGACCGAGAAGGCCACCGGCCACCTACAAGAGACCAACAACTAGCACGGAGTCCCCGAACGAATGTGGGATCTGTGTGTGTGTGTTGTCAACCTCTGTCCCAGCCGCGTGGTCTATAGGTCTCTGCCCGGCGGCTTCTGCTGGCCTTCCGCCAGCGTCCCCCCGCAGAGCCGCACCTAATTGCTTCCGCCTACCTCCCGCCGCCCTCCGCCGAGGAACAGATGGTAACCCCTTCGATCCTCGAAGGCGAGGCCCTTTGCCCCCAGCCCGGATGATTCGGGAGGATTGGACGCGCGAGTTCTCCCGGATAACTGCGGTCCGGGGTAACACCGGTTTGGGCCCCCGAGCGAGGCGCACATCTGCTTTCCCTGGCAGCCCCCCGCCCCGATGACTTCAGGGCTGTGCTGAGACCTGGAAACTGCTGCCATCTCCTGGCCATCGCTCGGACGTCCACTCCCTGTGCTTTTCTTGGTTTCGTGCGTGGCTTTTTTCGCCGATTGATCAAGGACGCTCCTCGATGATCCTTGCCGAAGGAAAAATGCACACGTCCGAGCGATGCCAAGAACCTAGAAGCTGCTGCCATCTCCTGGTGGTGCCTTTCCTACTCCCGCCGGCCTCCGCCGGCCTTCCGCCCGCCTCCGACGGCGGAGGCGGCCGCCCTCTCTATACCTCCGCCGCCCTCTGCCAGGGAAGAGGCGCCAAGCTCCTCCCAAGCCACAGCCGTGAGAAGCGCCACCACGTGAGAAGCGGTACAGTCGGACTTGATTGGACAGGACACGCGAGAGGACACAAGACCCTTCCGAGGGCCACATCGCCATTGGAGTGCAAGAAGGCACGTGCCGCGAGGCACAGGACACAAGGGTACCCCTTGAGCTGGCAGGGCCGACCTACTAATCCGGGCCGAGTGTACCACGAGCGACAGCGAGACTGGGCAGTCGATGGGCAACCCTGTCGCAGGGCCGTCACCGCTCGTTCCTCCCAGTTGGGGCGACGACGCCAGCGCGGATAGAGAAGTGGCGGACGAAGGAGGGAGAAGAGGAGAGACGACTGACAGGATCAAGAAAGCACCAACATCCTGGAAGTGTGCGAACAAACTGCATGCACGCCTGCCAGCAGGTCCTGCGACGATCTATTGGCAGTCGGGCGCTGCACGACATTGCAACAGTCCAAATCTCAAGTGTGCGCGAAAAGCACGATGATCTTTGCCCCCCATGACCCCAAGATCGGGCGGGGCGATCTGTTCGAGACGTTGGCCCCCAGACCTCTCGGCCCATCCCCTGGAGCCGCCATTTCAGCCCGAGTCTGTCTTCGACGGAGAAGCCAGCCGTCGTTAGGCGAAAGCTGGATGAAACAATACATATACATACATATATATATATGTATATATATAGATGTATACACGGGGAAGACGACTAGGGAGCCTCTGAGGAGAGGTGGCGGAAGATGTATCGAACAACGCGGCAGGCTCAGAGCGCTCTGGAATGATGACCTCCTCGAGATCATCCTCCCTGAAATACGACGTCACGGGCGTTCGGGGAGACGTAAGACTCGGGCTCGGGGGACTCGGGTTGGCCTGACGGGGCCGTCAGGAAAATGACGAGACCTGGTCTGAAATTTGACGCGACCTTCCGCTGCAAACATCCCACACAAACCGGACCATCAAAATCCAGAACGTGCTGGTCAGAAAGCGTCGGCCAACTCAAGTTGCGACGAAGACGAGTGTTACGTTTCCCCGATAAGGCTGACTGACGTCTCGATGCCTTCGATAGAAGAAGCAAGAACGGCATACGCATAAGCTTTTGGCGCTCCGCGCGGATGTCGTGGATCTGCGCTGGTCCCCCCCCCCCCCGCGCGGGGAGCGCGCCAGGAGCGGCGCCAGAGGCGCCGCCGGGGGGCCCCAGCGCGGATCCGAGAAATCCGTGCGGAGCGCCAAAAGTGTATGGTTATGGCGCTTCTCTTCGTCGTCGAGATCTCGAGTGTTACGCTATCCCGATAAGGCTGACTGACGTCTCGATGCCTTCGAAGCGCCGGATCTCTGGGCCTGGGCCGTTGCCGTCGTGTATCGACTGACCCGGGTCAATCCACACCCGGGTCAATCAAGCTGTGCGGGATCCTGCAGGATCCTGCACCCAAACCCGGGTCAATGCACCCATGACCCTGCAGGATCCTGCAAGAGCAGGCGCTCTGTCTGACCCCCGTCTGAATTGGCCCCAGTCTCTTGAGTCCCGATGCCGGCCGTCCTCCACGTTCCGGTGCCCGGTCATGCGCTCGTCGTAGAAGAGCGCCACGCTGGCGTCCTGGCTCGCGGCATCGCCGCCGAGCTGGAAGAACCTCCTCCTGCCAGGGGCGCCAGACGACAAGGAGATGCGTGGTTTGCAGTCTGCAGGAGACAAGGGCGCCTGACGTCGGGCTCTCGCGCTGCCCCCGAGGGGAGGGGAGGAGGATGAGGAGGAATCGGAGCCGAGCCGCGATGCGCGAGGCGCCATGGACTTCCCGCCTTTTTTCGTGCCCTCGAGGGCGCCCTTAAGGTAGCCACCTTCCAGGCCTTCCTAGAGAGGCAGGAAGAGGCTCCCCGCCGCCCCCCTGTGGCGAGATCGGGATCGGCCCGCACCGCCGAGTCAGGAAATTGGATCGTCGGATCTGAAGGGGCCCCAGGACACACAAATAAATACACACACATAAAAACATTCCCCACATTTTTCAATATTTTCTGGGTTTTTGTCTTCCCCCCCACTTCCCATATTTTCTTATAGTTTCTGGGAATCGACGATTAATTGTGTCTGTGTGTTTTTTCCCCTCCTGAGGATCGGCAGTGTGTCGGATCGAGCTGCATCGGAATGAAATCGAAATCGGATCGGAGTGGCCTCGCCAGGATGCACAGCATCGCATTGCAAACATCGGGCCGCATCGGATCGTCGGGACAATCTAACCGAATCGGATCCGGCGGGACGGAATCGTTTCAGCAAATCTTGCTATAAGAAATCGCAATCGAAGGCCACATTATTCAATCGACTTTGGACTTCGCGGGAAGAACGTAAACTCCAATTGGCGACCGGGGCCGTCGCCGAATAAGAGATCTCCGTGGGGCAACTGCTGACAGGCCGTTCTCGTTTCTAGCGTGGCTCACTGTATCGAAACAGATCGAGCGGATCGACATAGACGTTGCGAGGGTGGACTTCGGATTCTTGGTACCCGAAGCGAACGCGCTCGAGCAGCTTCTGCACTTGGGCGTCGCTTCGTGGGGGAGCGAAAGATGGAAAGGAGAAAAGCTGACTTTTCGAGCCCGAGAGGCCTCTTTGGGGCTCTCAAGGGCCCCCTTAGTGGCCCTACACACGGCTCCTTTTCTTCAGCCCTCGCTGCCCCTCCGTGTATCGCCCCCCCATGGCGCGACGCCCACCCAACGATGGAACCGAGGTCTCCGGGCCCTCCTCGAGCACGGCTGGAGCATGGCCACGAGAACGAGGGGGCCAGGATTATGATTCTCCCATCGTACTTAAGGACCACATCCCAGAAATAATGTCGAGCATCCGGAAAAGTGTCGAAAGAGTGTCGAAACAGTGTCGGACGAGTGTCTCCCAGGGCCCGACACGTGAAAGCCCTCGAGTTGAGGGACGATTTTTTTTTCTGGCGCTCGAAACTCTTTCTGGTGATCAGGGCGAAAGTAGGTTGGAACATCCTAAGGCCAGGAGCGTGGGAGCCCCTGCGCAGGAGGCCCGAGGCCCTCAAACGGGGACTCCACTAACGGGTACTTTGGCCAGTGACCCAGCGAGCCCAACCCTTCCCGATGTGGGCAACGCTGCAATGCAAGAAAAAGGCCCTAAAGTGGCAACTTTCGGCACAATTTCAAAGTACCCGTTAGTAAGTACCCGTTACGGTGCCGTTGACAGGCCCGAGGCCCCAGGGAGACGCCGGAACGAAGCACACTCCACGCTGGGAGGGCCCAGACACGAAGAACATCGGGGCAGGCGCTGAGCTGCGAGGGGGTCTCGGGCGAGGGCGCCCTGCCTGAGGCTCGGGGCCTCTCGGAGTCTCACTCCAAGACGCGAAGGGCATCGGGGCAGAGGCTTCGGTCAGCCCGTCTGACCAGGGCGCGCGACGAGGATGCGGGGGCCCTGGAAGACCATGTCGGTACTCTGCGAGCGGGGCGCGGCCAGCGAAAGCGGCCAGCGATGGGCCGAAGCAGAAGGATGCAGAGGGAGCCTTGGAAAGTCGCTCATCATTGCTATGAGGGTTGACTGTACATTGCGAGGAAGTTTCAGGCGGGAGTGCCTGAGGCTCAGGCCATGTTGGAGTAACTCCCACCAGCCCTCTGGGCGTGAGTGGTTCAATGCGTTGATTCCTCCAACTTGGTCCGACACCACTTCTTCACTTTCGGGGATGGGGGTAACCCTGGAGCGCCAGGCAAGGAGGAGGAGGAGGAGGAGGAGGAGGAGGACGAGGAGGAGGAGGAGGAGGAGGAGGAGGAGGAGGAGGCGGCGGCGGAGGAGGGGCAGGAGGAGGATGAGGAGGAGGAGGAGGAGGAGGAGGAGGAGGAGGAGGAGGAGGACCCTGGGGCGCACCTCGCCCCATCGCGCACATGGGGTCTGGATTGGTTCCCGGTAGCTGCGCGCCCCTACGTCGACGACCGCTGAATATTTGCTGAGCTCCCCAAGGGGCTCCAAGAGGCCCCCCTGTGAGGCACCCAAGACGCCCCGAAGAGGCCTCGGCGAGACGGCCAACATCCTTGATTTCGCTCACGTTTTGGCCACACCTTGGCCCCCTTGGGGGGCAGTACGGCCCGTCTTTTGATCGATCTCCTCCAAGATGGCCCCCAAGAGACCCCCAAGAGGCTCCAAGAGACCTCCCAGAGGCACCGAGGCCAGTGCACACTGTGCCCTTCAATCGAAGTGCTCCTCCAGGGGTTCGCACCCGCGGCTCCCAGCTAAATCGTGAGGCGGTGGAGGGCGAGAACGTGATTCCTGAATGTTGGGGGCGCGGCGGCTCAACATATATATATATATAGAGAGAGAGAGAGAGAGAGAGAGAGAGAGATTGTGAGGACCTTCCGCGCGAGAGGCCGTTTTAGAAGCGGGAGCGGCTGACCGCGGGCCAGGGGCACAATCTGAGCCCGAAGACTTTCCCGACCGTCCCATGTAAAAAACAATGTGCGAGCCCCGGGAGCAAACACAATGGGTTCGTGGGAGGGGGGATCAACGATGTTTATTCTTGAGCAAGGAGGATTCACACGTTTTGGAACTGCTCGCTTTCATATGTTCGCATGTCGATCAACATGTATGACCAAAGTCCTCGATGCCCGCGCGTTTCCTCTTCGATCGTGCGCCCTTTGGGGGTGCATCTCCCTTACCTTCCACGTGTAGCTGTCGCAGCCCCCATGAAAGAGGAGTGGAGGGAGGAGGGACGAGTCAAAGGGGAGTGAGAAGGCTCGGGCGGGGCGAAAGGGGGGGATAGCAAAGGGGGGATTGAGAATCAGCTCACGTAGCTGATTTTCCCAGCGCCTCCCGGCGCCGGGAGGCGCCCATGTATCGAGGAATGGGCCTGGCGGCGGGGCCGAAACCAGCTGCGTGCAGCAGATTTCGTAACCCATCCCCCCCTTTCGTTCGGGCCGAAAGGCTGGACCACGAGCGAGATCTGCAGGAGGGGGTCAGGAGCAGAAGTGCAAGCGGCAGCCTGGCGGGCGGGCGGGGCCCGGTCGAGTAAGCGGGCCGCGGAGGCGTCCTTCCAACACGAACCGCCAAGGGAAGTCGAGCGACAACGCGACTCCCAAGTGAACCGTGAGAAGGGGCAGAGCGAGAGCGCCCTTCTCGAGTGTCGATGGCGCGGCGTCATCCGGGATCGCGATTCCTGGGAAAAGCGTGAGAGCGTGCCGCGCGAGAGCGCGATGTTGACTGAAAGCTGTGAGGAAGTATCGGTCAGGAGCCGTTGCTGTAGTAGTTCGGGGGCCGAGAACGCAGTCTGACGCCCAAGACATTTCCTTTGCAAGATCAAGGCGCAGGAGCACCTTGATTGAAAAACACAAGATGGGCACCGGGCAGAGGGCTGGAACACGAATTGCTTCAGAAATGAGAACTCAAAACGCTCTGCCATGACTCTCCCAAGACGCGAGGGCCTGCCAGGAGGCGGCCGAGACTCGCAAAGGCCGCTCAAAATCGGTACCTGGGCCCCTCCTGGGGTCCATCATCCTGGCCAGTTTGTCGAGCTGCGCTCAGCCGCGACGGCTAGGAGCCTAGAGGCGTCCTCCAGAGAACCTGGATCCTCGATCCCCGACTCTCGATCATCGACGGAGGCAGGCGAGCCTGAGCTGAATCGAATCGCGAAATCTGACTGGATCGGAAACGGATCGGACCGCAATCGAATTCGGCGGCGAGCCCGTGGCGGGGAAGTAAGAAGGAGAAGGACCTCTCTGAGAAGGCGGCGGGGCTTCTCAGAAGCCCTCGCGCTTTCGGAGAAGTTCCCTGCGTCTTCGGGGAAGGCTCAGACAAGTCATCGGGAGGCCGGGGGACTTCCGAGCCTTCTGAGCAGGCCAGCCCCTTCTCACTTCCCCGCCTCACTCGCCGCCGACGCATCGCCCCGAATGGGATCGAAAATCTGATCGCCCTGTCTGGATCTGGCTGGCATCTGGCTGGATTGGCCATCGCTGCATCCGATGTCTCGATTGTCGATACGGGGCCCTTGGACAACCCCACCCCCTCCCCAGGGCCGGCGTCTCGCCTGGAGCAGTACTTCGACGGCCCCGGGGCCCGGCAAAGGCCCCCCGGGGGCCGAGAACGGAAGAACAACTTCAGATTCACGTGCATGACTGGGGCCCCAGCGAGTCGCACCGAAGCGCCAGGCCGGGAATCGAATCGAATCGCATAGAAACGCCTCCTCGACTCTCGACCCTCGACCCTCGAGGAGGGGAGGCGGCCGCGGAGGGAGCTCGATGTATGAACAGCATCGGTGGGTCGGCCAGGAAACTCGGTGCATAGACGCCCCAGCATCCCAACATGTGGGACACCAGATCGCCTATACAGCGAACTCCTTCAATGAAATGATTGGCTCCGTGGCCGACCAAACGACGTCGAGTCCCTCCGAGCCCAGACTCGCAGCCGTCACTTTGGTGTCCGTTCCATGGGAGCCCGCATGGCCCACAGCGCTGTCGGATCTGGGCCTGCTTAGGACACGATTTAGGCCGCGTTCAGACCAGATTTGGACGGGACTCGCCCCGTCACAAGAACAGACGAGAAGGAGGAGGGGGATCAGGAGCAGGAATGCCGAGGAGGAGGAGGAGGAGCGGTCCAATTCCACCCACATGAAAAACTCATCTTGATATCGCCGGCCACGGCTCCCATGAACGGACATCGAACAACAACGTTAGGCATGCCCCCTACTCCCAAGTGGAAGGCCTTGGATCCGCTGTTCGACCGAAATCCTAAAAAGGGGACAGATGCCGCCTCCGTCCGGATTCGCGGCATCTTTTCCCAGCCAGGGGGTAGGCTGGGCTGGAGACGCGGAGGAACCTGCCCCACTGGTCCACTGGGGAAGGGCGTAGGCATGACGATGCCGACGCAGAAGGCGGAAGGACCGAAGCTCAAGCTCAAGCCTCCGTGAGCGGACATCAGACGTTGCTACACTTACTCTTGGGGAAACCCAGAAGGCCCCGATGCCGCTGTTCCCCGGACCTCTCCCGGGGTGCGCTCTGACCAGGGCACTCCGGGGCGACTCCAGCGGAGGCGACGAGGGCCTTCCAGATGCAGGCCCGAGACGGCGACACCGAGGCGAGGGTGGCGGTGCGGGTGCACCTCCTCCTCCTCCTCTCGGGTCGGGCGAAAGGGGGGGATAGCAAAGGGGGGGTTTGAGAATCAGCTCGCGCAGCTGATTTTCCCGGCGCCTCCCGGCGCCGGGAGGCGCCCATGTATCGAGGAATGGGCCCCTCGGTGAGCCGAAACCAGCTGCATGCAGCAAATTTCGTACCCCCCCTTTCCCAATCCCCCCCTTTCGCCCGGCCCGATCCTCCTCCTCTCCTCCTCCTTCCTCCTCCTCCTCCTCCTCCTCCTCCTCCTCGTCCTCCTCCTCCTCCTCCTCCTCCTCCTCCTCGTCCTCCTTCGCCCGGCCCGATCCTCCCCTCGAACGCCACCGCCCCCGACGCTCCTGGCCCGGGGCGCGCGCGGCCGCCCCAGGCGGGCCGCGAGGAGGCACCCGGCCGCCAGGGCCGCGGGCCCGCCGCCCGCCGGGCCCCGCGCCGCGGCGGCGGCGGCCGCCGATTGTGTTCGGGGCGGGCCGGCGGCGGGACGCAGCCAGGACGAGGACAGACTCCCCAGACCCCCTCGAGTCATGAAAAAAACACGACGGGAGGTTTTTCGTTATTTTCGGCCTCTGGGGGCCCCTACCGGGCCTCGGGGCTGTCAAAAAACGACTCAGGATGAAAAACCGGTCTCGGGGAATGGGTCCAAACTGCTGGGGGTCGACGTCATGAAAAAATCACGACGTCGGGGGTCTGGGTCCTGGGCGCGGCCCAGCCTCGGCGGCGTGCCCTGGAGGGGGGGGGGAAGTGAGAGGGGGCAGGCCCGCTCGGGAGGCTCGGGAGTTTCCCGGCCTTCGGAGGAGTCTTAAGGGCGCCTTTGCCGGGGGCGCAGGAGGCTTCTCAGAGGGCACGAGGGCTTTTGAGAAGTCCCGCCGCCTTCTGAGAAGACCTTCTCCTTCTCACTTCCCCCCCTCGCTCGCCGCCGAGACAACCGACCTCTAGCAAACAACCCCCATTCCGTGACGTCATCCTTGCCTTTCAAGCTTCCCTCCGGCCGCGTGAATACGTCTCGGGGCGAGGCGAGGGGGACGTCACAGAAGAGGGTGGTTTGCTAGGGGTCGGTTAGGCCGCCCCTGAAACTTCGGGTGAGGATAACCATGTCGCCGCGCCGTTTGTGCTCTCGACGCGCGAAATGGGACGAGGCCGCGGCACCCCCACGGCAAACCTTGCGCCCGAGGCGGAATTTGCCCTGGTGGCCGAGGCGCCCGCCACAAGAAGCACGGCCGCGCGTCGGCACAAACGGCGCGGCGTTGGATCGAGAATCTCCGAGATCCAGCGGCCCTGAAGCTCTGGAGAATGCCAGGATGCCTCGGCACCGCGGCCGTCCCAGAGCGCTCCACAAGGCTCTGAGGGCATTCCGGAACGCTCTCGAACATATGTTATCCCCGTCCCAGCCCCGTCTGGCAGGGGGAGGCCGGATCAGTCAGCATCGAATCGGGAGACGGGATCGAGTCGAAACGTGGCGGGCTCCCGAGACCCTGATCCAGCAAGCCGTGCCGTTTTCTTTGGGTGGCGATGGGTATGCCTCCGCAGGCTTCCGCTGGCGGAACTGTCCTCGTTTTGCCTCCGCCGCTTTTCGCCGCCTTTTCGCCGAGGAAGAGATACGCCCCCGTGCCTCTGGACACGGGGTGGGCGTGTCCTAAGGTCCTTTGCCAAATCACAGGAAGCTCCGACCTCAGGTCTGATGAGTGTCTGAGGGGCCCGGACCAAACCATCCGAACTCCATTAGGGCCCCTGGCGTACCCCCTGTGCTCCACGGTCGCCTGACTTGTTGGGGCCCAAGAGGGCCCCAGGACAGGCCAAGAGGGCCGCAGGAGGCCCCCAAGAGGCTTCAAAGAGTGCCCCACGTCGCCCAAAGATCGGCCCAGAACGCCCAAGATGGGCTCCAGACGGCCCAAGAGGACGCCTCAGAAGGCTTGCAAGAGGCCCAAGGTCTCGAAGAGGCACCAAGGGGAAAAACTCATTGATTGTCTTGAAGGTTTTTGAAAATTTTTGGCCTTCTCGCCTTTTCAGTTTTCCGACGCTCCAAGACGACCCAACTGGCCCCCCAAACCACCCGAAACAGGCCAAAGAGGCTTCCAAGAGGGCCCCAAGAGGGCCCAAGAGCGGCCCAAGACGGCCCAAGAGGCGCCCACGACTGCCCAAGGGGGCCAAAAGACAACCCCCAAAGGGGCCCGACAGGGGAAACAAAAACCTAAAACCCGAGCCTTCCACCCCAAAAGGCCCCCAGGAGGCCCCAAGAGACGCCCTGGAGGCCCAGAGAGGCCCCATCCCGCGACATCCCGACGTTCGGTCCTTTCTTGAACACCTCATGTAAATTGGACCCGGCCACATCGGCACAGATGTGGAATCGAATCGGATCGATGGGGAAATCGTAATCGAATCGGATCGGGCCGACCAGAATCGGCATATGCCCTGGGGGGGGGGGAACTTTCTTATGCGAGAGTGCTGGAGGTCGCGACCCTCTCCCAGGCGGAGGACACTGAGTCGCGAGCCGTTACCCAGGAGCTCGAAGCCTGCACCCAGGAGCGCGGAAACGGCGAGAAGCATAGGCCCGGACTTGTTCAAGACGCCGAGTTCGGCTACACGCAGGAGTGACATAGGCAAAAGGGCGGGTCGCGGGCGGGCGGGTCGCGGGCGGGCGGGTCGCGGGCCGGCTCGGGACTGGGACGACGACAACAGCAACAACAACACGCAACGCAACAACAATCCGCACCGCGAAACCCCACTTCGGCCACGCACCCGGGAACAGTGAAGGACAGTTCGGCCCCCTCTCTCTCGGGGGAAAACAAACCTACCTCGCTTTTGACCACCCTCGCTTCCAAGAGATACCAAACGATGCCAAATTGCGGCCTGTAATGGTCAGGCCGCTTGACGAGGAGGCGCGTGGTATGGCTTGGTTTTGCCTGGAAGCGAAAGCGGGGGAGGTAATTCATGCTCTGACTCTCTCTGATGCAGTTGCTCCTTCTTCGAGAAAGGTCGCTCCTGCGTGTCACCGATGCGTGTCTGGGCCCGGGGGTCGCACGTCGACCCCCAGACCATTCCCGGGGCACGGCCTGGCCGGCAGCTCGCGGGGGGCCCGGCCACGGCCGGGAGGACCTTCGCGGAGCCCCAGAAATCGCAAGAACGCGAATTTGTGCAGATTTTTCGCCCCCCCCCCCCCCCCCCCAAAAAAAAAAGAAAAGGAAATCGCGAGAGCGCCAAAGTGCATTCGATCCCTGACGGTGCGACCCTCGCATCCTCGCTTGGGAGAGCGAAGCCAGCAGCAATGGCGCGCCGCCGCGGGGAACCCGTCCCCGTTTTCCTACTGCAGAAGCACGCGCTTCAACGAACAACGACGACGACGACGACGGAGGAGCAATACGCTGACGGGCGCCCAGCGGCGGCCTGCGTGGCCCCTGCCGCTGTCCGATTTAGGCCTGATTTGGCTCAAGTTTGGAACACATGTGGGACTGGAAATGGGACCAGGCTTGGACCAGATGCGCCCCTCCGCAATAGAGAGGAGGGGGGGGACGGGGAATGAGGATCAGAACGAGCGAGGATAATAAGAGCATAGGGCCAAAGGCGGTCCAAATGCGGTCCGAATGCAGGAGAAGCGGGTTTCCATGTCGCCGCCCAAGGCTCCCAGGAACGGGCACCGAACAGCAACGTCAGGCCTACCCCCTATTCTCACTGGGATGGCCTTGGATCAGCTGTCCGACAGAAATCCGAATTGTGATAGATGGCGCCCCCGTCAGGTTTCGCGGTATGTTTTCCCAGCCAGGGGGTATGATGGTGGCACTGAGGAAACTGGCCCACCTGGTCACTGGGAAAATGGCATAGGCATGACGATGTTGACGCAAAGGGCGGAAAGACCGAAACCTTTGTGAACGGACATCGAACATGCTACTCTTGGGGGCACCATAAGGTACCAATGCCGCTAGTCCCTTGACCTCTGCCGAGGCGCGTTCAGACCAACATTGCGCAGCGGATCCCGCAATGGCGGCGAGAGCTTCCCAAGAGACCCCAAACATCGAAAACGAGGCAAAAGCAGGGGTATCGGTACACGTCGTTCATTTCTAATCGTGTTCATTTCAAATTGTGTTCGTTTCTACTTGTCCCTGGCCCCCTAGTGGCCAGGAAGAGGCCCAGGATATAACAATTAGACATGAAAGGATCTTGTCCCCCCACCCCAACACTTAAGAACTTTCGAAGGATGAGAAATGAACAGTGTGTACCTGTTCTTCCCCTGGTCGAAGATTGTTGCTTTTCCCCCCTCCCGATCGATGCCTGGCCCCCCCCCCTCCCCTCGGACCGCCCCGAGCTGAGCCCGAGGCCCCGCCCGCCTGCACGCTCCGAGGCCGCGCGGCCGCGCGTCCCAGGCCGCGGCCGCGTTGGGCGCTGGCTGCGAATGGGGAGCCCCGGGCCTCAAGGCGACACGGCCCGAGGCTGGGACGTGGTCCCTTGGCTGGTGTCGGCTACAGTCGGCCTTGATTGAACAGGGCACGCGAGAGGACACAAGACCCTTCCGAGGGCCACATCGCCATAGGAGTGTAAGAAGCACGTGTCGCGAGGCACGGGACACGAGGGTACCTTTTGAGCTGGCAGGGTCGACCTAGTAATCCGTGCCGACTGTACGCGCAAGAGGGACCCCAGGCACGAGTGGCCTTTGGTGCGCGGCTTTCATGGGCGCCAAGCCCGAGCGCGCACACCGCTGCCATCGCATCGCGTTTCAACATAATGGGGCCTCCACAGAATTTCAGCCCAGGCCGGCACCTGAACAAAATGCCTAACAACGGATGTCATTCGCAACCGTGGCAAGGCACTGAACCTGGTAAAACCGATTCAGCCTTCTCGCCCCTACCACGACGGCGAGGCCACAACGGGGTTCGGCGGTGTATCACGGTGATCGATCAACTGTGGAGACGAAGACACGTGCAACTGTCGTGCCCCTTTTGCAGCACAGGGGGCTTTTGGGGGCACCGTCCCAAAAATGCACCCTGCGTCGCCCCTCCATGCTCCCATGCGCATCGCCCCGCCTCAAAACGCAACCAACGCTGGACGGAGGCCTTCCGAACGGGGCCCGGGCACGGCAGGTTCGTGTCGGGATGGCCGCGGCGCTGGTTTCTGACACCGCGTGCGTGGATCGCTCCATTGCGGTCCGCCCTCGCCCTGCCCACGCAACCATGCCTGCAAGCAGATTGGGCTGTTTATTCTCGCTAGAAGGGCTCCGCCCATGCCCCAGTTGCATTGGGCGACGCGCAACTCCTGCCGTGATGCCATGCACCAGCTCGTGACTCGCGTTCTTCCCTCTCCGCCTCTGTTCCACTTCGCCCCGCGTCCGGAGTACGCTGGCCGCCCCCCCGCGGAGCCGCTGATCCTCCATCGCCCTGCAGCTCCTGCCGGACGCGTCGCTGTGCCCATGCACGCCGCTGCCTCCCTCTCTCGCCGGCTACTGGGTCTCCAACTGCCGCCGCCTCCCACCTCCCCACTTGTCGGGGCACACCCCCGCTGCGGCTGCTGGCCCCCGCCCAAGGTGCGCTGCGACGCCGCCCCGCAGCCGCTGCCAATGTGCACCTTGGCCGGGCCGCTCCCCTGCCTCCAACGCAGCCCCGCCGCGCGAGAGGGCCCCGCGCTCCTTTCCTCCCCGCCCCTGCGGCCGCCCGCCCCCTTCTCCGGAAGCCTCCCAGATGGTGTCGGAGTAGATGGTGTCGGAGGATCGCGCCGCATCGCCGATAGATCGGCGATGCATCGGCGATGTATCGGCGGTGCATCGGCGATGCACTGGCGATGCATCGTCGACGTGGGCGATGCATCGGCGACGCCGGCGTGGAGAAAATCGGGCTCCGCATCGAGCCGCATCGCCGATGCATCGGCGATGCGGCGCGATCCTCCGACCCCATCTACTCCGACCATCTAGAAGGCCTAGATTCTCCCCACCCCGTGTGCATGTGGGCTAATTCGTGACCCCGCGCCCAGGCACCACTCGGACGCGCGTGCGGATCACCTCTGCCGCGCTGCGACGTGACAACAAATGGACCGTTCATGTTTGAAAGATCGGCGGCTTTCCGGTCGCCAGATCGGCTTCTGTTGGCCGATTCTGCGTCACTGGCGGCGGTCACTGTTGAACACCACCGCGGGGGGTCGCTGCCGCGTCGGCGATACATAAGCTGTTTCGGCGATGCATTGGCGCCGACAGCGTGGAGAAGATCGGGCTCCACATTCAGCAGCCTCGCCGATGCATCGGCGGTGAGGCGCGATCCTCCACCCCCATCCATCTACTCGGACCCCATGTGGGAGGCATGGCCATATCCACCGCCTGGAAAATCTAGACTCCTGGACCCGGGCAGGCGGTGGCTATGGATCTCTCTGGGGCCTCTGGAGCCAAAATGTAATCATCCAACTCCACTGTCCCCTGCTGCCCCACGGCGGCGCATATATATATATATATATCTATATATATATATATATATAGATGACTACCCGACTCGCATAGGAGACCATCGATGCGGGCGTTTTTCAAACGAAGGAAGAAAGACGAACGCGGATGAGGAAAATTTGGTTCGGGAATCTCTCAGGGCTGCAGGGTGTGGAGGATGCATCGGGCGCCGCAGCCGTTCCGGGTCCGCTTTCTGGAGCGAATCCCACCAGCTCCTTCGGGCGTGAGTGGCTTCGCGAGTCCTTCGGGGAGGGGTCTACCCCTCCCCCTGCCCTGGACCTGGATGGGAGTCGCGACCGATTGGAGCGTCGGCGAGAAGGCACACATCGCTGATGTTACTAAGGTGTTTCACCCGCTTCGGCCTCCTGGGAGGGGGACCCTAATTGAGGCCCTCCTCTTCTCTGATCGAATCCAAGATGGCCCCCAATGCTCCCGAGAGTGCACCAAGAGGGCCCCAAGAGGCGCCCTGGAGGCCCCAAGTGGCCTCCAAGAGGCTCCCAAGAGGGCCCAATAGGCGCCCCCCAGGCAGCCAAGACGATGTAAGGAAGAGGTCCCCCAGGACCGCCAAGCAGCCCCAAAGACGCCCCAAGAGGCCCCCACGCGTCAGGGCTCGAAGCCCAAGGCGATCAGACAAAACTACTCCAGGACGAGCAAAACGCTCCCTCGGACGCAGGCAAAACTTGCATTCATACTCACAACGAATTCTTCCGGAAACTTGAGCAGGGACCGACCGCCCCGGCGTTCTTATAGGCCTACCACGACATGTTCGTAGAACCCAAAGATGTTCTAAGAACCAAAACAGTGTTCTTAGAACAATAACCCGATGTGTCAAAACAAGACAGTCCCAACCATAAGTGTTCTAAGAACATGTCGTGGAAACCACAAAAAGGTTCCTAGAACATTGCTTGGTAGGCCTATGGGCACGCCAGGACGCTTCGCCACTGCCTGAGGAACTCCCGCGGACCTCTTCGGTCGGCGCCCGGCCACACTTCCCCACACCGGACCCCGGCGCGCGAAGCGCCCCATGGAAACGCCAGAGGCGAATGCCAGAGGCGCCGCCAGGGGTTTTAGCTACCACGCCTCTGTGGACCTCCGCGGCCTTGTGATTTCGACCTGGCTTCGTCGAGATTCCGACAAGACCTATTCACCCTTTCGTCGATACTTCGTCCAGGTGTCGACCAAATCCGACGAAGTCCAGACTACCCCACCCAACCCATAAGAAACTGGAGGACCCCCTGAGGCCCCCATGAAGCCCCATACAAGGTGCGGTGCGGGGTGCCAGCGATGATCCTGCACGTCAGCTCGAACCTTCTCTAAGCTGATACCCCTGTGGTCACCCACTCCAGACGCCCTGCACTCGTACAAATGTTTCGTCTCACTTGAACGTCCGCCGCCTACCGCCGGCGTGCCTGCCGCTGGATTTTCTCTTCTTCCGCCGGCCTTCCGCTAGCCTCGGCCGAAGGGGATACGCGCCGAAGAGGCCATTCCTTGAACATCGCTTGACCAAGAGCTCCGACAGGCCACGCGCAGAAGTGGACCTGGCCAGGAGTGGCCTCGGGTGCGAGGCTCTGCACGGCCGCGCGGGGGCCCCTGGGGTGGGGGGGCTGTTAGGAGGGGGACGCAGGGTACAGTCGGGCCGCTCACAGAAGGAACGCGAAATAAGGAGTGAAGCCCGTTTTTGGCCCCAAAACCGCCTTCGTTCACGAGGAGGGCTGGAGGAACAGCCATAGAAGGACCTTAGGAACAGCGAGCCCCTTCCGAATCCATGCTGTTCCTTATTTCAGCGTCTTGACTGTACCCACCCCGCTGCTCCATGGGGGAGCGTTCTGGCTGGAATTTCGAAGGGGTCCAGCCTTGGCGACCAGGATCTGACGAGAGCCTGACCACAGTGTCGAGGGGTGCGTCCTGACCAGAATCCAGCCGTGGCGACGAGGACTCTCCAGGACGAGCAGCGCCATCGGTACCTTCTCCTCCTCCGACCTCGCCAGGCGCCAAAAACCACGTCGGCGAAGGGCCACACTCCCTCGACCCGCACCCTCCGCACCTTCCACACCTTCCTCGCGGGAGGTGCCGCCGCGATGCGGCTGCGGCGGCCGCCGCTGCGGCCTCAACGGCGGCCGCCGCTGCGGCCGCGGCGGTGGCCGCGGCAGCGCGGCACCTGCCGCGCGGAAGGTGCGAAAGGTGCCGGTCGAGGGAAAGCGAACACGTGGACCAAAGCGCGCAGATTCGATCGAGGCGGGTCCCGAACCCGTGCGAGATCGACGCGCTCCGCCGCCAAAGGAGGCGGCCTTCCCCGATGCGCGGAAATCTGGCGCCCACGCGCCCGACCCACGGGCCGATCGGGCGCTGACGCACCGCCGCTCCGAGGGGGGCCCGCGCCACGAGCGGGCCGCGGCGCCCGAGGCCCAGGGCGCTGCGGTCCCGCCCGCCGCCCGCGGGGGGCCGAGCCCAGCGGCGCGACGCGGCGAGGGGCAGGAGGCAAGCTGGGGCCCCCCTGCTGCCCAGAGGCAAGGGTCCCCCCAGACGGGGTCCGAGCAGATGGGGCCGGAGAGCCGTCGTCGTCGTCCGTCTGCTCCTCGTCCTCCTCTCATCCTCCGTCGATGCATCAGTGACGTCGGCCGGAGCTTCGGCGACATTGGTGTGGAGATCATCGGGCTCAGCATCAAGCCGCATCGCCGATGCATTGGCGATGCGGCGCGATCCTCCGACCCCGTCTGTCCCGCCCGAGAGGCCAAGAGAGGCGGCCTCCCCTCCGACGCTGCAGCTTCTCATCGCAACGTCGGCTCTGGGCCTTTCTGCAAGATGTGTGCCCAGATCGAGGGTCGGGGGTCGAGGGACGGGCCGAGGATCTGGCGATCGAGGCCCCCAAGGGGCCGGATCCTCGTCCCGCGCCGCTTTGCTGACGGCCCCATAGGGCCTGGGGCAACGGCCTCCGAAAAGGCCGTGCAGGCATTCTTTTTGGCGCGCCCGGCATGGCCACGGACAAGTGGCAACGATGTCCGACAACTAACAGCACATGTTGCCGCGGAGCGACCGCAGCCGCTTTTCGGCAGGCAAACCTCTGTCTCAGGCTTTTTGGCAGGTAAACTTCTGCCTCATTTTGGCTGGCGGCAGCACAGACATCGAATCCTGCCCCAAGTGGACCCACACGGGCACCACGCGTATACCTATGCGACCACCCTTCGGGTGATAAGGAGGTTCGGGGGGGGAGGAACCAGCGTCTCACTCGATCGGACTCACTATCGATCTCACTATCGATCTCTCTCTATCGGTCTCGCTCGATCGATCTCTCTCGATCGATCTCACAATCGATCTCATTCGATCTAGTTCATTCGATCGATCCCACAATCTATCTGACTATGGATATCACAATCGATCTCACTATCGATATCACTATAGATCTCACAATCGATCTCTCATCTGGTCTCACTATCGATCTGCCTATCGATATCACAATCGATCTCACATTCAACGTCATCATCATCAACTTCAACGTCAGCAACGTCATCAACATCATCATCGACATCATCATCAGCATCATCAGCATCAGCATCATCATCATCATCATCGGGATACCATCATCATCAACATCGCCTCATCACCACAATCATCAACACCATCATCATCATCACCTTCATCATCATCGGGACACCATCATCATCACCATTACCATCAACATCATCATCATGATCATCATCGGCACACCATCATCATCAGCAGCATCGGAACACCACTATCATCATTTGCATCAGCATCATCATCATCTCATCAGCATCAAGAACAGCATCATCAACATCATCATCATCATCATCATCATCATCATCATCATCATCATCGGGGCACCATCATCATCAGCAGCAACATCAGCATCATCAGCATCATCACCATCATCGGGGCACCATCATCATCGTCACCATCATCATCATGATCATCATCATCATCATCATCATCATCATCATCATCATCATCTTCATCGGGACACCATCATCATCTTCAACATCAGCGTCATCATCATTGGGCCAACATCATCAAAATCATCATCACCTCATCATCATCACCACCATCAACATCATCATAATCGGGGCACCATCATCGTCATCACCATCATCATCAACATCCTCATCATCGGGACACCATCATCATCACCATCATCATAATCGACAACATCATCACAACATCATCATCATGACCATCGGGACACCATCATCATCATCAACATCATCATCACCAATACCATCATCATCATCATCATCATCATCATCATCATCATCATCATCATCGGGACACCATCGTCATCACCACCATGGCCATCATCATCACCATCATCACCAACATCGTCAACATCGTCAACATCATCATCATCATCATCATCATCATCATCATCATCATCATCATCATCATCGGGACACCATCATCATCACTACCATCACCATCATCATAATCATCCTCATCATAGACATCATCATCATCATCATCATCATCATCATCATCATCAGCATCCGGACACCGACGGGACACCGGCGGGACACCGCGCCCCACCGGCCCCCGGAAAAGAAACATTTGGTCTGGCCGCGCCTCAGCCGGAGGCGGGACACCGGCGGGACACCGCGCCCCACCGGCCCCAGGAAAGGAAACATTTGGTCCAGCCGCGCCTCAGCCGGAGGAGACTTTCTCATCGCCCGAGCCCACGCAGCTTCGCCTCGCCCGCACGCACGGCACGCACGAACACGAAACCGAAACCGATTTCCCGGAAGGGGGGCTCTCCGTTCCACTTCGATCTCACCCCCTCACCTCCGATACATAGAAGTTGGACGCCCGAGTTATCCGGGGTAACTCGGGTCCGGGGTAACTCGGGTTTGGATTCCCGAAAAAAGGAACCCGAGTTATCCCTGACCCGAGTTACCCCTGATGATTCGGGGGCTCTGGACGCCCGAGTTATCCGGGGTAACTCGGGTCCGGGATAACTCGGGTTCGGATTCCCGAAAAACAAACCCGAGTTAACCCTGACCCGAATTACCCCTGATGATTCGGGGCTCTGAAGAAGTATCTGGGCCAGTCCTATTGGGCTTCGCAGATATGCCGCAAGACAGCGTGTAGCGTATAATTTTTGCCGCGCGCCTGCCAAGTCCTCCCCGCCCCCCCCGGCCCCTCCCTCGCTCCCTCCCCCCCGGCCGTCTCCCTTTGCCACTGGGCGCCTTCGATGGGTAAAAAAATATATAATTCTCTGGCCCGTTCTCCGGGTGACAGGCGCTCCCTTCTCGTATTTTTGTGATCCAGGGAGGTAGGGATTCTTTTATTGCTTTTTTTGTTTTCCAAGGGGGTGGGGGAACCCTCCCCCCCCAACGCGGGAGCAGCCGAGCGGCCCGGCGAGGGCCCCGAACGGCCCCAGACACCCACCGGACGTCCCTGAAGACGACGCAACGAGGACCCCCAAGGACGAGGCCCTGTAAGCGAATCGACAACGCTGTGCTCCCGTTGTTTCGTGCGTGACTTTCGGAATATTCGGTTCTTCGGTCTGCATGCGTCCGAGACCAACCAATAGGTTGGACAATCGCCCCAAAAACTGCCCTGACGGGCTTCCAGACAAACCACAAGAGCCCCAAGACGACACTGCAAGGCCTCAATACGGCCCGAAGAGAACCCCATGGCAGCCCAAGATGGCCCCAAGATATCCCCCGAAGCACTCCACATAATGACCCGTTCGTTCAGGGAGACCGCGGTTGGAAGCAGGGTGGCCCGAAGAAGCCACCAGAGAACCCCAGAAGGCGCCCAGGAGGCCTCAGGTGATCACACGAAGCCCCTTCAACATGTTCGTAAGGCACCAGGAAGCTCTCCAAGGAGGATCCTTCGCACAAAAAACGGGAGAGGATGGGGAAGGGTCGCAGGATAAAACAATAATGAGGGAGTGGAAGAGGAAACATGAGGGAAGGGTAAGCAATGAGGCGATTACCACCACGATGCCGTGAAAGGCAACAATGAGGCATCGCTATAATTACAATGTTTCCTCTCCTTCCACCTGCACAGCAAGCCTGAAGGACACATGCAGTCTTGATATGTATGTATGTTTATAAATATACCTATACGCCAACCTTAAGGTGATACGGAGGTGAGGGGGTGGAGGGGGAACCAACGTCTCACTCAATCAATCTCACTATCGATCCCACTATCGAGTTCACAATCGATCTTACTCGATCGATCCCATATCAATCTGACTCGATCGATCTCACTATCGATCTCAGTATCGATCCCTCTATCGATTTCACTCGATCGATCTCAATATCGATTCCACTATCGATCGATCTCACTATCGATCTCGCTTTCGATCTCACTATTCATCTCACTATCGATTCCACTATCGATCTCGCTATCGATCTCTCACTATAGATCTCTCACTATAGATCTCACTATCGATCCCACAATCGGTCTCAATATCGATCTCACTATCGATCTCACGATCGATCTCTCACTAGAGATCTCTGACTATAGATCTCACTATCGATCTCACTACTCCAGATTTCGTAATCAAGGGAGGGGGGTCTCATTTCGGGGGGGGGTCTCTTCCAGGCTATCTTGGAGGGCCTGGGGGGTCTGGGGACGATGTTTAGGAGGGTTCTCCCACGGGGGAGGTCTGAAATGGCTTGTCTTGGAGGGTCCAGACCCCCTCCCTTCTATTACGAAATCTGGAGTATCGGTCTCATTATCGATCTCACGATCGATTTCACTATCGATCTCACTGTCGGTCTCACCACGGGACACCACGGGACAACGACGGGACACCGACGGGACACCAGCGGGACACCAGCGGGACACCGGCGAAACACCGCGGGCCACCGGTTGCCAGGCGGAGAACATTTTGGTCCGGCCGCGGCCCAGCCACGACGGGACACCGGCGGGACACCAGCGGGACACCAGCGGGACACCGGCGGGACACCGCGGGCCACCGGTTGCCAGGCGAAGAACCTTTTGGTCCAGCCGCGGCCCAGCCACAGGAGAATTTCCTCTCGCCCGCCCACGCAGCTTCGCCTCGCCCGCACGCACGGCACGAACACGAAACCGAAATCGATTTCCTGGTAGGGGGCTCTCCGTTCCACTTCGATCTCACCCCCTCACCTCCGATATGTACGTGTGTGCGTGTAGATGTACTTTTTTGTATAAACTAGCGCTGCGTTAGGGCCGCCATTGGCCACTGCGTGGTGGACAGACACAGCACAGCACAGTGAACATGCTCCTGGCACCGATCCCCACTCTGCCCGCGCCCACTCCCATCCTCCAGATCTTGGGCTCGGGGATGGACAGAATCCCCTTTGGTAAAACGTGGCTTGGTGAAAACGACCTCGGGCCCACACCTGGCGGGCGCAAGCCTGTAAAGTGACGGCCGCGGCGCCCTCTTGAGAACCGAAAACGGACACTTATTCACCAATCGACGTGTCAGGGTGGGGGCTCTGTCCACCCCCGATCGGCGCCGCCCGCGTCTAATGAGCGGGACCAACGTGCCCGCAATGCGTCTTTGGAGTCCCGAAACGGTGCGGTGACAGACCGTGCGGTGACCTCGGAAGCCCCCAAGACCTCACCGCACGGTCCGCAACCGCGCGGTCTTGGGACCCTGGAGACCCCTGTCGCCCGAGACGTCCTCGGAGATCGACCCGAGTCCCAAAACCGTGCGGCGACCCCGAATCCCTACCGACTCACCGCACGGTGTGGTCACCGCCCCGTTTGGGGGCCCCCGATGGCGTCGTGCCCCTCGGCATGCGCTCCGGCGCAGGCGGCGGGCCTCTGCATGGCCGGAGTCCCGCGGGCACCCCCGGGGCAGGGGGGTGGCTCGGGGCGGCTCGGGCGCGTGGACGCAGGGATCGCGCGCCCCTCGGGCCGGCCAGCTGCAGAGGGGCAGGGGGAAGTAGGAGCACAGGCGTACTTGATGGGCGAACACACGCGGAGAGGACACGAGACTCTTCCGAGGGCCACGTTGCCACAGGGATGCAGGACGCACGGGTCGCGCGACGCAGGACACAAGGGTACCTTGATCTGGCAGGGTCGACCAGGAGCTCGTGCCTCGTAGCGCGGTGGCGGGTCGTTCTGCTGCGAAGACCTCGAGGAGGAGGAGGAGGAGGAGGAGGAGGAGGAGGAGGACGAGGACGAGGAGGGAGAGGAGGAGGAGGAGGAGGAGGAGGAGGAGGCTGTAGGAGCCTGGGGACGCACTGTCCCTCCCTACGCCTGCGAGGAGGCCCCTCCCCCTGCAGCCCCCAGACGCGGGCCCCGACGTTCCGCCTGTGAGGACCTGGGCCGCGAGGACGGGGCGGAGGCGGCGGGGGGGGGGGGGGGGGGGAGAGTGGAGGAGAGGAGGGGGAGGAGGCGGCGGGAGGGGGAGGAGGGAGGGGGGAGGCGGGGGAGGGAGGGAGGGAGGGAGGGAGGGGAGGAGGGGGGAGGGAGGGAGGGAGGGAGGGGGAGGAGGCGGCGGGAGGGGGGGGGGGGAGAATGGAGGAGAGGAGGGGCTTTCAAGTACCACGCGCAGAAGTGCCAGCCCGAGTCCATGCTTGAGGCGGTCATATCGCACGTCAGGGTGTGAGCGGGGCAAGACCCGCACCCGACAGAGGCTGACAAGGCCAACGTCGACAAGGCAGCAGGTCGATATTGTTCGGCTTGCCTCCGTAAGGACATCCCCCTCCGCCAGGAAGGTGTCACAAAAATGAACATGGACCAGCTGAAGCGGGAGAAGAACCTTTCGAATGCCGCCAGAAAGATCGCTGAGCTGGATACCAAGGCTGTCGTTCAAGTGGCGGCGCTGGAGCAGAGCAAAGGGAAGGCAGTGGAAGTACACAGGAAACACGACCCGGAGGTCGACGGCACTGACAGGCCGCGTCGCGATCCCAAATCAGTTCATCGAGTCCCAACTGGTGGAGTGATTGCGAGCCTTTTGAATGCCAAGCCACACGTGCTCAAACATTTCAGGATTGACATGCACACAACAACCAAATCAACAAAGCCGCACAACCGGAGTGGGAGCACATCGCGATCCGCATCACGACAGACGAGGGCATCGAAGGCATCGTCAAGAACCATCTTCACGAGGCCGCCCGACGATTCGGAAGGCGACGGGGACTTCTCGTTCCAGGGGCGCCTCGAAAGCGTCATGGCGGTCCCAGGGACGCAACCCATCGGTGAAGACATCGCGCTCTGTCCGCTCTGCTCGCATCAACGCGCCTCGGTCGAAACCCAGCAAGAGCAGGGGCGAAGGCCGCGGGCGCGGCAAGGGCAAGGGGAAGGCCGGGCGCAGGCTTCAAGGCAGTCTTGACAAATGTGGAAACCACCTCGGCAGTCGTAGTGGGTGCACAGCAGCCTGACGGAAGTGAACCTGGGGAGATACTTTGTTGCGTGCGTGCTGCGGCCACGGTTCGATTATCTGACCGTTCGGCCGGACCCACACCGGGTCCACACTTTCCTGGACGAGTAAGCCGATTTTCGAGTGGTGGGCGCCAAGCCGAGCCTCGCGCGCCTGGCAATGCAGATGGATTTAGAAAACTTCTCTGGGCCATCGTGGCCAATCAACAATACATACTCCCCGCGGCTGGCCGCAAGATAGCTCGTACAACAGCACCATCGCTGTGCAGCTGACGTTCTCGACAGGGAATACACGCCCAAGCCGACCAAGAGCTGAGCCACCTACTTCGACCGACGGGCCGTGAGGTGGCCCATGATGAACGCATACACCGTCGTATGTCTAGACACAGACAGAAAACCTTGGGATATTGATTCTTTCTGATTTCGTGGGTAAACAGAGAAAACCGTGACCAACTGACGAACATCGCGGTACACATATCAGAGAACCAATTCTTAGAGAAAACGAACGCAAGAAAACATAACGTTACGTCAACTCCTCGGGCACGCCGCAAAACAACACAGTGACCACGGTTACCTGAGCCGGAACATGATCCGCCATCTGGAAGAATCCCTCAGCCATAATAATCCGGGGAGTTCCAGGATCCGTCTAAAGATCCCCAAGACTTCAATCACTGGCAGGCCGATCGTCAATCTGTCAAATTCTTGGGTTCAAAAACGCAACATGGCCCAATACGGTTTGTTGGCCCCTGTGCAGAATGAGTGCAAGAATGTGGTGATAAATACCGACTCCCTGAGGCATGTACGAGCTTCCGACGACGACGACGAGATACATGTCATGGACATCAAGAGCGTGTATCCTTCTATCGACCAGCGTTGCGGCAAGCGAAGCCCCGCTCATGCGAAAAGCAGCGTGGGGCCGACAGCAGACGCTTTGCTCAGTTTTCTGGTGTGGCTTGGACGTTGAGACTCGCAGTCGAGTGCTGCAAACCATGGAGAAGAGGGCTGCGCAGATACACCGCGTGCAACCCTATAGAATTCTGAGGCTCTTCCCCTTGACATGGCGTTGGGCGGGCAGGGGGTCCCCAGAACACGTGGAGCCTGATGTGATTGCCACCGCATCTTGATTGTAGATCTCTCGCACACTGCTGCCGTCTTGTGCTCATTAGCGGATGGACGAACCCCACAAGCGAAACTAGTCTCAGCGCAGTAACGATGTGCTGCACCTTGAGATTGCCACGCCAAAAGGAAATCACGGGGGAGGAGAATGGAGGAAAAAACGGGAGGGGGGGAAGGTGGGCAGAAAAGATGGTGAGGCAGGACGGGCAGGATGGGGGGACGGGGCGGGCACGGGACGGGAAGGGAAGGAGGGGACGGGAGGGGAAGAGGACCGGGGGGGGAGCGGGCAGAAAGGGAAGGAGAGGGGGCGGGAGGCGAAGGACAGGAGAGTGAGGACGAGAGGGTTGCGAAGGATAGGAGAGTGAGGTCGAGAGGGTTGGTGGTGGTGGTCACAGCGTAGGGGGACAAGCTAGCAGAGCAGCACGCACCGCGACCACGACGACGCCGACGCCAACGACGGGGACGAGGCGCGCTAGCGAGGCGCGCCCTAACACGGATTTGGGAAGGAGCCCACACTGCGAGTACAGTTAAGGCCAGTCCACAAGAAACCCTCCACAAGAAACCCAGCCCTGAGGCCCCGGGCGGTCCATCGATTTTTGGTCTGAGAACGTCACGCTCTCCATCGCAAAACCATCGAAACCCAAGAAACCCAGGACACCCTGGAGGCAAGCAGAGTGTTTCTTGGCATGGGCCCCCACTGTAGTGGTGGGAGGGAATCTTTCGGAACCTTCTGGCCATGCCCGAGGGCCGTGCGTGCTACATCCAGCCGCGCGAGCGCACCCCAGGCGAGTCGCGAAGCCCATCACCTCTCATGCACGCGGAGAAGAAGATGTCGGGGACGAGGGGGAGTTAGGAGTAGGGAGGGGGGGGGATGATAGGGAGGACGAGGGGAAGGGGGGAGGGGGGGGGATCTTGACAAGCTCCCCCATGAGTCAGACTGAGCCCAGAGGCGATTTGCCCGCGAGGCCATGTCAAAACAGACCAGGTCAAGCCGCAGTCCACAAAGCACGCTGGACGGCAACAACACCCTCATCACCCGGTCGCCTGCCACCCTGCCTCTGTCGCGCAGTGAAATGAGTTACCTCCAGTCCCTGTGGACGGCGCGCCTGGGGCGCGACGAGCGCAGCCTTCTGAGAAGGCGGGGGGGCTAGTAGGAGGCGGGGTCTTCTAAGAGAGGCCCAGAGGCTCCCAGGAAGCGCTCTCAAAAGACAGGACGGCTTCCATTCGGCCCACCGCCTGCTCAGAACACCCCCCCCGCCTTCTCAGAAGGTCGACCCCTGACCCCCCCGCCTTCTCAGAAGGCTGACCCCTCAGACGCGCCGCCATCCTCAATGGATTAGAGCTTCAACGTATTCAACGATTTGGGGCAAATCAAAGCCCACATGGTGGGGCAACCGGGCTTCTACCATTCCCAAGCTGGTCCAAATTACCTGTCGGCAGGCCTTCTTGGAGATCTCTATGACAACAGGTCGGGACCTGGTACCGGCTGAAGAGGCAAACATATTGGGGGGTAGCCGAAGGGACACATGTGATATGAGCACGCCCGCCTGCTCGGCCTCAAGAGCGTCCAAGACGGCCAAAGAGGTGCCCACGGTAAGATGCCCCCCAGACGACTCCGAGACCCCATTACAGAAGGGCCCATCCAAAAGGGCACCTGCGGGATCCCAAGAAGGCCCACACAGGTTGGCCACGAACGCGCCGCAAAAACATGATTGGGAACACGTCTCCCCCTGCCCCCCCCCAGTAGATACTACCCCAGAGGCCGAAAAGAAAGATGCCGCCTAGAGAGCTTCAGTAGGCGTCTAGATGGTATTCCAAAGGCACCCCCACGAAGGCCACATCACAAGAGATCGCAGAACTCCCGACCACGTTCCCAGCAGCCCTCCAAATGGACCCTCCCGAACAAAATTGGCGGGGAAAGGCTGATGCCAAGCGGGGGAAAGCAGGTCACATCCTGGGAAGAGACAGATTTCCCAGCCATGCTCACAGGAGTCCTCCACGAGGACTCTTCAGGAACATCACCTGGGAACTAAGAACACGTTGTGGCCTTCCATACAGTCTTACTGCGTATGCCGCAGATTGTCCGTAGATGATCATATGCCACTGGGGGTGCGTCAAGATTGAAGGAGAGAATAGGAGTCGAGGAACAAACCATGATATCAATAGAAGAACTCTGAGGTCAACGCGGATTTCTCGGATCGGTGCTGAACCCCCCTCCCTGGCGCGCGGAGCGCGCCAAAGGCGAACCCGAAGGCACCGCCAAGAGGCTCCAGCGCCGATCCGAGAAATTCGAGCGGTCCGAAGTTTTCTGTTCATGCCACTATCTGACCGAAGGAGGCTGCCGAGGAAAAGTACCTGGAGGTACCTTCGGGCTGCCCAGGGTAGCGAGCTCAGGTACAATCGGGCTGCCCAGGGAAGCGTCCTCAGGTACCGTCGGACTGCCCAGGGAAGCGTCCTCAAGTACCTTCGGGCTGAGGAAAGGTACCTACCTACCTTCGGTCTGCCCAGGCAAGGTGCTCAGAAGGAGAAGATACCACGCAGTGCAAAGGACGGCACCAAATCAAATGTCCTCCGGCTGGCGAGCTCATCGCGTGCTGCACCGCGCCCGATGCGCGCAGCGGCTCGCGCAGCACCCGTACCTCGTAGACGGCCTGGGGTGGTGGGGGACAGACGGCGATGTCAGCACGCACCCTGCTTCTGTGCATGCCTCGGATAAGGGAATCAACGAGTACATGCATATTAGAAAATCACCCAAGAGGGTCCCAAGAAGCCCCGAGAAACTCACAAACGACCCAAAAGGGGCCCCCGATCGACACAGAACCTGAAAACGGCTCCCAAGACGCTTCAAAACAGCCTCCAACAGGCTCAGCCACGCCCCCAAGCAGTTCCCAAGTTGCCCACCACTCGGAGGTCCGCTCGGAATTCTTGGATCGGCGCTGGACCCTCCCCCCTGGCGCGCAGAACGCGCCAGGGTCGGCGCCGACGGCGCCCTCAGGGGGTTCCAGCGCAGATCCGAGAAGTCCGCGCAGACCCCCGAGAATGTACGTTTGTGTCATCGTGTGTTCCCCCGGCCCAGCCTCGGAGGCGGGGTCGGTGGAGACCGCTCGGGCCTCCTGGAGGCTTCTCCCCAGAACCCCGACGTCATGTTTTTCTCATAACATCGACCCCCAATGGTCTCGACCCATGTTTCCATCCCGCAGCTTTTTGTTTCGGTACCGAGGCCCGTCCAAGGCCTTCGGAGGCCGAAACCAGCGAAAACCTCCCGTCGTGTCCTGCTCTTCCTCCTCCTCCTCCTCCTCCTCTTCCTCCTTCACGACGCGAGGGGGTCGGGGTCGTCGCCACGGCCGGATGCGTCCCGAAATCCGAGTCAAGATGGACCACGGAAAGGGGTCCGGGGACCGATCTCGGGGGGATCTGGGCCGGGCAGGAGGGGCGCCGCTCGCAGCTCGTGTCCTTCGAGCCCCGCTCTTTCTCGTCCACCTCGTCGTTGAAGGGAAACTGGGACACACAAATAAATATACACAAATAAAAAGATTCCCCATATTTTACTATATTTTCTGGGTTTTTGTCTTCCCCACCACTTCCCATATTTTCCCATATTTTCCTAGGGATCGACGATTAATTGTGTCTGTGTGTTTTTTCCCCTCCTGAGTCGTCTCCTCCACCTCGTCGGCACCAGCCTCGCCCTTGGATCTCACGGGGCCATCGGGTGAGGAGAAATATCGGCGAGACAGCTGCGGGTACAGTCGGGGCTGATTGGAGGAGACACGCGGGAGGACACGAGGCCCTTCCGAGGGCCGCACTGCCATGGGCCATGGGCCAGGCGGGAAGCGTGGGCCGCGAAACACAGTGCGCAAAGGCACCCTCGATTTGGCAGGGTCGACCTACCAATCAACCTCGACTGCAAACCGATGTCCTCAGGGGATGCGCCTGCCGAGCTGGGAAATCTCGTCCGTGGGACGGCAAGCCGACCTCACCAGGTCCCCCCCAAACACAGATGAGGCGGAGAGGGAGGAGGAGGAGGAGGGAGGAGGAGGAGGAGGAGGAGGAGGAGGAGGAGGAGGAGGAGGAGGAGGAGGAGGGAGGAGGAGGAGGAGGAGGAGGAGGAGAAGGAGGCGGAGAACGAAGGAACAGGATTGGATGATCAGGGGGAGGGGGCTGCGAAACCGGGAATACAGGGCCTCGGACGGACGAGGCGGAGAGGCAGGAAAAGGCGGAGGCCGACGAAGGGACGGGATTGGATGATGAAGAGGAGGACGGCGCGGAGGAGCAGGAGAAAAGCGAGGGCGCTAGAGAACGAGGGAGGGGGAGGCGAAGAAAGGGGAGGAGGGGAAGGGCGAGGAACAGAATCTGATAATATGGATGTCGGCGAAAAAAAAAACGACGTTCGCGAAGACGACGCGGCACAAAGGATGAGCTCGTAAGGGGGGGCTGACGAAACCATGCCCGAATTGAGAAGAAACCGAAAATGTAGAGCGATGTGAGCTGGAAGGCTCCTGCCTTCCAAAAATCGTAAAACAGAAAGCGTCCAAAAACACATATACGGGCGGGCGCGGAAAGACACCACGAACCACACAAGGCGGCGGACTGGTTCCTTCCCACAGCCCGCAAGCACTGCTCCACTCTCTGCGCGCAGTGAAGAGTAGCGCGCGCGCGCGCTCGGCGGTCATCGCGCCCCTGGTTTCGCCACCTGCGACCGTGGAGGCCGCTGCTGGGTAGGCTGCCGCGCTGGGAAGGCTGCCGCTTCGACGTCAATTTCGTGAACATAGTTTGCGAGATGCGGGGGTCTCGAACGGCGGCGCGGGTCCACGATGCCGTGGACAGGCCGCTCGGTCATTCTCCATGGCCCCACTTGGGCGCCAATGCAATGCTGTTGTGACCCTCGACGTGCACGCGGGCGCGCCTGCTGGTGCACCTGAGGTTCCCGACCTGCTCGGGGATGTCCAGGGCGTTGGAGACCAGACCAGCGGACTTCCTCAACATTCCCCTTTGGCGATCTCGAACCCAGAGTCGGCACTGGTCGAAGATGCGCCGGCGTACGCCTGCTGTCACTAGCACCTCTGGGCAGGGCGGCTCATCGCACTGCCGCGATGGATCGGGCGGCTCGTTGACGAGGTGGCCGCCGAGCTGCAGCTGTAGTGAAACGGCCGCTTGGGGCAGCGTCCTCGCAGGGGTGCAACCCTGCTCGGTCATTGCGTTTGCTATTGAATGTGGTCTGACGACAGAAAGGCCGACGCGCGGGAGCCATGATGGCCACTAAGGGCCTGATTTGTCGGACGTATCTCTCCGCGGCTCTCTGCTGGCTCTCGCTGTTGAAGTCGCGGCCCGTCGCCTGGTCGAAGTTTGCACCTGCCCGTAGGCGTCGGCGAACAGCCAGTCAGATGGCCCGCGCCTCCCCGCCGCATGTCTCAATGATGTCTACGCCGTATTCTGGTGAAGCGAGGTTTGCGGCGTCGAATTTGGTTGCAGCCCCAGGCTAGGCAGGGCAGGATTCTGGGGCCACCGAGCCATGGAACCACCATGTGGGCAAACCTGCGGCAAGGTTGCCACGGGGGTCATCCTAGACGCGCTCTTCGGCGCGGCCCCGGTCGCCACTGGTCAGGGGGCCGAGAACATGCGGGGCGCAAGCCCGTGAGGTCGGCGCCGCAGTCGTCGCCGCGGTCGTCCACGACCTGCCTTCGTGCCTTGGGCACGTGGCTCTCTTGTATCTTCATCTTCTGGCGTTGGCGCTCTGCCAACGGGTAAGCGCCGACGGCGTAGTCGCTAGGACCCGCCCGTGGTTGGTCGGAGTTGTCGCCCTGTGCGCGCTGTCTAGCGTCGTCGCTCTGACCGTGCTTATTGTTCTGAAAACGCTGTTGGCGCTGAGTGCGCGGCATGGCGTTGCGTTTGCGCGTGGCCGTAGAACTGGGCGGCGCCTTCGAGTCTGGCGCGCAAGCTGCCGCCGCGCCTCGGCGGCGGCGCGCCGCGTCGCACTCGCGCTGTTCGATAAGCAACTGCACAGGGAGCGCAACGCAAGACCCCACGACGCATCAAGGTGGGCTACAATACAATCTCTCGTTGATGACCGCCCAATCGTCCCCGCGCTCCCCCGGCTTGATTCTGCATCTACGCCGCTGGTTGCAGATGGGTGCTCCAATCAGCGCCGTGAATGCAGCGCTGCTGTCTTTGGCCTCTGGGGCCAAGGGCTTATGGCAGGCCCGATGCTAAGTCTGGTGGGGCACGCGCGAGTCGATGATCTGCTTCACTGGCGGTCGATTCCGCAGCTGGCCGCGGCGGCCGAAGACCACGACCCTGGCGGCCGAGACCTCGCGACTCGCGAGCACCGATCGGGCGGAGAGCCGATCTTGAAGCGAGTGTAGCCCCATGCCAGCGTCGCGCGTGATCCAAGGCTTGCTGCAGTTCGAGCTGGAGCACGCGCTGTCCGTCAACGCCGCGACGGCTGCGCGCGCGACGTCGACGCCGTGATCCCGTAGCGCTGGTGATGTGTTCCGTCCACTCTCCAGAACCCAAGCGGGACGGCCTGGCCCCGCTGCCCGCGGAAGGTCGGCGGGGCCAACCTCGCGGGCCTCGCGGGCTGACCCGCCCTCCTCATCCGAACGGGCAGCTCCTTGGAGTCTTCGGCGACATAATCACAGAGAGACCCTGATGAAGCTGTGGCGCCCACCTCTCCCGGGGCGGGGTCGCGGCCGAGGCGCGTCGCGCCCGCGTGTCCATGGCCACCTGGTCCACGAGAGGTTGGAGGGGGTTGGGAACGACCGCGATCTCGATCACCTTGTTCTCGCCGCGGTAGACTGGCCCCACCGCGCCGCCGACGACGCCGATCTCATTGAGGCCTAGTCCTGGGCGCGGGGCAACCTGTGGGTAGGTGCCCGGCGGCGCGCGAACTGCCGCGCCCGTAGACAGCAGATCCTGGCCACAGGTCACGACGCCGACGTCAGCACTGGCGCAGGCCGCAGCCTGCCAACCGAAGCGCGCCCCGCGCTGGCGCTAGTGAGTTGGGGCAAGGAAACTGGGCCTATAGCTTCTGGAAATCGCGGCCGTCGCTGGCGTCGTCGTCGTGGCCGCTGCTGCCCGCAACCAGCAGCGCGAGCCGCGCGGGCGGCGGGCCCTGGAAGGTGGCCGACTGCATGCGCGGCCACTCGGCGCCGACCCCACGTCGAAGTGGGCGGCGCCAGGGTTCCAATGCATGTTTGTCGCCGCCTGGGCCGGGGAAAGTGAGGCGCGCGCGGGCTGCGCCTGCCCCCGCCGCCCCATCGTTGGACTGCGTGGATTGCAAAACGAAAAGCGCGGAGACATCGAAGCCCGCGCCCCCCTGGCCCGACCGAGCGCGACGCCCCGCGTGGTCGCGCCGTCGCGGGTAGCCGCCGCGTCGGGGCAATGCGCCTCCCAGCGCGCAACCTGTGATCCGTTGCAAACTCCTGCCGCGTAGAATGGAGTCGACAGCTTCTCCTCGGCGGGCGCCAGCTTCGCCACCTGGGCCGCGTCGGCCAGGTTCATGGCAAAGCCTTGCCCCCAGGGGGCGGCCCAGGCGCAGATGTCGACGACGACGCCGCGCCAGACGCTCGGGAAGTCAGCGCCCGCCGGATGCCATGCTGAGCGGTTCGACGCACTGGTGCCTGTATATGACGAGGTAGGCCGCCACGGGAACGTAGGTCGGCATGGCGGCGCGCGCAGGTCCAGGCGGGCGCCGCAGGGCACCGCCACGTCGACGGCGGACGCGGAACCAGAAACGCTGCCTTGCGACAGCATAGACTACTGCAGCGGCGTCCTAGGTGCCGGCGCAGGGCGAGGAGACTGCGCGAGGTTCTGCTGCGGCGCAGTTTCCCCGGGCACGTCGTCGCCCAGCGCGTAGCGCGCCTGGGGCGTAGGTTCAGGGTCTGCCGCGCGCGCCAGCGCCGTCGGCCTCGGACTCGCCGAAGCACGATCTGCAAAACATTAGCCCGAATCGGCGATGACGTCGGACGGGCCGCGGCGCGCCCGGCGGCGCACCGACTGGGCGTCGTTGTTCAGCAGCAGCGGCAAATTGCATGCCTGGTGCAAGATGCGGCGGCATTGCAAGCTACCACCCTCTCAATGTGCACGAAAGCCGCGAGACACATTAGACGTGCTCTGTCGTCGCCATCGAACGCGTCCACTGGGAAAACCGCCGCGGGCGCGTTGGCCAGCGCAGGAAAAGAATTGACGGGGGGGGTCTTGTCAACTCTGCGCGGCATGTCATCGCTGTTCGTCCCGTTGTCGAACAAGCTCTAGTGCCAGCTGTGCGTTGCGGAGCTCGTCGGCGCGCCGTCGTTGCGCGTCGTCGAGAGCGGCGCGCGCGCCATTATCGGATCGGCCGCCGCTCGACACCCAGGTCTCGCGGCCGGGGAACCACGCGGCCGCTGTCCCAGATGGCTGGCGCGAGTCGACGGGGGATTTCCGATTGAACGCAAGCCAGATCTCGGGGACTATCCGGCACCAGCGGCGACGCTGCTGCCGGCGCGATTTGCGGTGGCAGCGTGGAGATTGATCCGCGTGGCGCGCTGATGCCGAGGGCGGAGACCGATGGCGCGCAAGCCCAGCCCGGTAGCTGCACGCGGGGAAGAGGGGTCGGAGGCGCGGCGACTCGTACTTTGACGTCGCTCAGGCGCGCCCATGAACTTGGCCCCACTGGGAATGCACCGCCGCGACGGCGTCGATTGCGGTGGTGCTGCTGACGCTTCCGGGGCAGTCGGTCCTGGAGGCACGGCAGGCGCCGCGTTCCCCACCCTTGCCGCGCGGGGCGGGAACGCAGCTGCGGGGCCCACGGGTTGAGCGGAGTCCTGCTGCGCGCGGCCCATGAACTCGGGTCATTTCTCGACGCGGGCGTCGCAGCCTGGCCTGGCGCGACACGAGAGGGCGCGTGACATGGAAGAGGCCCCTGCCCAGCTCAACCAGCGGCTGCAGCCCACTGCTGACCGCGAGCCGTCGGGAGACGACCTTGGCACTGCCGTTGTAGCTGACCGCGGTGCTGCCGCCTCTGGAGACGGCCGTTCCACGGATCATCATTTGGCATTGGATCACTTCCGCCGAAACTCCCATCGTCTGGGGGGTCCCGGAGGTGCCCCCAGCCATCGAAACCGCGCGCGCGCCAGGTGAGAGTTGCGGAGACGGCGCCCCCTGACGCCCCAGATGTGCAAGTGGTGAGGATGTCGGTGGTAGTGGTGGTGCTGCTGGGGCTGGGGCGCCGAGAGAAAGAACGCGCCCTCGCCGGCGGCGCCAGGGGGCGGTCGCGCACGACGCGCTTATCAGAGTCGCACTCGCGGCATCTGAGACGGACGCCGTCAGGACCTAGTGGGTTCCCTCGGCGGCCTGAATCCACGCCGCTGCTCCCAAACCCCCCAACGCCCCCCGCAAAGCCGGCGAAACCACCCCGATGGGGTCGTTCTCGGACAGATCGGCCCGGAAGGTGCAATTACTTTGAAGCAGCGTGCGCCCGCGCCTCTACTGGCGCGCCGGGCGCGGCGCGCGGGCGTGAGATAGATGGCGCTGCACCATCGTGACTGGGCGCGCGCGCGAGCCCGGGGGAAGCCCGCACCGCGTCGTTCCAATGGCACGTTGCGTGGCCCGGGGTCGCCGCATGAGCTGATGGCGTCGGAGTCGGCGCCTGAGTTGGCACCTGCTGCCCAGCGCGCCACCTATGCTATGGGCGCCGCGCCCGGGGCAGAAGCATCTGATGCTGCCGGCGGGCCCGATGCCGCTCCAGGGGCAGCGGGGCCCATGCCCTCGCAGCTCGATCCGGCCGTAGTGACATAGGCGCTCGAACCCTGATCTTGCGCAGGCGCGCCAGGGAGGAACGCGCGGCGTTGGGTCGAGTGAACTGCCGAGGCGAGGTTCCCCGGCGAGCTCTCGACCGTGCACCCGAACTGTCGCAGCAGACCCGTCGCCCGCGACAGTTGCTGCGCATTCCTGAGGGTGGGGGTCAGGCTGTAGCGCTGCGGAAACGTGGTTAGTTACGCGTTCGAAGCGCCCACCGCGCGCGGCAAGGGGCAAATTTGCATCTCGTAGCCGATCATGAGTTGACCAGCCTGCTGCGAGCCACTTGCGGCGCCCGCGCACTCGCGAGCCATGCTAGCTAGGCGAAACGAGACGCAACCCGCTTGGCGGAAATCGCGCCCAGCGTTGGCAAGGCACACGAATTTGCCGCGCGGGCCTCCAGGCGCCGAGAACTCGCGCATTACCGCCGCCGCCGCCGCCAACGCCCACGCAAGCGATGCAGCTGGTGGCAGCGACTATGCACGCCTCGATGACCTTCCATCCAGACTGGGGCCCCTTCCACGCATCGCAGAAAAGTTGGAGTCCTGGAGCCAGCCAACGGCGATGCTCGGGCAACCCGCCTCGGAGCCGCCGCGGGTATCTGTCCCGGGCATGCTGGTCCTCATCAGCGTAGCGGGCGTGTTCCTGTGACGCATGATTGAAGTGCGATCGGCACTCATGACTGCCAACAACATACTCATGAAATGATTGCTCGTCGTACGTCGCGTCGACACAATACTGTGCACCGCGCGCTGTGCGATAGTGAGACAGGAGGGGTCTGCATCGGTATCCAGGTCTGCCGGGTAGCAGGGGCTGCGTGGGAAAACGGGACTCCCATGAGCTCGAAGACGAACAATCCCAAGTTCGTTTCCCGATCTCGCGGGGCGCCGGCAACGTAGTCGCCGAACTTCTCTGGCCGCGCCCCCTCGGCACTGGCAACTGGTAGCGCAATCGCAAGGAACTCGGGGCGCTTAGCGACCACCGTGTATGAAACCCTCGGCCACACCCGCAGGCGGATGCAATGGAAGAGTCGTGTCCGTCGCCAGTTCCTCCCAAGGCTCCTGCAACATATTCACTGGGAGTTCGGGGCCCTTCGCCAAAACCAGAAACGCGAACGCTTCGTCAAGAAACGGTCTCGCATCTGAGGCTGCACGCACAGGCGAATGCAATGATTGAAGGGGCCCTGGGACACACAAGTAAATACACACAAATAAAATAGTTCCCAATATTTTCTCATATTTTCGGGGTTTTTGTCTTCCCCCCCACTTCCCATATTGTCCTACATTTTCTGGGGAATCGAGGATTAATTGTGTCTGTGTGTTTCTTTTCCTCCTGAATGATGACGTCAGGTCCACGAGCTTCTCAGACGCAGTTTGGGCGAACCCGGGGAAATGACTCTGAAGAAAGCGGCGCGGGACCGCGGTCCTTGATGTGAAAGTTCGGGTCGGGCGAAAGGGGGGGATAGCAAAGGGGGGGTTTGAGAATCAGCTGACGTAGCTCATTTTCCCGGCGCCTCCCGGCGCCGGGAGGCGGCCATGTATCGAGAAATGGGCCCCTCGGTGAGGCCGAAACCAGCTGCATGCAGCAAATGTCGTAACCCCCCCTTTCCCAATCCCCCCCTTTCGCCCGGCCCGAAAAGTCCTTGGATGTGTTCGTGCACACCCGTCTCCATCGTTACTGGCGGCTGGGCGGGCGGCGCCGCGACGGTCCGTAAGGACACGTCGCCTCCGAACTGCACGAAAGCGTGCGTATAGCAGAAAAGCGCAGAGCGTGTCATGTTGGTGCGGGGCGGCAACTCGCAGACCATGTTGACGTAGAGCGACCAGGCGAAAAGTAGCCATGCGGGTCGTGGCCGCGAATGGACGGAGTCGAAGATTGCTACCGAATGAAAACTTCGAACGATGTGAAAAGGATTTTTTTCAGGGAGTGTATAGCGGGAGGTGTCTGGAACCGGCTACGATAGCGGGCGCGGGAAAAAAAACAGACAAAACCAAAAAAACAAACATTGAACCACAACGGGCGGCGGACAAGTCCTTTCCCACAGCCCGCACGCAATGCGACATTCCTTGGGGGCAATGCGAACCTACTGCTCGAATGACAACATGATGTAGGGCCACACATAAATCACAAGAATGCGGGAAGGAGCGTGGGACGAGCAGAAGAGGGGGGAGGAAGAAGGGGAGGGGGGCAACGAGGATGAAGAACTGGATCCACCTCATCGATATTCCTCGTATCCCCCCCATCACCCCCCCCCAATCAATGCGGGACTTACGCCGTTACCCCTACTTGATTGCCTGAGAAATGGTTCTGGCAGAAATGGCAATCTTAAAACTTCTCGGACGAACGACTCCCCTCTTCCCCCCACAACACACAAGCACAAACGAACACCACGCCTCCACAAACTTCATTGCTGCAACCACGCATCTGGGTCGCGGTATTGTTGACGCTGTCGCTCCTTCTGCTGTTGATTTTAGGCACGTGACCAACACAAACATGTATCGGCCTTCCTCCACAGGTAGGCATAAAAAAACTGGACGGACGATTGTAAAGGGTTTCCGAACACCACATTATCAATACAAATTCTGGGCTTAACCTTACCGTCAGAATCCACATAATATCTGCCTCCTTGTCCTCCTGGTGATCTCTCATCAATAGGTCCTGCGCGGTGCGGTTGGATACCTCCCTGCCAGACTTCTGCACCTCGGCAGCTTCATCGCGGATCCACTGGACAACATGGTCTGCCATGACCTTGCTCGCCATCTCGTCCTCGACTCCCTGGGTTCGCTAACAACTTTGGTTGGCGTCACCCTCTTCTCGCGTCATCAGCGTCATCCACCCATCTCAACATATCCTCGTCCTCTTCCGCGCTGCCGCACCATCAACGGGGCGGTCGACGGCCAGTCGGTCAGTTGGACAGGATGGGGAGGTAGGAGAGGACGAGGAGGCGAAGGTCCAGAGTAAGCCAGAATGCGTCAACGATGCTAAGTTTTTGTCCGCCCGCGCCATGACCTTCCTTCGTCTACTATCCCGTCCACGCGAGCTCCTGCTCGCATCCCGTTGCGCTGGCAGATCAAACCAGTTCAAGAGGAATGAGAAACGAGGATGCATAGAGGCAAGACGGCGGCGGGAAGAAGGGGAAGAGGGGCGGTGATCGGGCAGAGGCAGGGCCACAGGAATCCATCGTTCCCCCCTCCGTCCCTCCCTCCCCCTTCATCCTCAAAGGTGGATGATTGGGGCCTGAGTGATTTTTGCCCGCCGGGCAATCGCCGCCTCCAACCCCGCAGCTCTCCAGCCCCAACCCCCTTTCGGGCTCATGGAAGCACGCGCGTGAGTCGTGCGAAAACGAAGTCGAGAGGCGGGCTCCGCGAAGAATACCACATGCCCGAGAGAACAAGAGGTCGAGCACGCGAAATGAAACGCGGGAGAAGAACAGGATAGAACAAGATAGAATAAGATAGGCTAGGATAGGAGCCGGTGGCGCTGCAGGTAGCGAAGATGACCAGATTCAAGAGAAGACCTGTGCTGCCGCCTTGCTGGGCACGCGTTGCGTAGGGCTTTCGGGATTCACTCATTCCTTATGCGATCCAAATGTCCACGTCCTGGAGAGGAATGGAAGATTAATCAGGAAATGGAGAGGGTAAGGCGGGAAACTCTGAGAGAAGAGGGCGCACGGAAGTGCAGATTCAAGAACGACGGCCCAACATCCGGACAAGTTCGGGAACGAAAGGGCGGACCCATGCCTCCCTTCCTGGACAATCATTTCATTGACCATCTACTCCTGCTTCCTGCTTCCAATGCTTTCCTAGTTTGGTGGTGGGGATATCGCGGGCATGATTCTTTCAACCGTGCCCAGCCCGAGGGCGCCAACGTTGGGTCCGCTGCAAACGCGGCCTAAGTTCTCTCCCGGAAGAAAAAAACACATTATCTCCGCCACCCTCTCCCCCCACACAAGATATGATCGCCCCCCCTGGACACAACAAACGACGTAGGTTCATTGCACAATTTTAGCTCCGTGCAAATCCGTAACATCCAAACCCGTAGGTTATCGCCCCCACCCCCTTCGACCCTGCGAGATAATATTATGCGTGCGCCCCCGTTTATCTCAAACGATGAGTTCCCCAAAGCGAAATGCAACGAACAAACTGCGCACACTCCACACGCGCGAACACGTCGAAGTCATGTCGAACACGCACACGCTGCCAAGGCTTCAATACAAAATAACCCTTCGGCGTTTAATCCCATATTCTAACACGTGTCTGACCACGAGCGCACGCTGAAACCATACAGAAACGATATGACATTGTTGATCCTGGCCGATTCCCGCATTCTCATCTCACCATGCGGTGCGTCCGCGTTGTTGCAACGTGCACCTGGAATCACTACTTCGAAGCAACGAGTACCATGCGGGCTACCCCCGCGACTGTGCCGAAATCCTTCCAACTCATTTTTCCCCGAAACTGTCAGAAGAGGGCGCCCCAGAAAAGTATGACCGCCGCGCGTAATTCCTCGCCATAGCCGGCACCAGCGCCGCCGCATCATGTCCGTCATCAACAATCGCCCGCTTTACCGCCATCGCCACCCGAGCGACATCATCACCGACACATTTACATCATCGTCGGCATCGTCGTCACCAGCATCGGTATCGTCAGCGGCCTCGCCGTCGTCATCGTCACCATCGCCCAAAACATCGTTACTATCATCATCGTTGCCGCCATTAACAACGTCATAATGATACCGCGACCGCCCGAACCACCGACCCGCATTGAACTGTCCGCGAGCCAACTGCCTTTGAGACACGCTGGGACACTTTCAACTGTAAGCGCCATCGCGGCCGCACCGGCTGAGAAAAACCAGCTGCTCGCTCTGCGCGCGAACTTGCGCGCACCAGCGCGGCCGCACAAATACGCCAGCGAGGGCCAAGCAGTCATCGCAATCCAGGCCGCATGGGCTTTGCAAAACAACCTGCGGGTGGGAAGACACATACCGGACTTACCACCCCGCTCTGCCTCACGGCAAATTGGATAGGTCCCAGCTGCATCGGCAATTTTCCGCGATACGAACAGATGCCATCTCAACCACACGATGATCGCACAACCCTAATCCCAATCAGAAAATCTATGTGCGCGAACCCGCTTACCTCAATTGATATTTTGATTCGAGCGGGCCCCACTGAAACCTTCGGGGGTTGTTCCCGAATTTGGTAGTGTCCGTCACAGTGGCCAATCAAATATTGACGCGCATGTCGCGTCTGATCTTAAGCCGTTACCCAATCGCTGCTGCACCCCACTCTATCACGTCCTGTCTCTTCCTGCTCTGCTATATTGACATAGACTTGTCTTTCGGTTCTGCTACCGACGGGGCGGCGTGACTTCGTGACGCCTGCCAGGTTTGATATGTCGGCGAATCGGTCGTTGCTACGTCTGGTCGTTCATGAGGCGAGCCTTACGTCGGCTCGCATGGAACGTTTGTTGGGGGCCGTTACGGTCGCTGCTGTGTTCTACAATCTTTGATTTGGTTCTATCCAACTATGTTCTGTTCTAGTGTACTTTAGTATCTGTTCTCGACGGGCCAGCGTGCCGTCGCGACGCCCGTCCCATTAGATGCGTCGTCAAATCGGTCGTTCGTGTGCCCCTTTATTCCTGTTGCCAGCCCGGCCGAGGACGCAGTTAATAGGTTTAGGATGTTTTCTTCCAATGAAAATTTAGCAATGTTTGCCTGTGGACTCTGTGAACCAACTATACATTATGTTAGGTTGCGCTATGTTCTCTGATACTATGTGAGTGTGCACTCTGTCCTGCTGTATTGTGCGACGTTTAACTGTATGGTATAATAAAGGGCTCAGCAATGAGGTGCTAAGATGTGTCGCATTCTAAATGTGTCATGGTATGCTCGGGTATCTGATGTTCGGGTGTAGCGTTTCCCCATGTAGCATTAACACATGTCTCGATGACACCAAAACTTCGTAAACGCATGTGCATTCGTAGTGGCTGTTCTCCTTCTCCAGTGGTATCCCCCAAAAAATCCCAAATCGTCCAACACCCACAGAAGAGAAATGCTGTGTGCCTTGCTTCGGATGCGCTCTTGAGGCCTCAAGATGGCCCCGAGATGGCCCAAGAGAGCCCCAATAGGCTAATAGGTCACCACAAGGCCCCCCAGACGGCCCCAAGAGCGCCCAAGAACGGCTCAAGAGTCCCACGAGACGGTTTCAGGACTCGTGAGGGAGGGCCTAGGCCTAGACATAGATCCCCCCCTTCTTAATCGATGGCCTCCAACATGGCCTCTCAAGGGCTCCCAAATCGCCCTCGAGAGGGCTCCAAGAAGGCCCCGAGAATCTCCAAAAGAGCCCAAAGAGGGCCCCAAAAAGGCCTCGAGAGAGCTGCAAGAGGACCCGAAGAGGGCCTCAAGACGACCGCAGGATGGCTGCAAGAGTCCTCGTCCTTCTCCTTCTCCTCCTCCTCATCCTCCTCGTTCCGGTCTTCCCCCTCCGACGCGTCATTTGTTCTGTCCTCGTCCTCCTCCTCCTCCTCGTCCTCGTCGTCGTCCTTCTCCTCATCCTTGTCCTCGTCGTCCTTGTCCTCCGCTCCGTTACGCTACATACGTCTCTTACTACAGTCGACCCGAACTAGAAGGATCCACGATACGGATGCAAGGGCCTCGGAAGGCCGCTTCGAAACTTTTTGAGCGGGGCGCGGACAACGCAAGTGGCCAGTGATGGACTGTATGGTTTCCCGTCTGCTCTCATGTGGGTTGACTGTATGGTTTCCCGTCGGCTCTCATGTGCAGCGTTTCTGCATTCTCTGATGGGGATACGCTGAGCGCGAAGGATAACTGAGCGCCGGTGGCGGTCCGGCCAGCTTGTGGCCGCCCGTCGCCGCCGTCGCCGCTGGGCCCTGGTGGCTGTCCAGCCGGCTTACCTGGGGCCGCCGGTCGCCGCCCGTCGCCGCCGTCGCCGCTGGGCCCCAGCGACAGTCCAGCCGGCTCGTCGCAACCGGTCGCCATGTTGTTGTGCACTGTTTTGCCTTGTGTTGCTTTCCAGCGCGTTGAATGTTTGCATCGAATCGCATTGCAACGCATTGGCTTGCATTGCAACGCCTTGATTCGCATTGCTGTGCGTTGCTTCGAATTGCTTCGCATTACTTTGCGTTGATTGCATTGCGTTGCAGTGCTCTGAATTGCTCTACATTGTTCTGCATTGCTTTGAGTTGCTTCGAGTTGCTTTGACCTGCTTTGCGCCAAATGGGTTGCACCACATGGTCTGCACCACTTGGATTGCACCACAGTGATTGCACCACCTGTATTGCGCTGTATTGATTGCAAGAAATGACGTCTTGGGACGCACGATGGCTAACATCTTCTTCGTTTTCCAACACCCGCATACCAGCGTGCCGGTAGTGGCCGTGGTCGTGACGGTAGTCCTTGTCGATGACGAGAAGCGTTCGGCTCCGGCATAACCCCTTGGGGAGGGAGAGACGTGCGCGGGCGGGTGTCCTTCCAACACCAGCCCTCCGAACACTTGTTTGGTCCGCGGGCGCAAGAAAAGGTCAGACGCCGGTCGAGCAAGGGCAGGGACACTCTGGAAGAGGATTGGGCACTAGAGAAGAGCAGGCGGCAAGGAGCGAAGGACAAAGACCGAGCCGATATCAAAATATGTAGTACTTCCTCCGAGTGCCAGTTATGCACAGCGATAACGTAGAACACGGTGCACCCTTCTTCCCGACGGTGCACGGCGGCAGGCTGGTGCGCGAGAGAGGAGCAGGCGTGCCAGGGATCCAAGGCGAGGGGAAAGCTGTGGAGGACACCAGCTGGACAGGCCCGTGCAGCTGAGAAGTGTACGAGGACGGAGCAGAGCCTCCCAAGCGGGCCACATCCCGCAGCGACTTATCCAACACGGGGCCCCCGAGCACGCGGCAGGGCCCCTCCGCTCCTGCCTCCCTCCCTCGTACCCGCCTAAAACCAAGAGGAGCCCATTTGTCGCGTGCCGAATTCGGCTCAGGGGTTGCGTGCCCGAGGTGTAACCTTCATACTGTCCCTCCCGAGCGCTGCTTCCCTGCCCATGCCTGATCGCAGCGACGCAAAGGTATCGCTCTTGGGTGGCGAGGGGGAACTTAGCCACTGCGGCGTTGCAGCGGAAACGTAATCGCAAGAGAGACGAGAGACGGTCCTCCTCTCGTCCTCCGCTCGCCTCGTATGAACGAGCGCCGACCCCGAGACATTCCTCCTCCCCCGACTCCTTGACCTCTTTGACCTCGGGAGACATCGGACAGCACATACAACCCAACCCGAATTGCGGTGGACTGGGGCATCCCCCAAGTCCGTGACAGGGCAACAACATCTTGCCGCAACATTGTCAACTGTTGAGCGATAACTCGTGGTCATTAGCTGCTGATGCACATACTCGAGACTCGGCATGACCACTACGCAACGATCATCACGGGGTTAGGCACCCTGACGTCTACAGAACCAAACTTTGGGAAAACCTCCCTGGGTTTAGGCGCCAAATCGGCTACTCCGGATTACATAACTCCTCCTACTCCTTTACCTACTCATCCTCCTAGTCACCTCCTGGACTACGTCATCCTCATATGTCTGCCCATCCTCCTCCCCCTCATCCTCCTCCGCCTCCTCCTCCTCATCATCACCATCACCATCACCATCACCATCATCAGCATCATCATCAGCAGCAGCAGCATCATCACTACCATCATCATCATCATCATCATCATCATCATCATCATCATCATCATCATCATCATCATCATCATGATCATCATCATCATCATCATCATCATCATCATCATCATCACCATCACCATCACCATCACCATCACCATCACCATCACCATCATCATCATCATCATCATCATCATCATCATCATCATCATCTTCAGCAGCATCATCATCAGCATCATCTTCCTCCGCCTGAAATTTCGGGCCAGCGGCAGCGGCCTGCAGCCTGTGGTTGACGGCCTCCTCCTCCTTCTCCTCCGCCGTCTCCCTGAAATGCCTGTGAGCCTACAGTTTCGAGGAGCCCCCCACCTCCTCCTCCCAGACTTCACATCAGGGGCGACCTGCGACGCAACCCATCCTCGTAGATCTGCAAGTTTCTGGCCACGTCATCTTCGGAGCAAAGGACGCAGGGCCGCTGAGACACCGCCACTCTGAAGCCCTCCTCACCGTTGTGCTGCACGTTGACGATCTTCGAGCCGCTGGTTTCAGCAAGAATGCACAGTGCTGAAACGGGAGCTCCTCCCACGAAATAGACAAGCCCTCGGCCCATCGATTTCTCATCCTCATGTCCATCCTCAATCCTCCTCATCCTCCTCACCATTCCGCTTCATCCTCACCCTGTGGCTTTGGGTGATCCTCATACCTCTACTCCTCGGCCCTCTTCCTCAGCGGCCCCCATACTCCTCCTCCTCCTCGTCCTCCTCCTCCTCATCATCATCCACCTCCTCCTCCTCCACCTCCTCCTCCTCCTCCTCCTCATGGTGAACACCATGGCCCCCAACTCGGCAACGATGGATCATCAACTCTACCATATATGTTGGGCACCCTTGATAGCCGGAAAGTTTTCGGATCCGGACGCTGGGCTTAAAGACTGCGTTCCTGCCAAGGTGTTGTCTTTCTCCCTCGCTGGAATGACTAAGCAAATCCTCCCATAAATTTTCCGCCTCATCATCCCGGAACTCCGACGCATCAAACTCATACTCTGCTGCTGCACCGCACCCTGTCATCCTGCTGATGCTTCTTATCCTCCGTTCCCTCATTACTCTTCTGATGTGTGTGCCCCACCTCATCCTCCTGATAGCCTTCCTTCCCCTCTTCCTCGCCATTTAAGAACGGCGTCGACAATGACCCAAGTGGCTTACGGGTGTCTGCTCTCAGAAGGCAACAAGCATGACGAACACCTGCCCCGATACCAAGCATCACGAGGAAGTCATGCTGTGCCCACGATCGACTCATACAATATATCTCGAACCGCTCTGGTAAAACCGACGCGTACGAATGCGCAAGTACGTAACACAATGCGCCATTGTCCCGGGCGATGCCCAGAGGGACGACACGACAGGCCGCTGGGATTTCAACAAAATGCAACTGGCACAGATTACGTGGAAGAAGAATGAGAGGAACTATTCCGCCCTGTGCGGCCCTAGCTCATAATCCGCAGACGTGGACGACGAGTCGAAGGCCCCCCCCGCATCCATCGACCGCGCTGCGCCTTCTGCTCGTCAGCACATCCAGTGGGGTTTGAAACCGATACTCGTTGCGCACATCCATTTCAGCCCGCTCTAACTCCTTTCATTCGCGGCGACACGCGGGACAAAACGTTTAGTCGCGGAAGAAACTACACCCTGCGAAATGCTTAAGAAATCATGGGTTAAGAAATTCATGATCTCAGAAACTAAATAAAACCCAGAATTTCCATCAAAATCTTAAGATTTACATTGAAACGTTAAGAATAATCGAGACTCTGGCCGAAAACTTACGTTTTCTTAAGCATCGCCCAAGGTGCACAGCAGGCTACGCGGTCGCGAACCGTGCCTACTCAGGCGGCGGCCCAGCGGCAGGCACGTGCCCAACGAGACTGCAACGAGGACGCCAGGACGCCCAGAGACGACCCCTCGAGCGCAAACTCGTCAGGCATTGAAGACATCGCCAGGCGACTCTGTTCACGACGTGAACGACGACGCTCGCTGCCCGCACGGCGGCTCAACTCTGTTCCACAGCAGGCTCCCTGCTCCGGCAGCAGCAACTTCCGCGCCCTGTTGCACCCGACCCGCACGCACACCCAGTGTTCAGGATGTTCGCGCCGAGATCTGCCAGGAAACGCCATAATTCGCCGGCCCAACGGGCCAGAGGTGTGCTAAATTCTCACGCGCGCGTGGCGGCCCCTGGGGGTCCCCAGACGGAATATACCCCGGCAGTGGTCCCAGCAAAGTCTTCGCAGGTCCCGGCAGGTCCCAAGCAGGGTCACGGCAAGGTCGGCCAAGAGATGCCAGAACTCCTGGGCACGGCCTCGGGGCCCCCCGAGCGCCCCAATGAGGCGCCAGAAGGCTGGCGCGCCCCACGGCCTCCGGCCAAGAGCGTTCCAAGACGGCCCACGTTGGCCCCAGGACGCCCCAAGAAGCACCCAAGACGCTCCAGGAGGGTTTCAGGAGGACTTCGAGAGGCCCCGAAGACGCAAATAGGGAAACGGACAATGACATGAACATAAGCACTCAGAGGTCTGCGCGGATTTCTCGGATCGGCGCTGGACCCGCGCCAGGGGCGGCGCCGGAGGCGCCGCCAAGGGAGTCCAGCGCCGATCGGAGAAATCCGCGCGGACCTCAGAATCCCACCAGCCCTCTGGGCGTCGGTGGTTTAGGGCGTTTCCTCTTCCACCCCTCCCTCTTCCCCTTCGGGGAGGGGTTACCCCTCCCCCTACACCCTCCCCACTGACCTGGATAGGAGGGGCGGGGAGCGGTCAGAGCGTCCAAAACGGCCTCGGCGAGGAAGCCAAAATCATTGATTTAACTATTGTTTGGGCCCCATTTTGGCCTTCTGAGGGGGCAACGCTAATTAAAGCTCCCCTCTTCTTTGATCGATTTCCTCCACGATGGCCGCAAGAGGCCTCCAGGATGCCCCAAGAGGCCGCAGGATGGCCCCAAGATGGCCCCAAGAGGCCCCCCAAGAGGCCCCCAGGAGGCCCCCAAGACCCCCAAGAGGCCCCAAGAGACCCCCCAGAGGCACCCAAGGTGCTCCCAGAGGCCTCGGCGATAATGTCAAGCCATTGTTTACACTAAGGTTTTAGCCACATGTTGGCCTCTTGGGGGGGGGCACTGATTAAGATGACTCCAAGAGCGCCTCGGAGAGCCCAAAATGACCTCCAAGATGGCTCAAGAAATCCCAAGATGTCTCATACTGGCTTCCTCTGTGTGCTGTCCACTTCCCTGATCGAGGCAATCCCACCAGCCCTCTGGGCGTCGGTGGTTTAAGGCGTTTCCTCTTCCACCCCTCCCTCTTTCCCGTCGGGGAGGGGTTTACCCCTCCCCCTACCCCCTCCCCACTGACCTGGACGGGGGGGGGCGCGAGCGGTCAGAGCGTCCAAAACGGCCTCGGCGAGGAAGCCAAAATCATTGATTTTACTAAGATGTTGGCCTCATTTTGGCCTCCTGAGGGGGCAAAGATGGCCCCAAGAAGCGCCCAGGAGGCCCCCAAAGGCCCCAAGATGGCCCCAAGAGGCCCCAAGAGGCCCCCAGGAGGCCCCAAAGAGGATCCCGAACGGCCCACAGAGGCCCCCCCGAGGCACCCAAGACGCCGAAAAGCCACTCAGGACGACCCTCTACTCGCCTGGGCGTCGTTTCTGGACGGGCTGGTGGGGATACGCGAAGCGTCTAGAATTCCCCTCGCAAAAAACAATTGATTTCGATAAATGTGATTCTGGCGATGTTGGCGCTACCGCCTTTTCGAGCTGACAGCCGCCCGAGATCGTCCCAAGATTGGCCCCCAGACTGTCCAAGAGGCCTCCAAGGCGGCCCCAGGATGGCCCGAAGAGGTGGCCCAGAGGGAGAACCCGAACAGACATTTCGAGCTCTCGGCCCCAAGGAGCGCCCAGGAAGCCCCCAGAGGCCCCCAAGAGCCCTCCAAGAGGCCACAAGAGGCCCCCGAGAGGCCCCAAAAGAGGCCCCCAAGGCTTCCAACAGCCCCCCAGGAAGCCCCAAGTGGCACCCAAGAGTCCCCCCCGAGGCCTCAAAACTGCTCCCCAGAGGCTCCCTCCGAAAAGACCCCAAGAAGCATCCATGAGGACTTCGACCCACAATCCATCTACGTAAAATTCTGCTGGAGCTCTCTTGAGTCACCTTGGCGCCCTCTGGGGCAGTCGCATCTCCAAAAATCTCCTCGAAGACCGTCCTGCCTGCCCTACCGTTCCCCCTGAGCACGAGCACGCCACCACGCAGCCACGGTGATGCGAAATGGGCCGGCGGAGTGAGCGAAGCGATTAAACAAATCTGCAGAGCTAGGTGCGGGAACCCCCTGTCACGCGCTCGGTTTCCGAGCACCACCAGCCCTCTCAGACACATCTCTGGGAGCCTACTGGGCCGGTTTGGGGGGCCTCTCGGGGCCCTTTCTGGGCTGATCTTGACCGCCCTTCGGACCACCAATGTCCGTTCTGGATGACTCTGCTCCTCTCTTCGAGTATCGTACACCAAAAACCTCCCAACAAGCAAACAACATTGTAAAACACATCGGGTTCTGACGATTGTGTTTATCGGCTGTTCTTGGCGCCTCTCTTGGAGCTCCCGTGTATCTCCACGGGCTCTTGCGGCCATCTTGGAACCTGCGTATGCTCTCTGCGGCCACCCTGACAGCCCCTCGGGGCGTCTGGACTTCTTTGTGGTATTGCTCGATTTTTATACCACAAAGCCTCGGTCACCAAGGTCATCAGGAGAGACATCACCCCTGCGGCTCTTTAGCCTGTGCCAAAGGCCGTGCGACAGGGACGCGCAGCAAGGCGTGAACCGCCCAGGTCAGAGAGCAGTGCGGATGCTGCGGATTCACCTGCAGCGTCGACGCCAATGGAAAAACGAACAACACAAGGCCTCCACGCGAGGATAGGCCGGTACGTCCAAAATTGATAGGAGAAGAGGGAACACAGAAAGAGGAGGAGACAACGGAGGGCGGGCGAGAAAGCGAAAACGAAGGGGGAGAGAAAACAGACCAGAAAGCTACAACACAAATTGGATGCACGCACTCCCCAATAAAACCTACTGACACTGAAGGCGGGCACTGAGGCGCCCGGCACACGCGACGCTGCTCCACATCGGCAGACAGGCGCGAACCTGGACGGCTAAAGCGGCCCAGGGTCGGCCAGCCGCGGCTGCAGAGAACACCGCGCAAGGCCCGTGCAAACACTGGCGCTGGGGCCACCAATTTGGAGAAGGAGGAAGGGGAAGGGGGAGGAGGAACACCTGAACACTCAGATCGACGCCGCCCGCCGCGCCTCAGCCCAGAAGAGCGCCAAAGCTCGCCGGACGAGACACCCGCCGAGCTGCCGCCCGCCGTGCTGCACCGCGCCACGTAATCGACCCCCAGATTACACAGCCACCGCACCTGCGGCCAAGTCCTAGCAGGAACCTGTCGGCGAGCAAAAAGAAGGGATAATCAGGTCGAGGCGAAACGACCCCCCACCGCCCAAAGCAGGTCTCCCCTGGACACCCTTCAGGGGGGCGGTATTCAGGGCCCTGTCCTGATGCTGCGTAAGCGGCCGCGGCAGCAGCATCGCGGGCTGCTGGGGTGGGCTGCTGGTGCTGCTGATCCCACGCGTTGTCACAGTGCCGATGCACCTGTGGGGATGGCAGTAGCCGTCGACGAAGTAGTAGTCATGTCCTGGCGCTGCTGCACGTGGTGCTCACACCGCTGCTTCTCAAGGTGGCACTCCCAGTCGTGGTCCATGCGGGCGGCACTCTGGGGGATACCAGCCCATCCTCGCCTGGCGGTGGCCCTCGAGACGATGATGACGATGATGCGCTCGTGTTGGATGGTGCTCGTCGTGGGCATTCTGATCCTTGTCATCTTGATGGTCGTGGGCGTCGTGATCGCCTTGCTCATCATCGACATCGTAGCTGTCGTGGCTGGCGTGTCGAGGGAGCCGTGGGCGTCTTGGTCGTGGGTATCGAGGTTTTCGTGGGCGTCGCAGTTGTCGTGCTGGATGTCACTGTGGTGCTGCTCACTGTCAACGTTGAGCGTGATGAGCTGCCCCGCAAACATCTGCGCGAAAATCGGCATTCCCCAAAGCGTCGTTGTGGTGGTCCCCGTCGTGCATTTCGGTGTCGTCGTGTCGTGACGGATGTTTTGGTCCACGTAGGTGTCGTGGGGGATGCTGTTGCAGCCATCGTAGTCCGCTTGGGCGTCTTGGGCAGCACTGGACTCGACGTCGTGGCCGTCGTCATTGTCGTCGTCTTCCTCGTGGAAGTCAAGGTCGTAGCGGATGTTGAGGCCGATCAGGTCCACCGCCGACACAAGTGTCGCTTGAGGCAGGCTGTCAAGGTGCATTGAGCACTGCCGAAGGTGCTGCCGTCGACGTTCGTATGGGCGAGGCCGCCAGGGACGCTGTCAGTGCTGTGGCCAGCGCTGCCGTGGGAGCTACGTGCTTCTGTCGGCACCGCCGCGCCACTGTCGTTAGTGCAGCCATCAACGCCCATGCGGGCGAGGCCATCGGGGAAGCTGCCAGTCCTGGCGTCGGTGCTCGCAAAGGCGCCGGGGTAGGCGCAAGCGTTAATGCTGGCATCGGTGCTGGCCTAGGCGCAGGTGCTGGTGCCGGCGTTGGTGCTGGCGTCGGAACTGGCGGCAGCACTTTTGTAGGCGCAGGCGTGTGCTGGCAATAGTGCTGGTGTAAGCGCCAGCGTTGATACTGGCGTCGGTGCTAGCGTCGGCGCTGGCGTAAGCGCTGGCGTTGGTGCTGGCGTCGGTGCACGCGTCGGTGCTGGTGGGAACGCCGGCGTTGGAGCTGGCTTATGTGCTGGCGTTGGTGCTGGTTCAGGCGCTGTCGTTGGTGCTGGCGTAGGCGCCAGCGCTTGGTGTTGGCGTCAGTGCTAGCGTCGGCGCTGGCGTAGGCCGTGGCTTTAGTGCTGGCGTCGGTGCACGCGTCGGCGCTGGTGGGAACGCCAGAGTTGGAGCTAGCTGGCTTCTGTGCTGGCATCAGTGCTGGTACTGTCGTGATGGAAACCCTTCTGAAGCCCCAAAACTAGCTGGCGATGCTCATTTCTGCCTCTCTGTATCCCTCTTCGGATTCCGCCCCCGTTTTCGACACCTTTGGGTGCCCTTTTCGCCCGTGTTCGGGCCCTCTTGGGTCCCTCTGGGGATCTTCTTGTGCTCTTCTCCGCGTCTTCTTGGACCCTCTGGGCCGCGCTGGACCCCCCAAACAGGAAACTCTGGGCTCTACCAAAAAGTGGGTCGGCAGTGTCTGCCCCCTCCGAGGCGTTTAATCAAATAAATGTACAAACCTAGGTGCGGGAAGTGGTCCTGCTGCGACGAAGAACACCTTGGGCTGACTCAGCTTGCAGACCGCCGACCAGCTGGAACGACCATGAAACGCATCGCGCTCGGATCCTGCACGACGCTTCTCGACAAAACCTGCGATAACTGTTCGCTGTCTGCTCGGATACGTCACCAACGCAGGGCACCCTGACCGGGGCAACACAACTGCAATCGAGACTGGCTTGATGCGTTTCACGGTCCACCTGGACAACCCCGTAATCGACCAAACGCAGAGGGCACGCACGCCTGGCGGCACGAACAAGCATCTGCCAATGGTTTGTCGCGCCTGCGCATCCATGTGTCATCCTCTCACTCGTAAAAACTTACCATATGTTCTATTTGACGCAGACAATCCGCAATGGTGTTCTTTCGCGTTCCCTATACACGTGTTCGTCCAAACCGAATCAACCAAACTACTCGATCACGGCGGAAGCAAGACGGAAACGATGACTGCGAGAAATATGTGTTATCAGTAGATGGTGGCGCTGTGTTGCGACGGAGAAAGCTGCCAATCATTGGCAGGGTGGCTCGACGCCGGCTGCTGAAATGCATTAACGTTGCCACTTGCCAATGAAGTGAGTCGTTGGTGTCGGATGCTGTTGGGATGTGCTTACGGTGTCGGTCATAAATTCTTTTCTTCGAAGGTGCGCGTGTGCGGCGAGATCTGATATCAACGAAGAAATCACCTGGCTGTATCATGATGCTCAATTGAACGAGTCGGTTCCTCACCCGTGGACGAACGCGTCTCTCAACCATATGCTCCTACGGTCCAGAATGGAAAAAAACGGCGGGCGACGCCAAGAACAAGGATGACATCGGGGACGCCACGCCAAAATGGCCTCTCCAAAACCTTCCTAACGAGGCGCTTTTGCGCGCACCGCCCCCTGCGCCCCAACATTATAAACATACGCGAATTTGAAAGAAAAAGGGAATTCAGAATGTAGGCCGTAACAAGGGTCAATATGTTCCCACACTTCAACGGCATCATGCTACATCACATTGTAAACTCATCATGTTTTGTCGTCGTATAGGGTCAGAAAACTTGTGTCCTACTGTGAGGTCGCAGAGCCTGTCGGAACCGCGCTGTCACGCCGCCGCTTCGGGAGGTCCGCGTCAACGACAATGCCGCGGCAACAGTTCTGGAATGAATCATGACGCGCCCGCGCCGCGTGGATCACTGGCAAGACCGAGACATCAGCGCACCCCTCCGCAAGAACGCATCCGTCGACATCGGCAACCCTGAATTCGACGTCGTTCAGCTTGCCAACCGCATGCCACACGCGTCGTACCATACCAGCAACATCTGTGCAAAGGTCCGAGCCAATCCAACGGCAAGCGCGCGGCCGTGCGTGGAGATGGCTAAGGCGCCGGACCGTACCTGCGATGCGGGCACCACCATCTTACAAATAATGTTCACAACCATCGTGCCTTGTCGGTGGCCCCAGGCCACGGAATCTGCAGTTCCATGGCGCCCGAAGGTGCCCTCGAACCCCCCCGAGAGAAGCAAGGTGAATCCCTTCCCCGTGACATCGCAGGGCAATGCGCTGCAAGAACCCCTGGAGGCCTCATGCTCGGGAACACTTGTGAAGCTTTCCGGCTCTGCGCGCGCGCGTTGGTGCGTTAGCTGGCGCAGCGAAGTCTGATTGCGCCCAGTGCCCTGCGGTGTTGCTCTCATTTCTGCCGCGGCCGAACCGTGACAGACAGAAAATGAAACCTTACTACGACCAATGCCTTGGTAGGCACGAGGTTTGCCTGAACTCCTCGCAGAACAAGTGGAAGCCAACCTACCATGCCAACCCGCGCATCCAACCACCACCTCCTGCTCCTCCTCCTCCGCCTCCTCATCCTCTACCTCCGCCTCTTTCCGCTCCCTGTTCTCCCCTCGGCCTGCTTATTATCATCCGCCTTTTACTTTGAACCTTCCTCCGCGACGTCCACCTCCTCAGCTGCCCTCTGCATTATCCCGCATCTCTTCTATCGCGTCTTGCTCCCAAACCTGCCCCACCTACTCTCTCATTATGATTTCCGTCCCCCCTCCTGCGAATGCAACCGTTCCTCTTCCTCCGTATCTTCTTCCTTCTCGATGTTTGTCGACCTCCTACGTTTACACCTAGTGCCCCGTCCAGCGCCCCCTCCTCCGCCATCGGGGGTCTGCCTCCTCTCCTCCGATGTCTGCCTTCGTGATGCCTGTTGGAGCAGGACGTGAAGAGAACAGTGCTTTCCGCCCTTCGCTGAAGCTTTGGGGGGAGCCTTTGCCCAGGGGGGGCTGCAGCACCGCTCAACGATGTGCTGACAACCGAACCTGCAGGGTGGGTCCTGATGATGTCTTCTGTGCACTTCAGCTTCAGCTTCAGCTTCAGCTGTGGGTGCGCCGTCTCGTACGTATACTGAAAATCACAATCCGCCGTGCAGAGCCTCTGCAGAGATGGGCCCTCGTAGTCTATATAAAAAAGTATACGGCACGTGAGCCGGCAGGCCTTAAACAAAAAACGATCGATAGACTCATCATAAGATTACCGGTGGGCTACGCAAAGGCCTGCAAGAGGCCTGCCGGCGATCTACGCACCAACTTACAACAGGCCTATCGGCAGGCTATGTACAGGCCTGTGTAGCTGATGCACAGGCCGATGTCAGTCTGCGCATCGGGCGGCCCCCACGGGCCAGGGCAGGGCAGGCGGAGGCGGGCCAGCCGACAGGCGTGACTTAGGGCCCCCCCAGACGCCAAGCCCCCCCCCAGAGCACGGCATTCGGGAATCACGAAACGACAGCGCTCAACCAGAACGAGCAAGTGAGCTGCCAAAAGGACACGAACAGACACTACACTCGATCAGCCTGTAGACCAGAACGAGCATGCGAACTGCCTCGGGGAATACAGAGACTACACTCGATCAAACTGACCTGAACGAGCAAGCGAACTGCAACCGAAGATAAGAACATCCACTACACTCATTCAGTCGCTATCCTCGGACCTGGCTCCGAGGCGGTCCGTGCGGCGGCGCACCCGCCTGCGCTCGATCGCGCTGACGGCGGCTTCCGCGCGGGCAGCCAACTCGGCTTTGCTCAGGCCGTAGGCCGCCAGGAGGTCCTCGCGAACCCCAGCTCCACGGCCGCCTGCCGCCGAAGCAAGGGCTTCAGGCGCAGGCTCGCCGCTGGCTCCAGGCGCCCTGTCGCCGCCGCCAGGCGGGGTGAGAGCGTCGGCAGTGGCCTCGGCGCGCGGGCGCGCGGCCACCCGCCCGCTCGCCCCTGTGGTTCCGCTGGAGCTGGCCGCACTGGCCTCTCCGCCGCCTGCCGCTGGCTGCTCAGCGAATTACCACCCCGAGCCACTCAAGGTAGCGCTCCTGGGCGTCCGCAAGCACTGGCCCTTGCGCGCGAAGGCTGGGTATGGCCAGGTTCTTCTGGCGCTGCTTCGCCGACCTCGGCCTTCCTCCAAAGTGGAGCCCGCGCTCCCACAGGCTGCGCTGGTTGCGCCCGCTCTTGTCCGTCTTGTCGGCCAGGCACGGCTCCTTCAGCCGCGGCTTGGCCCCCGAGCGGCCACCCAGCACCATGTGGGCGCCGCACTTGGTGCAAACCACCAGCTCCTGGGTCTGCTCGCCGTCGCCACTGCAGGCGTAGCTGAGGGCATGCCCGAGGATGCTGAAGGCCGCCGCGCTGGCAGAGAGGGCCGCGGCGCTGCCGGCTGAGCGGGCGCTCTCCAGGCGCGGCCTCTTGGGGTCTGGGCCCTCCTCCTCCTGGTCAGCGGGCGGGACCTGCGAGTGTGGCGGCACCTCGAAGCGCACCTGCCGCCGCTCGCCAGCATCAGGGAGGCCCTCGCTGTTCTTTTCGCTGATGCCCTGCCAGATGACCGCGGCCTGGCCAATCCACCGTGACAGCTCGTGAACCTCCTCGGCAAGCGCATGGTGTTCGCCGATGGCCTGGCTGTCCACAGCATGCAGCCTGGCGCCCATCTTGGCGAGGCGGTCCGTGTGGTCGTTCCCGCGCCGCTGGGCTTCCGTGAGGTGCCCGTCCAGCACGGCCTGGCGGTTGCAGTGCGCTGGCACCTTCCGCACTGCAAACGAGCCTGGCTCGAAGGCCGCGTGGATCCTGCTCCAGAGGTGGGCGGTGGCCCTGTTGGGCGCTGTGGCGTATGCTCGGCCCCGTCGGAGGCAGGAGACGGTGGAGCTGCAATCGATGTGGGCCTCCTCCACCGCTGGCCCTGCATAGTTGTAGGCCTGTGCGCAAGCTGTGCCTAAGCCTGTCGCGGGGCGCCGGCCTCTCCGCAGGCCGTCCGGAGGGCTACCACAAGTCTGCGTGTAGCATATGCGAAAGGCTTACCGTAGCTCCATGCCCAGGCTGTGCCTAAGCCTATCGCGGAGCTTCGTCCCCTCCATCGGCCCACCAGGGGCCTACCCCACACCTGTGCGCAGCCCATGTACAGGCCTGTGATCGGCTTTCGCGCGAGCTGTGCATAAGCCTGTCCCGGGGCGCCAACCCCCCCGAAGGCCCTCCAAGGAGCGACCTGAGGCCTGTGCATGGCCGGTGCACAAACTTATGGTAGGTTTATGCGCAGGCTGTGAATAGGCCTATTGCGGTGTGCCCTCCCCCTTCCTCCGTAGGTCCACCAAAGGCCTTCCACAGACCTGTGCACAACCTGTGCGCAGGCCTGTGGGAAACACCACAGCCGACCTGTAGCCTACCGCGGGCCCACTAGGCTACCTATAACCCTGTCGTGCGCCTATACGTCGGTTGTGCATAAACCGCAAGCAGGCTAATAGGTAAACAACGCATACGCTTACATAGTCCCATACTAGGCTATGCATACTCTATCGCCGAGGTTGCTCCTTGCGCCTTCGGGCCAACTCACACGAGTAGGTTTTCCGCTGGCACGGGTGTCTCCCTCCCTCCCCTGTTCGTTGACACCTCCCCGCCACGAGGCCGCGCAAGAAGTCGCGCTCAGGCCCGCGCGCCGCGCGCCCGCCTCGATGCTGTCGTTCGACAGAGTCATGTGCATGAACCCATACTGCGAGTCACCGCCGAGGTCGGGCAGGAAGTCGGACGTGATGCCCCCCCCGCCGCCTGTCGCGGGGGGACGACAAGGAAGAAAACACCACCAACGAGCACCGCACGGAAACACGCACACACACAAACACACACACGCACAGACACACACGCGCGCGGCAATGCTCGCAGCGGCGCGGCGTGGGTCAAGTCAGGCGGGAGCGGGCGGGCCGGCCGAGCTCACGCAGCAGGGAGAAGCTGGATCCACCCATAGGGGATACACGGCGACACTCGCGGGGAGGCAGTCGCGAGAGCAAGGGGTGATGGGAAACAGGGGGAAGAGGGAGACACGAGGACATGGATAACCAGTGCCACAGTGGCAAGCCGAGAAATCAGGCGACGCGCAGCAGGAGGGCAGCGACGGCAGCCGACCCGAAGGAGAACCAGGGCAGCGTGCGGAACCCTGGGCCGACTAGGAGGTACCAGAGGGAAACAGCAAGAAGGTCAGGTAGCACCCAAATACACACACTCAGACGTTGAAACCTCGTGAGCGACGACGCCGCATAACAGCCAGATCAAGTATCGCCGCGGCATACACGTCGTTCCTCCGACGCGCGGCTGAATCCCAAACAACGGATGCAAGGGCATAGGGGCACGCATACGTACCTCGATTTGGCTGCCACACACAAAAGCATACACGCACACACTTACATACGCGGGCCATCACGCAGCAACGTGGCCAATCACACCGACTGCGGGGCGGAGCAATCGGTGTCGCCCGAGCCCAAACTCTCCCAATGACCGCTGGAACGATGCCCGTAGATTGCCAAGACTGACGTCAATCACGTAGCCAATCATGGGAAAGCAACGGACGGGAACACGAAGGTCAAAGGATCAGAGAGCAGCGCGGGAAGGTATAGCAGGAACAGCGCGAGCACACGCAACATTCACTCCTCCACACACGCACACACGCACGCGCGCTTTCATACGCACGCGCACGCACGCGTGATGGCACGCATGTGCACGTACACTCTCTTCCTCTTGGACTCGTCGAGGTCCAGGCTGGGCTGTTAGCACTGCTGGGGCGCATGCAGCAAGAACCAAGCCCTGGCATGGTGTACACGCCCTTCCCAGCTGAGGCGCAACAAGAGTCCATGAACCATTCTAGGCCCAAGGTGGCCCTGGCCATGCATGGTGGTAGTGTATAGATGGCTTCGAGCCACAAAAGGAAACAGAAGAGAGACCCAAGTATCCGACCTTACACAACAAACACTGCACCGTGGAATATCGCGCCAGGGGACCCAGACCTTGCTCGAGCCAGATCGATCCGCGAAGGTCCTGGAGCCCACATAGAGATAATGCCCTGTGTGGAAAACATGAGACGACCAGATGTCAGGGAAAGCAAGAGGCACAGGTCGGCAGCACGGTCGCCTGAGACAACCCATGACGTCGGCGGCATGAAGTTGTCCTCGTCGTCGGCGTCGTGACCCTCCTGACGATGCAGGTGCCCGGTCACGAAGAGGTCGATGCCGTAATCGAGGGAGAGGTTGCCGAACAACTGAAGGCACTGCTCCCGCATCCATCCTCCTTCCACTACTCCAGAAAGAAGGGAAACTGCATGAGGATACTCTTTCGGAGGACCGCGCGGATTTCTTGGATCGGCGCTGGACCACCTACCCTGGCGCTCGGAGCGCAAGGGTCGGCGCCGGAGGCGCCGCCAGGGGGTTCCAGCGCAGATGCAAGGAATCCGCGGAGACATCCGAAAATTAATGATTCTGCAGACTCGACTTATTGAATACACTTGTTTGTTCTTGATTTTGGATTATGGCCGCTGGTGGGATTCGCAACGCGTGCTGAAAAGTGCTGAGGCTGAACTATGACCCGGAGGCGCTGAGTGTTCACCACGACCAGCTGCACAATACTAGCCGCAGACACCGCGAGCTGTAGACACCACGCCCGACACCACTCCCAACAATTCTCAGGTGAGCCACAGAGGGGGGCCAGGAAGAGGGTGGTGCACGCATCATGGCCCGAGGAGATGCGCGGACGAGGGAGAGCAAAAAACGCTCTGGAAGGAGAGGGGCCATGAAATCAGGGATCCGCACGACTCTCGTTATCATCCCTCTCGTGGAGCCTCTGACACTTGTCCTCGCTGTCCTGGCGCCGCGGCAGCGCGCTGCGCCCGCATGAACCACGCAGCCCTAAAACTCTCGGTCCCATATCCGTGCGGCGATGGACCGCGCGTTGACCTCGAAATCCCAAGTGTTTCTTCCGAGCCACAAAGAAGCAGAATGCAATAGTTAGGAGGCAACTACTGGGAGGTTTTCGTAGGAAGGATTAAGGAGGATAAAGCCCTAGTGGGGGGCTGTTACGCCAAAAAGGGCCTCGGATCAGGCGGGATTAAGCCGGATTAAACGGGATTAAGCGGGATTAGTTAGGCCGGATCAAGCGGGATTAAGCGGGATTGAGCCGGATAAGGCGAGATTTCGGACCAGGGCTGAATCAGAATTTGACCTCCCAGGAGTTGCATCCGAACAGTAGGAAGCAGGACATCGCTGGTGTTCGTTGATACCCACGCAGGCATTAGCGAATTCGGCAACTGACAGTCCCCAGCGGTGGGCCGCGGAGGACGGCCTCGCGCCTGATGCTGCCCTCGCCGCGGGCCACAACGACCCGCGACGGGGCCCAGAGCCCCGACTCGTGACTTTGTTCGTACTGTCGACCCGCACATTCGGCTATGCGCAAGAGTTACCCTGGGCAAGGAGTGACCTTTGCTGCGCGGCGTTTTGGGGGCCGCGGAGGGGGAAACAAAAAAACAAGCGCGCGAGCCGCTGCTGCCGCTTCTCCTTCGGCCATCTGGGGGCCCATGTGTGCCCGCACTGAAGGTCACTCCGGCGAAAGATCACTGTTACGCTCGGGGAGACGTAAGACCCGGGTACGGGGGACTCGGAAATCCCCGACGAGGTCGTCAAAAAAATGACGAGGCCGAGCCTGCATTTTGACGAGGCCTCCCGCTGCAGACATCCCACGAAACTCCTCCTCGTCTAAATCCGAGTCGCGGTCGTCAAAAAACGATGGCGAACCCGAGTCCCGGCAAACCCGGGTCTTACGCTCCCCCGATACGCCTAGTTCCCGCATAGTTGTTGGACGGTCACGAGGCCCGGTAAGGGCCCCCAGGGGCCGAACATCGTGAAGCACCTCGCGTCGTGATCTTCTCGTGACTCGAAGGGGTCTGGGCCCTCCTTGGCCTCCCCTCCCGACCAGCCGTAGCGGAGGGGGGCTGCTGCGACTCTCGTTCCCCCTCTGAGGGGGAGCCCATCGCGGCGGCGACCCCTCCAGAGAGGGGCGTCGCGGCCGATGGGCGCACGAGAGGCCCCCTGCAGGGGGTCAGGAGCACAGCTCACGAAATTGGTGCCTTGTCTGACCTCCGACTCGTCTCTGGGTAACAACCATCGAGGAACACGCAACATGACAGCAGCACAACAATTCGGAGCTCCGCGCGGATTTCTCGGATCGGCGCCGAGTCCCCCTCCATGGCGCGCAGAGCGCGCCAGGGGGGGCGCCACAGGCGCCTCTTTGAGGTGTTCCAGCGCAGACCCGAGAAATCGACGTGGACCTGCGGAAGGTCATGTCCATGTCATCGCTTGCTATCTTCATATAACCAGCCTCGAACGTATCCCGATCCCTAAGATCGGCAAGCCCAAGGCGATGCCAATCTTGGGGACGTGCCCTCAGAAACTACGGGAATGATCAGCACCGAGGAAAGGTGATGCCAAACATAGGGATAGGGATATGTTTCCAGCTGGTAACGCAAGTCAGACAGGCCGGAGCTGGACCTGAGCCTTCTCAGATGGGGGCGAGGCGAGCGCGAGGCGAGCGAACGGTGCCGCTGGGTGGGAGCGGTGCCCGTTTCGAGGCCTGCGCGGGGGGGCCGGAGCCCTCGTGATGTCCGTGCTGCCTTCTCAGCAGGGGTAGAAACAAGGAAAGGCGACACCAACGCCAACAGGGCGAGGAGATGCGAGGAGGCAAGGGGGAACTCCCTGGTGGTGTGGTCCCCCTCTCTCGCTCGAGACATCCCCAGCCTCCAGCTCAGAGAGGCATCGAGGGCCTCCTCGCTGGCGGTGGGCCCCCCCTGGTGGTGTTGGTATCGCTTCTCCTCCCCCCGACAGGGGGGGGTCAGCATGCGAGCCCTAGACGAGCGCGCTCCACTGCTCGCACAGTGACTACTCGCAAATGGCCTGGATCCTCCGCGGAGGATCTGCGAGGAGTTGCGAAAAGTCTGACGTAAGGTTTTTCGGACGTTTGCGAGCAGGCACTTTGCGAGTAAGGGAACGCGCTCGGCGATGGGACGGGGAGGAGCAAGCGACCGCTCCCCACCGGACGCCAACGCCTCGAACCACACTAGAGGAACGAGCGATGACAGGAACCTAACAACTTGGAGGTCCGCGCGGATTTCTTGGATCCGTCCTCGACCCCCCTCCCTGGCGCGCGGAGCGCGGCAGGGGCGACGCCGGAGGCGCCGCCAAGGGGTTCCAGCGCAGATGCAAGGAATCCGCGGGGACCTCCGAGGTTTCATGTTTATGTTGTTGTTCGCTCCCCTGCGCACGGCCGCTTGGTGAGACATGCCGGCAACCGTCGGCCGAGCACCGGCGGCGGTCCGGACAGAAACACCGCCGGAGGCCCGGGAGAGGGAGGCTGGAGAGACATGAGAACGAGGCGGGATGAGGAGGCAGAAGGCGGGGAGGAGGCACGGGGCGCGAGCACTCTTCTCGCAGGACATCACCTACCGAGCTGTTCACCCCGAAATTTGTTTCCCGTCGATCCCACTAAACATACTCAGCTTTTTTGTAGATCTACGAACGCTCTACACGTCGTTCATTTCTAACCGTGCTCATTTCTAATCGTGCTCGTTTCAAATTTTTCCTGGCCCCCTAGTGGCCAGGAAGAGGCCCATGATATAACAATTAGAAATGTAAGGATCTTGGCCCCCCAAGAAAGCATCGGGCCTCCCGGTCGTACGTGGGAGGGAAGTGGGTGACGATGATCTGCCAGTCGGCCGTGGAGTTGGACAAGTGCAACTGGAGCCACTCCACCTGCTCCTCCCAGAGGGCCTGCGACTTGGAGGCGGCCGGGAGGTATCAACTGGGGCCCCAGGAAGTTGGTCGGGAGGGAAGAGTGAAGCCAAATCCGCTCAAAATCGGTCCCTGGATTCCTCCTGGGGGCTGATCTGGTGCACTTATTCACTCCAGATCCATTTTTGACGGCCCCAGGCTCCGACAATGGCCTCTGGAGGCCGAACAATAATTACGTAGCACCCCGCAGATGCGGATAAGAGTGAGGTGGCGGTGGGGACGTCGGCAGTTTGCGAGACTCAGGAGAAGCCCACCGCAGGCGCCAAAGATACACAAGTTATACAACGAGCCCGCCGCCGGCGCCGATTCTTCGTTAAACAAATATCAAATATGGGTAGGTCGCGGGTGAGTCGCAAGTGAGTCGCAAATGGGCCGCGGGTGGGTCGCGGGTGGGTCGCAAGTGGGTCGCTGTTGGGCCACGGGTGGGTCGCGGTTGGGTCGCGGGTGGGTCGCGGGGCGGGTCGCGGGCTGGGTCGCGGCTGGGTCGCGGATGGGTAGCGGGTGGGTCGCGGGTGGGTCGCGGGGGGTCGCGGGTGGGTCGCAAGTGGGTCGCAGGTGGGTCGCGGGGTGGGTCGCGGGTGGGTCGCGGGGTGGGTCGCGGGGTGGGTCGCGGGATGGGTCGCGGGGTGGGTCGCGGGGTGGGGCGCGGAAAGCGTCGTGGGGTGGGTCGCGGATGGGTCGCGGGTTTGACGACGACAAAAAACAAACAAACAAACAAGTGATACCGGAGAAAAAACATTCATAATCTTTTTAGGGATATAGGGCTCTGGGGCTATAGGGCCATAGGGCTGTAGGTCTATAGGGCGGTATAGGGCGATAGGGCTATAGGGTTATACGGCTGCAGGACTATAGGGATATGGGGCTCTGGGGCTATGGGGTTATAGGGCTGTAGGGCCATAGGGCCATTGGGCTAAACGTCTGTGGGGCTATGGGGTTATAGGTCTATAGGAACACAGGGCTGTAGGGCTGTAGGTCTATAGGGCTATAGGCATATACAGCTGTAGGGCTATATATAGCGATAGTGCGTTGGGGCTGTAGAGCTATATGGCTAACGGGTTAAGGGCGATTGGGCTATAGGGCTATAGGTCTATAGGGCTATGGGGGTATAGGGCTATAGGGCTGTAGGGCTGTAGGGCTCTGGGGCTATCAGGCTGAAGGGTATAGGGCTAGAGGGCTTCAGAGCTGTTGGACTATCTGGCGATAGGGCCATCGGGCTACGGGGCTATAGGGCTGTAGGGCTAAAAACCTTTACGGCTATAGGGCTATCAGGCACCCAGGCAGCAAGGCGGGCCGCCGAGATCGGCGACGCAACTCCCGGGCACCCAGGCACCCGGGCTCTCGGGTGTGCCACCGAAATCGGCGACGCAGCCAACCTAACAATATGGATCCGCTGGGACCTCTACCGAGGCAAGCTCGGATTGGGGAGCACACGCGTAAAACAAACAAGCAACAGCAACAACGCAACAATCAGAAGCCTCACCACGGATCCCCACTTCAGCCACGCACCCAGGGACAATGAATGACCGTTCGGCCCCCTCACTCTGACAACAGAAAAACTAACCCAGAACCTCGGACCTCCCCGCCCTTCCTGCTGGCGGGAACAATTGCCTTCCTGCCCCCCTCAGACCCCGCACGGCTCCAGCCTGAAACCAGCGGTAGCAGTCATCAACGTCGGCAGGACCACCTTCTCGGGTGGGTGGTACTGGGGTGTGACCTGCATGGTGGGTGAAGGACAGGGCCCCTTCAGTGCCCTTTCCTTCACCCCCATGTAAGTAGCCCCCCCACTTACCACCCGCCTGACCTTCGCAGGTGCAGTCGGCACCGGTTTCCTCCGGGTTGTACGCGTAGCTGCCTCGGTGCTTCGAGGAAGAGCGGCGCAGGCCCAGGACGCACCAGGTCTGCCAGATCATCACGTGGGGCACTCTCGGGTCCGCCGAGGAGGGGGCCCAGGAAGGCGGGGTCTGCGCAGCATTGCCCGAGGCATCTGCGTGGACGGGGTGGGGGGGCAGGTCCCGCACCAGAGGAAGGAAACCAAGGGGCCGTGGCCTCTTGAGGGTATCTAGAGAAATCACTGAGGGTATGAGCCGAATGATGATACAGCCAACCCGTATAATAAGGACGCGCGATGAGGATGCAAGGGCCTTGGCGGGCCATGTCGGCACTCTGCGAGCGGGACGCGGCCAGCGAAAGCGGCCAAGGATGGGTCGAAGGGGCAAGAATGCAAGGGTAAGCTTGGAACGCCGCTCATCCGTACCTATTCGGTTTGACTCATTGACTGTAGGAGCCGAGTGAACATCGGCGGGAGCCTGAGTGAGAGCGGAGGGATGAGATACACTGCAAGTGATCTCCACGACCGTGCCCTGAGGCACGAGTTGGAGTGTCCTCAGGTCTTTTGCCGAACCCTTCGGAGCCTCAATCCTCAATCCTTTGTCCTGAGGCTTCTCTGAGGGGCCGACATCCCTCGCTCTCAAATCTTCCAGGGCTCTCTGCGTGCCCCCCTGGGCCACGGGCGTCTTGTCGCGTGACCCTGTCGGAGCCACGCGGGCCCAAAGTCGGGCCAAGCAGGTCCGAAGAGGCCCCCCGAGACGGTCCAAGAGGGCCCCGAATCGTCGAAGGGTCAGTCCAAAACGCCCAAGATGGCCCCCAGTCGGCCTAGAAGGCGCCCAAGACGCCCCAAGAGACCTTCAAGAGCACCCCCTAGGGGACCCCAAGAAGCAAACATCGTCCAAATCCTTGTAGAAAGCGTGCGTTTGTTGTTGCACACACACGCTCACACGACATGTGAGAATTCACAATGTCCAAGACGGCCCAAGACGCCCCCCAAAGAGAGCTCCAAGACGGCCCAAGAGGTCCCCAAGACTGCCAAAGATGCGCCCAAGACGGCCCAAGAGAACCCCAAGACTACCCCAATAATGGCCAAAGAGTGGAAGCCCGCACCGACAACTCGAGCCTTCCGTCGCAAGATGCCTCCAGGAGACCCCCAAAGGCCCCCAGGAGGCCCCAAGAGGCCGCCGCAAGAGGCCCCCGAGACGACACAAACGGCCCCACAACAGTGCCGAAGAGGCCTCAAACCTGCATCTACGAGGCCCCTGAGAGGCCTCCCCCGACATTCCAACGCCCATCCTGAAGGCCCGTGTCCCAGGCAAGGTGGCGGAATGCGCGGACGGCCATTATCTGTACATGCGTTTATTGATATAAGTGTATGGATGCCGTACACATATACACGTCGTCCATTTCTAATCGTGCTCATGTCTAATTGCGCTCGTTTTTAATTGCTCCTGCTGGCCCCCTAGTGGCCAAGGAGAGGCCCAGGACAGAAGAATTTGAAATGAAAGGATCTTAGCCCCCCAAAAAATCAAAGAACTCTCGAAGAATCAGAAATGAACAATGCGTATGTACACACGTGTACACTCGCCACCGTGCCCTTGTGGCACGAAGTGGACCGTGCGCAGGTCCCTTGTCCAATCCCTCGAACCTCAGTCCGAGAGCCTGAGAATTCTCTTCAGGCCCGGATCGAGGAGGCTCTGGAACTCTGCCGCGTCCGCTCCTGCGGAAAAGCGCTCTCCACAAATTTGCCTCCAACCGAAATTACTTGATGGCTTGGCCCGACTTCGCGGAGAGCGGTTCCGCTAATTGACCTTGGAAAGGGGAATTCGGCTTGCCTCGCTTCCAATAGGAGGGCGCGCTCCGCTGATGGGACCGGTGAAATCCATATCCCCCAAAGGGGCTTACAATCCGACGAGAACATGACGAACATCCAGGTGGGCGATGACCCACAACCCAGGGACGGTGGCGCGATGGGCCGAAGGGCATAGTATTTCTATATATATATATATATGCTAGAACTATCGCGCGCTTCGCGCGCGCTCAAGTTCTAGCTAGGCTTGATAGGCTAACTCATGTAATCTCATGTTGGTCGCTTCATGCGTCCAGGGACTCCCTTGGAGGTTCTGCTCAAGCCTCGGAATCGCATAGAAGGGGAAGTGCGGAAACGCAGAAATCATGAATTTCCTTTACGTGTTCAACGATTTGGGGCCCTCAATGACATAGGACATCAACGATGTTACCCTCTTTGGGCTCTCTCGGGACAGCAGCTCTCTTGGGCTCGTCTTGGAGCCTCGTCGGGGTCTCTTTCAGCCCTCTCAGGGATCGGGGGCGTGTTGGGGGCCTCTGGGGGGTCCCAGAGGCCTCTCGGAGGTCTCTGGAAGCCTCCTGCTCCCGCTCTTGGGCCCATCTTGGGCCTGTTCTGGGGCGGTCTGGGGCTGTGCTGGGCGCCTCTTTGGCAGTCTTGGAGCCTTCTTGGCCCGTCTTGGGGCCGTCCTGAGGGTCTCTTGGGTGGTCTTGGGGCGGTCTTGGAAGCCTCTTCGGCGCTCTTGGACCATTGGAAGCTCGAAAACGCGAGAAGTCAAAAACAATTGAAACAAAAACCAATGAACATCTACGATTTGGGCCTCTTCGTTCCGTTCCGGGACGCCTCTCGGACCTCTCTTGGGGTCTCTTGGAGGCCACCTGGGAGCCTCGAGAGCCGTCGGAAGGCTGACTTGGGCTGCTCGGGAGCGTCTTGGACCATTCTTTCGAATTCTGGGGGCTTCTGGGAGGCGTCTTGGGCCCTCCTGGGACGCTGTGGAGGCTCCCCGGAAAGGCCTGGGAAGCGGTACGGGGAGATGTGGCGGGGAGGTGTGGGACCCAAGGCCGGGGGGGGCGGTATTGATTTATATTATATAGAACCGCGCGCGCGCTTCGCGCGCGCTTGGTTGTTAGCTGCGCGTGCTTTTCGGACAGGTTCACTCCATGCCTTGCTTTACGTCGTTCTCCAATATTCCTTATATGTCCTTCCTCGCTAACCCTCCACACTCTCTCAGTTGTCCTCGCTTCTCGTTTCTCGTTCTTATCGACGGCATCCTCTTGCTTGGTATTATGCAGGGGCTTCGAGCTGTTCAGGGCCGGCGCGGGAAGATATTCAATATGAAGTGGGCCGGCTTGAAATGTACGGGTCTTCTGTGGATCTTCCTGTTTGGGCTGCCTTGAAGGCCTTGGGGCCCGCTTGGGCCCCTCTTGGGCTCTTCTTCGAAATTGTGGGGCCGTCTCGAGCCTCGGCGCCATGTGAAACTCTCCCGAAGTCATTCGAAGGAGACGAGCGTGAGCTTTACTGAATATGGAGAAACCTGAATGGCTTTTGCGATTGTGGCTCTCTGGGGTCATTTGGGAGGGCCTTTGGGAGTTCCAGGGCATCTTGTGGCCCCTGGGGGCCGCCTTGAAGCATCTTGGAGCGTCTTGGACCACTAAGGGGCCATCTTGGCGGCCAGCGGGCGTCGCTTGCTCTGAGTAGAAAGTGCCTGGGGTGCAGCGGCAAGCGCTGTACATGAGCTGCTACCTTGGGCTGCAGCTCGCTGCATACTGCTGCGTGAAAGGCGCTGCTGCCCTGGGCTGCAGCGCCATGCAATTAAATACCCCAGCATTACTTGTCCCACACGGCACTTGAACGAGAGATGGACATGCTTGTTCGCGCATGAATTTCTGTCCTGAGTCCTGAATAGACGAGCATCTAACCCAAATCCACAATTCCCGGATTCCTTGGGGCCTTCGGAGACTCCGCGAAAACGTTAAGAAGCCGGGGGGCGCGGTACCGGCCAGATGCCAGGGGATATGTAGGACCCCGAATAGGAGTTCCACTTTGATGAAAAAAAGGAATTATTGGAATTACCTCTCTTTTTTCCCAAATCCTGGATCTTTGAGGGCTGGAAGCGGGAAAACGTGAGAAGGCGAACAACATAGGAAAAACCATAGGACATCAACGATGTTACCCTCTTTGGGCTCTCTCGGGACGGCTCTCGCAGATCTCTTGGGCTGTTCTTGGGGCCTCGTCGGGGTCTCTTTGGGGCCTCTCAAGGATCGGGGGTGTGTTGGGGGCCTTTGGGGGGTCCGGGAGGCCTCTCGGAGGTCTCTGGAAGCCTCCTGCTCTCGCTCTTGGGCCCATCTTGGGCCTGTTCTGGGGTGGTCTGGGGCTGTGCTGGGCGCCTCTTCGGCAGTCTTGGAGCCTTGGCCCGTCTTGGCGTCCTGAGGGTCTCTTGGGTGGTCTTGGGGCGGTCTTGGGAGGCTCTTCGGCGCTCTTGGACCGTTGGAAGCTCGAAAACGCGAGAAGCCAAAAACATTGAAAGACCATTGAACATATACGACTTTGGCCTCTTCGGGCCGTACCGTGATACCTATCAGACTTCTCGGGGTCTCCTGGAGGCCACCTGGGAGCCTCGAGAGCCGTCGGAAGGCTGACTTGGGCTGCTCGGGAGCGTCTTGGGCCATTCTTTCGAATTCTGGGGGTTCCTGGGGGGCATCTTGGGCCCTCCAGGAGCGCTGTGGAGCCTCCCCAGAAAGGCTGGGGGACCAGTGCCGGGAGCGTCCCCGAGATGTGGCCATGTCTTTTCGGCGCGTTCTGGGAGCATCTTCCCGGAACGCGCTCGTGGCAGGGCGCCCACGTCCGAGGACGTTGGCATGGGAAACCGCAGCGCGTGATCATTCCGGCGCGTTCCGGCGAAGACCGTCCGGAACGCGCTTGGGCAAGGGCTGGGTTTGGGGAAGGCGAGTGGGAACCGTTCAGGCAATTTGGGACGCTCGGGCAAGAGGCGGAAGCCATCCTCATAAGACATGCAGTCTTCCTGGAGCCGTCTTGCAGAAAACACAAAAAATGAGAGCCTGCAGTCGTTCCTAGAGCCGTCTTGGAGCCCCCGTGGGCTGCCCTGGAGCATGTTGGAACCCTCTGCGGATTGGTCTTGAAGCCCGCGCCGCGGATCTGGCAAATGTCTGGGACCATCGCGGCGGCCTCCGAGGCCTGGGACGCCGAAACCCGGTAAAAACAAAGGGAAAATGAGCCCCAGTACTCCCATGGAGGGTCGAGGCAGCTGTTTTCGGGCCCAGGGCCTGCCCCCCCGTGATGTATATATATATGTATATACACACATCCATCCATCCATCCATCCATCCATCCATCCATCCATCCATCCATCCATACATACATACATACATACATACATACATGCATGCATGCATGCATGCATGCATGCATGCATGCATGCATACATACATACATGCATCCATCCATCCATCCATCCATCCATCCATACATACATACATACATACATACATGAACCATCGCGCGCGCTTCGCGCGCGCTCAGGTTCTAGCCCAGGCCAGGGGCGCGCTTGAGGATCTTGGACAGCGCTATCAAGCACAGGAGCGTGACATAGTCGTGCCTCCTGAGGGCCTCTTGGAAACCTCTCGGGTCTTCGTGGGGGCATCTGAAGGGCTTCTGGGGGGCCCTCCATGCTTCCTCAATTGGCTGTTGCAGGCACATCTTGGGTGCTTCTCGGGGGGCATCGTGGGGCTTCTTGGGGCCCCTTAGGGGCATTGTCAGGGTTCTCCAGGCAGTCGGAAAGTGATGTTCTGAAGCCTGAAGCAGACAATTGGCCGTCTTGGCTGCGTAGAGGCCCGGCTTGAGGCCACATTGGGGCAATCCGGAAGCCTCCCGGGGCCTCCTTGAAGCAATTTTGATTGGCCCCCCGTCTTGGGCGCCTCGGGCACCGTCTTGCGGCCCTCGTGGGCCGTCTTGGGGCCCTCTTGGAGGCCTCTGCGGTCTTGGGGGCCTCTTGGGCCGTCTTGGAGCGTCGGGAAGCCAAAAGGCTGGGAACTTTTAAATCCATCAAAAGCCGATGGGAAAACATTGCTTCTTGGAACCTCTTCGGCCTTCTGGGGAGCTTCTAGAGGGCCTCTTGGGTCCCATTTGGGGGCCTCTGGGGCTTCCTGAGAGCCTCTCGGGGTGGAAGGCTCGGATTTTCGGTTCGTCTTACCCCCCTTGGGCCCCCCTTGGGGCCGTATTGGTGCCCCCTCGGGCTGTCTTGGGCCCTGTTGGAGGCCTCGTGGGCTATCTTGGATTGGTCTTGGAGGCCTTTTGGGCCGTCTTGGAGCGTCAGGACGCCAAAAGGCTGAAAACTCTAACATCAATCAAACACCTACGGCAAGACATGGATTTGTGCCTCTTGGGGCCTTCGTGGGAGGCCTCTTGGATACGCTTCGGCCCCCTGGGGGGGCTTCTTGGGGCCTCTTGGAGCCTGTTAGGGCTTCTCGGGGCCTCCTGAGAGCCTCTCGGGATGGAAGACTCGGATTTTCGGGTCGTGTCAACCCTCCATCTTGGGGCCGTGTTGGGGCCCTCTCGCTCCGCCTTGGACGCCTCTGGCGCCGTCTTGGGACCCCCGTGGGCTGTCTTGAGACCGTCTTAGAGGCCTCTGGGGATGCCTTGGAGCGGAAATTGAAGCCTCTTGGGCCGTCGTGGAGCGTCAGGAAACTCAAAAGGCGAGAACTCGAAAATCGATCAAAAACCAAAGGAAAACAAATTAGTTGTGCCTCCTGGGGCTCCTTGGGAGCCATCTTGGAGACCTCTTGGGGCGTCTTGGAAGCCTCTTGGACAGTCAGGGACCAATTCTGGGGTGATCTCGGGCGGTCACTGGTCGTGTTCGTTGTCTGGAAACGCCATTTCTGGCAATCCAGGGCCGTCTTCTGGCGACTTTACAAGGCCCCTAGCGCCACGGCAAGGCCCCCGGGCCTCCCGGCGCGAGGGCCCCATCCCGGGCCCCACCTCGTGCCCGCGGCAGGGCGTCCCTGGGCCGTCTCGGCGCCCTCGTGGGCCGTCTCGGCGCCCTCGTGGGGTGTCTGAAATCCATCAAAAATCGAAGGACAATCAGTGCTTTTGGCGTCCCTTTGGGCCGTGTTGGAAGCCTTGTGGGCCGTCTGGGGGCCATCTTGGGCGCGCTCGAACGATATGTTATCGTTTCGGGGCCTCCTGTGGGCCTCTTGCGGCCCTTTTCGTTTGTGTTGGGGCTTCCTTGGGCCGTGTGGGGGCGGCCCTGGGCTGTCTCGGCGCCCTCTTGGAAGCCTGTTTGGGAGATTTCTGGGTGTCCTGGACCGTCCTCCTTCAACGTCGGCGGCAATGACCGTAAGACTTCCTGGGGACATGATTTGTTGGGGTGTCGTTGGGCGCCTCCGGAGGCTTCGGAACCTGACGCGTTTCCGAGCATGACGGCAAGTAGCGCTGCTTGGGGCTCTCGTGTTTTTATCCTGGCGGGCGTTTAGGGAACATGGTTTGGGGAGAAGGCGGCAACCCGAGAATCATGTTCCCGGGAAGCTTTCCGGGAACATGATTTGTTCGGCTCTCCTAACAAGGGGGCCTCTGGGGGCTTACCGAGGGGCCCTTTTTGGCCTTGTCGGCAAGCCTATTGGAAACATGGTTGGGGCGGTGGACGGAAGCCCAAGGAATCATGTTCCCGGAAAGCTCTGGGAAATACGATTTACCGAAGTCTCTTGGGGGCCCGCATTGGGGCTTCCGGGGGGCCTCTTGGGAGCCTCACGGTGCTTCTTGGGAGCCTCTTGATGGCCTCCGGGGGCGTCCTAGGAGCCTCTCAGGCTGGAGACCTTGAAAAGTCGCGCTCTTCGGGCCCTCTTGGGTCGCTCTTGGGGCTCTCTTGGGGCGCTCTCGAAGCCCTGTTGAATTATCTGGGGAGCCTCCTGGGCCGTCTCTGGTCTTCTTGGGAGCCTCTTCGGCCGTCTTGGAGCGATCTGAACGGCCTCTGACGCCGTCCGGGACCGTGGGGAGGCGGCCTGTGGAGGGGCCTCTGGAGGCGCTCTTGGAGCGTATCGGCGTCGTCGGCCGTCCTGAGGCCATCTTCGGCGTGTCCGGGGCCTCTTGAGGCTGTCTTGGCAAGCTTTAGGGCCCTTTTGGCGTGTCGTGGCGCGTTTGGGAGCGGACCTGGGCAGTCCCAGGAGCGCTGGGGGCTGTTGAATGCTAGGTGTTGTCTTGGAGGCGGAGGCTGTTGAGTGCAGGGTGGCGCGTGCTACGCGGAAGGCGGGCGAGCGGCCAGGCGGGCGGCGGGCGGGCGAGTGGCGGGCGGGCGGGCGGGTCGGGATTTGAATGAATTCTTTAAGGGTGCTCTCTTGCAGCGGGAGCTTGTTGAGCACAGGGTGTTGCCTTGAAGACGGGGGCTGTTGACTACAGGGTGTTGTCTTGGAGACTGAAGCTGTTGAGTACAGAGTGGTGCGTGCTACGCGGACGGCGAACGGGCGGCGGGTGCCCAAGGTGGTGGGTCAGAGCCCACATGGGTGTTGGTTTGGATCTCGTGGTTGGCCTGTCGGGAACGTCGTGAACGCAGTTTCACATCTTTTCGGTGACCGTTTGGGGGCCGTAGTGGGGCCTCCTCGGGGCTGTTTTGTGGCCTTTTGAAACCTCGTTTGGGCCTCCTGGGTGCCTCTCGGGGGCCTCCTGGGGCCTCTTGGGGGCTCCTTGGGGCCTCCTGGGGCACTCTTCAAGCGGGAGGGTCGAATTTTGGATTCGTGGTCCCCTCTTGGGCGCATCTTGGGGCCGTCTTGGGGCTCTCTTGGACTGTCTTGGGCGCCTCTGGGGTCGTCTGGGGTCCCTCTTGGGCCGTCTTTGGCCGCTCTTGGGGGCCTATTAGGCCGTCTTGGAACGTCGGACAGCCGAAAAGGCAAAATCTCTCCCAAACCTTTGAACAATTACCGATTTCGGCCACTTGAAGCGCTCTGAAGAGGCCGGAGCACTGGACCCAGGACCCCCGGAGGAGCCTCCGAAAGTCGAAGGGCGACAAGAACATCGGCGGGAGGCGAGTCGAGAAGTCGAAGGGGCAAGCGCGGTCCCGAGGGGCGACCGGGGCGGGGACGGCGTCGTCGACGACGACGCCGACGACGGCGACACCGCCGACGACGGAGAATTCTCTCTGGGATCCGAGGGCCTCTGCGCTGGCCCGGGGCGGGATGTGCCACCGCAGGAGGGCCACGGCGCGCATGGCGTCCCGGAGGCCGTTTTCTTGGACCGGCGGCGGCGGCGGTCCGAAAATCGGCTCGTCCGCACCGTCCGTTGTAAGGTTCCTCGGGGCTGTTTGGGAGCCTCGTGAAGCCTCGTTCGGGCCTCCTGGGTGCCTCTGGGAGGTCTCTTGGGGCCTCTTGTGGCCCCTTTGGGGCCTCCCGGGGCCCTGTGGAGGCGGGAGGCTCGAATTTCCGGTTCGCGGTTCCCCTCTTGGAGCCCTCTTGGTGCCGTCTCGGGCCTCTCTTCGCCCGTCTTGGGCGCGTCTTGGGCCGTCTTGGGGCCCTCCAGAGCCGTCTTGAGGCGTCTTGGGGCGTCTGCGGGAGGCCTGTGAGCCGTCGTGGAGCGTCGGAGAGCTGAAAAGGTGGGAAAGGCAAAATGTATCCAAAACCTCTGTAAAATGCACGATTTTGGCCTCTTGGGGCCCTCTGGGGGGGCGGCCTCTTGGAGGCCTCTTGGAGCGTCTTTGGGGCCTCTTTGGCCGTCTTGGGGTTATCTTGGTGGTCTCCTGGGGCCTCTTGGGGCCCGGCTCGAATTTCCGGTTCGCGGTTCCCCTCCTGGTGCCGTCTTGGACCTCTCTTCGCCCGTCGTAGGCGCGTCTTGGGCCGTCTTGGCGCCCTCCAGAGCTGTCTTGAGGCCCTCTTGGAGGCCTCTTGGGCTGTCTTGGGGCGTCTGCGGGAGGCCTGTGAGCCGTCGTGGAGCGTCGGAGAGCTGAAAATGCAGGAAAGGCAAAATGTATCCAAAACCTTTGTAAAATGCACGATTTTGGCCTCTTGGGGCCCTCTGGGGGGGCCTCTTGGAGGCCTCTTGGAGCGTCTTGGGGGCCTCTTTTGCCGTCTTGGGTGTATCTTGGTGGTCTCCTGGGGCCTCTTGTGGCCCCTTTGGGGCCTCCCGGGGCCCTGTGGAGGCGGGAGGCTCGAATTTCCGGTTCGCGGTTCCCCTCTTGGAGCCCTCCTGGTGCCGTCTTGGGCCTCTCTTCGCCCGTCTTGGGCGCGTCTTGGGCCGTCTTGGGGCCCTCCAGAGCCGTCTTGAGGCGTCTTGGGGCGTCTGCGGGAGGCCTGTGAGCCGTCGTGGAGCGTCGGAGAGCTGAAAAGGCGGCAAAGGCAACATGTATCCAAAACCTTTGTAACATACACGATTTTGGCCTCTTGGGGCCCTCTGGGGGGGCCTCTTGGAGGCCTCTTGGAGCGTCTTGGGAGCCTCTTTGGCCGTCTTGGGCTTATCTTGGGGCCCTCTTGGCGCCCTCTTGGGCCGTCTGGGAGCCATCTTGGGCGTCTTGGATCGATCGTAAGCGTCTCGAGGCACGCTTGGACCGTCTTCGGCGCCTCTTGGGCCGGACAAGGGCGCTCCCGGAGGCCCGATCCTCCCATGGGGGGTTGCGGTCCCGGCCAGGGAGCCCCCGGCCCTGTAGCCCAGTATATACATATATATATATATACATATATATATATATATATAACACCCATACTCCAAAGCCTGATCCGCATAGGACGTCACTTCGCTGGGCCCCCACGGAGCCAATGAAAGCGACGGACGTTTGAAGCTCGCAGATCCCAGGGGCGGCACGGTCTCATTCGGCTCTGGGTGCGGCGTCTCTCTACTGGTTCTCCCAGAAGTTCACCAAAGTGGCGACATGTGCGCAGTTGGCAACCCCCAGGGTAGCGAGATGTGAACTGGGTCAACGTAGGGCACCACTCCGATGGACCCCCAGGGATTAATATGAAAATGCCGACAGTTGCGCAGTGGGCAACACCCCAGGCTGGCGAGTCCTAATTTGCATCTGCGTAGGGCATGCCTCCGCCGGACATCCCAGGAGCTCGCATAGTGTCAAAAGTTGTGCAGTTGGCAACCCACCGGGGCGGCAAGGTCTAACTTGGGTCCGCGTAGGGCACCACACCCCTGGACCTCGTAGCAGCGGCCGAAAGTTGCGACCGTGGCACAGCTGGCAGCTACCCAGGGTGACGAGGTTTGATGTTGGTCTGCGATGGGCACCACTTCGCTGGATCTCGCAGTAGCTTACGCTGGCGACAGTGGCGCAGTTGGCAGCTCGGAGAGGTGGCGAAGTCTCATGTGGGCCTGCGTAGGTCACCACTCCCCCGGATCTCCCAGGAGATCACGAAAGTGGCGACAGTTGGGCAGATGGTCCCCCCCAGGATGACGAGGTCTAAGTTGGGTCTGGTTGGGCACTCCATGCAGGGTGGCGAGTTGTAGCTTAGGTTTGCATGGGTCACCACTCCGCTGAACCTCCCAGGAGCTCACCAAGATGGCAACAGTTACGCAGTTGGCCGACCCCCGCAGGGTGGCAAGGTCTAGCTGGGGCCTGCGCAGTCCACCACTTCGCTGAGCCTCCGAGCAGGTGACGAAGGTGGGGACAGCTACACAATCGGCATCCCCACAGGGCTGCGAGGTCCCACGTGGGCCCGCGTGGTCCACAGGTCCGCTGGCCCTCCCACGAGCCCACGAAGGTTGCAGCACTGGCGCACTTGGATGGCAGCCCCGTGGGCACGGCGAGGCACAGTCGGACTCGATTGGACAGGACACGCGAGAGGACACAAGACCCTCCCGAGGGCCACATTGCCACAGGAATGTAGGAAGCATGGGTCGCAAGACACAGGACACAAGGGCGCCCTTGATTTGGCAGGGTCGACCTACTAATCCGGGCCGATTGTAGCAGGCAGGAGGAGCAAACAAAACAGACGGGATGCGGACGATAGCATGAATCCAATACGGAAAGGCTGCGAAACATGAGGACACGAGTTCTTCCCCCCTAAGCATACGAAACCCATTGTGGTTCAATGGAACGCTGGCCAGGGATTCTGAATTCCTGAGCACGTGAACTCTCCCATCCTCCTCCTCAGCACCATCATCATCACCAGCGTCAGCACTGCAATCTTCACCATCGCAAGCAACGGCCTCATCGCCATCGGCATCAATAACGTAAGGGACAATGTCATACTCGTCGATGTGGTCTCCCTTATCGAATTTCGGCGCGCGCACTTCCTCATCATCTTCACCAACACAATCGCCATCATCAGTGCCCTGGTCGTGGTTGTCATCGTCCCCACTGTCGACATGAACATCATCATCGTTATTATCATAATCCTCCCAGATCCTCGCTGCCGTCGCCCAGTTGAGATGTGCCAGCAAGTTGCGAGTGAGTGAGTGGGACGGTTGCTATATCGTTGGGGTCGAACCCGAAACATTGCGACCACGTAACTTACACCGCATGTATTTCCAGCACAGACGGCACCCTGTAGACGCTGCCACATGGAGCACAAGGGCAGCTGGATTGCATCCCCACCATCACCGAACCAAAGTATGCTGGCCACCCCGCTGTTCTAAAGAGGCACCTGACGCTGCTCCATCCAATCAAACTTGGCCCCCTGTTGCGCCCTGACTCTCTCTGCACAACCGCTGGGCTAGCTGCAGATTGATCAACTCATGGGGTAACTCAATGCGCTCGCTGATGCATTGCATGTGAGATCCGAAAAGGGAATGATTTGGCGACTTGGTCGACCGATCAATAACACACGGATCGCTGCGAACTTGCCGCATTAGTGCAACCGCATATGTTGTTGGCCATGTCCTCGAACGGTTCGTGTGCATCGTACACGTTCGTGTCCAAGAAAAAATAGTCGACGGAAAAAGTCTTGTAGTGGACAGTGCTCCGCCAATACTGGGCGGGTGTGAACCACCTGATGGGGGCGGACGGTAACTGATCTGTCCCCCACCTGGGCTGGGGCAACGGAGCCAAACGGCGACAGCATAATGATTGTCAATGCGAAAGGGCGGTTCATCGTGGTGGGTTGGCGTGCTGTTCTTGTTATGTGTTTTTCTTCTGTGTCTTCCTCGATACACTTCCGCCAGGCCGTGCCCAGGGGGGTCCCAACTAGGGGGCTTACCTCCTCCTCAAGGAAACATCACCCCCGCTGAACCCCCCCAAGAACCCAGGACTGCAAGCCATGGGCTGGGAAAGGAAGAGGTAGGAAGGTAGGGTGCTAAGTTTTGGAAAGAACTTCTCCCTCTGCAGCTGTAGTGAAACCCGTTGGCCACTCCGAAACATATAGAAGTGCGGGTCGCATACCAATCTCTCGAATCGACAATCAACTGATGCTGGTGCCTTGAACGGCTGGACTGAGTCCCGCACTGCCTGAGGCGAGCGCATGCGACTGAGACCCCCAGAAAAAAAAAACTCACCCGGTAACTCATCCAATCCCTTCTCCGTACTGGGTTCCCAATACATCGTCCTGGCTTTCCCCATGCGCCTTTCCGTGAACCGTCACCAAGAAAGAGACATTCCAGCTGTAAAATGCGAGCCACATGCGCAACGGCGCTTATGCACCAAGCAACGCCTGCACAAACAGCAACACCAATGTGCACTGCAGCCCGCGTGTACAACACAACGCTCACATGCACAACAGCGCCTGCGCACACCAGCGTGCGTGCGCACCACGGCGCCTTTGTGCACCACTAGCTGCTGCAAACGCGGCAGCACTGTGTCTCACAACACCTCAATGCCAAGATGCACAACAATGCCAATGCACCTTCGGAAGCCTCCGGGTCACGTCGGTCGTCGCCGTCCTATTCTCTCTCCCCTCCTGTCTCCTCCTCCTCCTCCTCCTCCTCCTGCTCCTCCTCCTCCTACTCCTCATCCGCCTCCTCCTCTGGATCCCCCTCATCCTTCTCGCGTCATCCCACTCATGCGTCATGCTCCTTCTCCTCCTTCTCCTTCTCCATCTCCTGCTTACTCCTTGCCCCCCCCCTCTTCTTCCTCTTCCTCCTCTTCATCCTCCTCCTACTCATCCCTTGTCCTCCCCCTATGTTCCACTTTCCTCTTTCTCCTCCTCCTCCTTCCTCTCATAACCAAACTCAAGACTCTGATTAGGTTGTCGCCCACAGATCTGCGCCGTGCTGAGGAGCTGGCTAGCTCCACGAACTGCCCAATTCATTGTGTTCGGCCATGCCTCCAGGGTGGCACCCGTGGACAGTCGGGTGCACCAAGGTACATTAGTCTGCCCCCAACATTGGCGAGTATGCTTCGCCGATTCGCGCCTGGCTATTCGGGCCGCTGCTTTCGAAACAATTCTCTTCACGCGTAATGTCAAAGTTTTTTTTGTTCAGGAGGCCATTACCGATCTAATGTACGCTGCGGCGTTCGATCGAACAACTGCTTTTGATCGACAATCGGAGGCGCGCAAGCCGCATCACATTCGATGGCAACAAGAGGGGCCAACGCATATATTTACGATCACGACCAGCGGGTGGAAACATCAAGGTTATAATCGCGCATCTCGATTTGATGCGTGACGCCATCAAGGCATGTTTGTCCGACGCAAACTGCCGCGTCTACGTAATTCTTCGCCCTCGGCTCCATCGTACAAATTCTGGCTTGATCGGATGGTTCAACGCGGCGTCCTCAACTTTCTTGGGTACAAAACACCGGCCATAACCCACGTTTCGTTTTCCGCTTTGTCTCCGATAGACGCTGTTGCAACCAGGCTCTACGCTTTGGCACCTTCAGCTCTCCGAGCAAACATCGCCATGCTGGGGGTGATTCACAAGTCCGTCTCGTCGTCTTCGTCGGCGGCGGCGTAGTCGTCATTCTGCGTGTCTCCTCCTCCTCCCCTTTTCTCCTCCCCCTACCCATGGCGCGTGGATTGCAGGGTGCGCCCCTCCCGCAGTGCCGCCGTTGGGGCGTGGCCCTCCCCACTCGCTGCCTTTTCCCTTCTACCCTTGCCTTCCGCGTCGTCTGCTGCTGATAGTCCTCCCTCCCCCTCCTCCCTTTTCATCGTCCGTCCTTCCTCCTCCTTTCCCTCCGTCCTCTTCGCGCTTCCCCCTCGCTGCATGTTTGACGGTCTGTTGAAATCGGACTGCCTTTTCGCTGTGTGCCCGATCGTTTCTGGGCAGATCAGGAACTGGGCGAAATCATTGTTTGGATGTTTCTCGGGTATCCGGTTTTATTCCGTCGTGGGGTTGGGCTACCCGACGTAAGGTTCACATAGATCAAGGGGCCCCAGGACACACAAATAAATACACACAAATAAAATATTTCCCCATATTTTCCCATATTTTCTGGGTTTTTGTCTTCCCGCCCAATTCCCATGTTTTCCCATATTTTCTGGGGGAATCGCCGATTAATTGTGTCTGTGTTTCTTCCCCTCCTGAGTAAGGTTCACATAGAGTCTACATCGAGTCGCTGTCCGCCGGGAACCCTCTTCGCCCAGTGCTCCCCTTCCTCTTCGCCTGTCCCTCCCCCGCATCCATCCCCTCGTGCTCGGGCGGGCGGAACTCGTGTAATCCGAAATCCGGATAGCAACGCACGCAGCCTGCGTGAACGGCACCGGGAAAAACTGCCTGGACTTGGGTACGATCCCTGGACACACGCCTGGGTAGCTACCCCCAGCCGACGCGCCCCCACAAGCCTGGGGAATGTTCCGCAAAAGCTGCCCAGGCGCCGTCCAATAACCCAAGAAACGCTGCCGTGAAGCTCCGCAGGCGCTGTCCACAAGCCTCCGAAAATCTGCCCAGGAGCTGCCTAGGCGCGCCGTGAAAGCGCCGCTTCGGCGCTGCCCAGGACCTGCGCACGAGTGCTGGAATCGCTGAGAAAGAGCTGCGCAAACGCTTGCGACCCATGGGAATGTCATGCCTGATCTCTCTCTCTCTCTCTCTCTCTTTTCGTTTCCCTCCCTCGGGCTGTTGTTTGTAACCCATGGAGCTGGACAGCGACACCTACAAGCTGCCCAAAACACTCGCGAAAACACAGGAAACGCGAAGAAGAAACTACGCAAACGCTTGCGGGACACGCTACTGGCTCGAGCAAGCCGCCGAGACGCTCACTGGCCGGCAGCCGCAGATAAGCTTTTTATCAACAAAACCACTCTCTCAAGGAACTCTTCGGGATTTATTTGCCAAGCTCTCTTTTCCTTTCCCTTCTTCGCTTTGCTTGTTTGTGACCCACGGGCATGGAAAGCGCTGCGTAAGAGTTCTGTTTTGGGAATGAGTAGCGCAGCGCTTGCGGGGCACGCTGCAAGTTCCAGCAAATTGTCGTGACGCTCCGTGACCGGCGGCTGCGGGGAGGAAGCTGGCCTGGCATACTTCAGTCGACCGTTTTTCCTGGAAAGGGCGTGGGCCCAATGTTCTCTTTTAGCTGTTGACCCCTGGAATCGACGGGGCTGGCGGAATAATTCTGCGATAAATAACGAGGTCGCGTAGGGCAGGCGCATTTGAATTTTGAAGATGTCCCTGGATAACCGCTTGTGTTGCATCATGTGTTGAGGGTGTCTCGAGCGAAGCTCTTGTTTTGTGCTATAGATCTTTCCTCTCAGAATTCAGAGGATGTCTCAAGTGAAATGGTTGTTTTCACGTGCCCAGGTCTTGAGGAAGTCTTGAGCGAGACGCGTCGAGGATGTCTCGAGCAAAACGCTTGTCTTGCAGAACTCGAGCGGCCTGGGCGCACCAGGATGCCCACGTGGTTCTTAGAACCCGAACACCACGTAATTTGCTAAGGAACGTGGTCCTGGGGGCGCGGACACCGTGCAATGTACTAGGAAACGCGGCCCCGGGAGCGCGGATGCAGCATAATTCACGAGGGAGCGCGGCCCTGGGAGCGCGGACGTAGCGTAGTTTACTAAGCAACGTGGCCCTGGGAGCGCGGACGCAGCATAATGTACGGTGGATCGTGGCTCTGGGAGCGCAGACGCAGCGTAATTTACAATAGATCGTGGCCCTGGGAGCGCGGACGCAGCAAAAATGTACGAGGGATCGTGGCCCTGGTGGGGGCGGACACCGCGAAATGTGTCAGGAACGTGGCCCTGGGAGCGCAGACACAGCATAATGCACAAGGGAGCGCGGCCCTGGGAGCGCGGACGCAGCGTAGTTTACTAAGCAACGTGGCCCTGGGAGAGCGGACGCGCGTATTCTGCAAGGGATCGTGGCCCTGGGAGCGCGGACGCAGCGGAAGTTGGCGTCCCCATGGCACGTCCCCTGGCGCGTCCCTTGGGACGTTCTGCGGCACGTCCTCCTGGCATGCCCCCCTGTCAATTAGCCCTGGGGCAGCTGCTGTGTGTTCAGGCAGCTCGAGCTGAAGATCAAGATCAATTCGGTCAGGACTCGGATGCAAAAGAGGACTCGGTCTATGCTGCTATAGAGCACAATCGCGGCATGCCACATCACAATTCAGCACGGCGCAGCGCAGCACAGCCCTTGGCACGGTTGGCACGTTCCCTGGCACGTTCCATGGCGCGTCCCGTGGCGAGACCCCCTGGCACGTCGCGCTGCGCATCCCCTGGCACGTCCATTGGCATGTTCTGTAGCGCGTCCCCTTGGCACGTCCCGCGGTGCGTCCCCATGGCACGTCCCCTGGCACGTCGCCTGGCGCGTCCCTTGGAACGTTCTGCGGCACGTCCTCCTGGCATATCCCCCTGTCGATTAGCTCTGGGGCAACGGCAACGTGTTCAGACAGCTCGAGCTTAAGATCAAGATCAATTCGGTCAGGACTCGGATGCAAAAGAGGACTCGGTCTATGCTGCTATAGAGCACAATCGCGGCATGCCACATCACAATTCAGCACGGCGCAGCGCAGCACAGCCCTTGGCACGGTACATCAAAATTACATTCAGCATTGCATTTGCCCGTCGCCGAATCGAGTGTCTTTGAAAACGTTGCCATGCCTTACATGTCACTATTCCTCTCCAGGTTCGTGGGTCGATCATGAGTGTCGTAAGCACGGACAACCGCTTCAAGGAGTTATCCGAGAGCCTTCTGCCCGACTCCCTCCTTCCCTTTCCCCACATCACGTCGTTTGGTTGTGACACACGGGCCTGGGACATGCTGCCTGGGAGCTGCCTGGATGCTGTCTAGGCGCTGCCTAGGTCCTGCGCGCAAGTGCAGGAAACGCTGCGAAATAGCTGCGCGAACGCTTGCGACCCACGTATGGGAAATGAGCAGGAAAACGCTTGCTGGACACGTTAACGGCGCTGCTGGCTCGAGCAAACCACCGCGACGCTCACTGGCCAACAACCGTGGTGAGGAAGCTGGTCTATCCCAACCTTCCGGCTTCTTCTCTAAAACCCTTCCAGATTCCGCGAAATTTCCGCAACGGCCGCGGGCGCCGCTTCCAGGCCCTCCGCGGGGGCAGGCTCTGGAGGGCGAGCTGGCGCCGCCACCGCTGGAACGGACGCGAGCGTCGGCGACGGCGCGAACGTCAAAGGGGCTCCTCGTCCTCGTCAAACTGCCCCCCCTCCCTCCTCCTCCTCCTTCCAGGCCCTGCCTGCTTGTCCTCCTCCTCCTCCTCCTCCTCATCCTCCTCTTCCTCCGCCTCCTCTACCTCCTTCTCCACGCCTTTTCACCCGATCGCTCACTCGCTCGCTTGCTGATAGCACGTGGTGCACCGAAACGGCAGCACCATTCCCGATGGGGGATGGGAGATGTGGTCCGCGCGAAGACAACTGCACCGTTCTCAACCGTGGACGGGGCCGGCGCTGAGGCTGAATCGCCGTTCTTACTTACGGACGTGGCCTGAGCTCAAACGAAATCACTGCTCCCCAAAAAGAATGCAGCCGTCGCTGAGGCAAGAACAAAAGACATATTCTGTTGAGGCCACGGTTCCATGCTACATAACGAAATGCCACAGGGCCCATCCCTAAAGCGACAGTGACCGGACCACCTCAGGTCAAGGCATCTCCGAGCCGAGATCTGGGAGGGCGTCTCCAACGCAATTGGCCCGACCATCCTAAACATCTGAAGAAATCTCGTTGCTGCCGTCCCGCGCCCGCAACGAACATCTGACACTACGGACCCGCAGAGCGGGCGCAAAGAATGCTGACACTAGAGCGTTCTGAGAAAATCATGAAAATTTGGTTTCGACAATTCTACACTTTATACAAATCTCAGCGTTTACAATGGCGCCAGCGCCGGGAAAGCCAGGACGACTTCAGAGGAGTCACATTAGATGGGGAAGAGGAGGGAGACGAGACGACACGACAAATGGGCAGCACGGAGCATCCTGAGGAGGGCCTCTCGGTTATGCGGCCACTCGGCCCTGCAAGCCGAAACATCCCCAACAGACCATGGCTGGTGCACGAGATCGGTATCTTCCCTCTCCTGCTCGGGAAGCCACAGACATCCCGCTGTTTCCTCCACCGCCACACTGCCACAACAGACGGCCGCAACCTCCGACTGCCCACGCACACGCACCGATCCTGGGCAAACGGCATCTTCCATCCCCCCCCCGCAATCCCTCTCTTAGCCCACCGCTTCGTCCGGTTCTTCGCCGGCTCCTTCCACGTGTACATGATCGCCTGGGCCCCCGTTGCACCAGGGCTGGAGGGCAGACCGCATTCCCCCCGCGCCCCTGCTGGAGGAGGATAATGAGAGGGAAGATGAGAGCTGTTAAACGTTCGGCCTCGCCATCGAAATAACAAATCTCCCTCACACCTTTCCTCCTCCCTCTTCTTGGAGGCGGCTGGGGGGTCTGAACTGGTTGGGACCCTGGAAAATCGCTCAAGAAGAAGGAAAAATCCGAGTCCGCTCAAAATCTGTGCCGAGACTCCTCCCAGGGTCCATCTGGTGGAAATTTTCGGTCCGGATCCGTTCTTCACGGCCACAAGGCCCGAAAACGGACCCCGGAAAAAAAGAGAGGCAAACAAACACCTTTCCGAACCACAACCTCGAACCCCTGCCCGCCCTCACTGCTGGCCGAAACCGGTGCTGGGCCACCTTGGACCGCCAGAGGGCTCCAACCCTCTTCCTGTCTCCGAAGTCTCTGAATGCCTTCAGAAGTCTCTCAACTCCTTCCATGACCGTCGGAGGTCGCCCGAGGCCTCCAAAGATTTGGAACCCGCCACAAACGACTGGACACATCGACACTCAGTCCTCGAGTCTCATTCTTTTCCCGTCAAAGGGACTGAGCCCAGAAGGAGACCGGCAGAGAGGTCGAAGAGGGCGGGCGAATTAAAATGTGAGGATGTCTCAGGCGAAACGCTTTGAAATCCCAATCGATAAAACACTAAAATGCACATGTGCGTCTGTTGCTGATGTCTCTAGCGAAACGGTCGATGTGCATAATGTGTTGAGGATGTCTCGAGCGAAACGTTTCCTCTCCTTGGGACCAGAATTCAGAGAATGTTTGAGGTAGCATGATTGTTTTCACGTGCCCAGGTCTTGAGGATGTCTCAAGCGAGACGCTTGGGTTCACGCTTCAAGGTTGCCCAGGCAGATGTCTAGCACCACGAGTTGTTGAGGATGTCTCGAGCGAGACGCATGTTTTCACGGGTCCAGGTCGTCCAGGCAGATGTCTAGCATGAGGATGTGTTGAGGATGTCTCCCGAGAGAGAAGTTTGTTTTGGCGTGTCCAGGTCGCCCAGGTGGATGCCTAGAATGAGGATGTGTTGAGGATGTGTTGAGCGAAACGCTTGTTTTCCTTTGCCCAGGTCGCCCAGGCGGATGTCTAACATGAGGATTTGTTGAGGATGTCTCTCGCGAGACGCTTGTTTCCACGCGTCCAGGTCGTCCAGGCAGATGTCTAGCATGAGGATGTGTTCAGAACTCGAGCGAAACGCGTGTATTCACGTGCCCAGGTCGCCCAGGCGGATATCTGACATGAAGATGTGATGAGGATGCCTACAGCGACACGCTTGCTCTCACATGTCCAGGTCGTCCAGGCAGATGTCTAGCATAAGGACGTGCTGAGGATGTGTTGAGCGAGACGCTTGTTTTCCTTTGCCCAGGTCGCACAAGCGGATGTCTAACATGAAGATGTTCGGAAGATGTCTCGAACGAACCGCTTGTTTTCACGTGTCCAGGCCCCCAGGCAGATGCCTAGCATGAGAAAGTGTTGAGGATCTGTTGAGAGTAACGCTTGGTTTCACATGTCCAGGTCGCTCAGATGACCAGCATGAGGAGGTATTGAGAACATCCCGAGCGAGACGCTTGGTTTCACGTGTCCAGGTCGCCCAGGCGGACGTCTAACATGAGGATGTGTTCAGGATGTCTCGAGCGAAACGCTTGTCGCAATAGAGTGCGTCGCAGTCCAATCCCGCCCGTCCGTGGGGCGTCCCCTGGCGCCCTGGCGTGCCCCCTGGCGCGTCCCTTGCGACGGTCAGGCGTGACGTGCCCTGGCACGTCCCCTAGCACGACTCTCGGCGTGGCACGGTCCCTGGCTCGCCCTCTGTCGCGTTTCCTGGCTCGTCCCCAAGCTGTTCCCCTGCCCGTGCCGTGGCGCGCCCCTTGCAACGTCCCGTGGCATGACGTCCTCTGGCCGCCCCATGGCACGCGCATTGGCACGTCCCATGGCAGGTCCCTGACACGTTCACGGCGCGTCCCCTGATGAATCCCCTGGCACATCCATGAATGCGCCCCTGGCGCATCTTGTGGCGCGTCCGTGAGCCTGTGCCCAGTGTCGTGCCGTTCATTTTCGGAGCTGAGTCGGACTTTGAGGCCGAGTTGATTGAACGTCCTCCACGTTTCCTCTTCAGTTCACCCTAGGGCAGCTGCTATGTGTCAGGCAGCTCGAACTTAAGATCCAGATCAGTTCGGTCAGGACTCGAATGCCAATGTGGACTCGATCCGCAACGCTATAGAGCACCATCGCGGCATGCTACATCGCAATTCAGCACGGCGCAGCCCAGCACAGCCCTGGGTACGGTACACCAAGATCGATACATCCAGCGTTGCAATTGCACGTCGCCCAATCAGGTGTCTTGAAAACGTTGCCATGCCTCACAGTGCTACATCCCTTTCTGGGTTCGTGGGTCGGTCATGTTCCATCGGGGACGCGTTCACCCAATCAGCACTGACATGGGTCAGCCAAAGCCATGCGTCGAATCTGGGCCAGCCGCATAATGTGCGACCTGATGATGAGGATGTGCGGTAAGGATGCAAGGCCAGTTGACGCAAGAACCAAAACCGAAGTTGGAAGCCCTGGCCCATAGCCAGGGTTTAGAATGGGGAGGCTGGGATGCAACAATACCCTTGGAAAATTATTCATCCTTATTCTCATCTGTAGCTACCGTAGCTCGGAAGCACGTGCCAGCGGAGGGAGAGGGAAGGGGGAGTAGATCTCCAGAAGTCCAGTTCAGCCAGCAACGATCAAAGGGTGTTGGCCGCCCCCCCCCTCCCCTTTACCCAGACCCCTGGCGCTGCGACGTTTGCACCACGTGGGCCCAAAGAGGCTTCGGACCCTTACGACGCGGGGCCACGTCTTCACCCCGAGCCGTTTGTTATTACAGGTCTCCAAGAAGCATGCCCAATCATCCTGCGGCATTCCTCCATCAGGATCGATCCGCGAGGGCCTGGAGCTAGAGGCCCGAATCCGAACGACAACGCTTCGTGTGAGAGAACTGCAGATCTCGGGAAGGCCCCCGGAACGTGTTGTTCTTGGCATGGGCGGAGGCCAAGGGTTCTCTTCAAAATTTGAAAGGTTTTACATATCGCCTCGACTTGAAGGAGGCCAACGAATGAAATAACGAATTCGAAGGGAGCCCGCACAATATCAAGTTGAGCATGTCCCGAGCGAAACGACAGCGTCTAGCATTCCGATTGACAAAGCACATGCTGAAGTAAACATGTTCGGTTCTTGCGGATGTCTCGAGCGAAACACTTGGTTTGTAGACTTTGTTGAGGATGCCTCGAGCGAAGCGCTTGCTTGTGGTATCTATTGATTTTCTCCTGAGGACCAGGAATTAGAAGGCTCTCGGGTGAAGCCTTGATGTTGTCTCACGCGAGACGCGTGGTTTCACGCGTCACGGTTGGCGTGCTGTCGCGCCCCCTGGCGCGTCCCTTGCGACGGTCAGGCGTGACATGCCCTGGCACGTCCCCTAGCACGCCACTCGGCGTGGCACGGTCCCTGGCACGTCGCACGTCCTCTGTCGCGTTTCCTTGCTCGTCCCCAAGCTGTTCCCCTGCCCGTGCCGTGGCGCGCCCCTTGCAACGTCCCGTGGCATGGCGTCCTCTGGCCGCCCCATGGCACGCGCATTGGCACGTCCCGTGACAGATCCCTTACACGTCCAGGTGACACGCCCACTGGCGCATCCCCTATTGCCCCCCTTGCACATCCTGTGGCACGTCCGTGAGCCTGTGCCCAGTGTCGTGTCGCTACTTTTCGGAGCTGAATCGGACTTTGAGGTCGAGTTGATTGAACGCCCCGCACGTTTCCACTTCAACTAGCTCTGGGGCAGCTACGGTGTGCTCATGCAGCTCGAGCTTAAGATCCATATCAGGCCGGTCAGGACTCGGAAGCAAAGCGGGTCTCGATCCACATCGCTGTACAGCACAATCGCGGCATGGCACATCACAATTCGGCACGGCGCAACACAGCACAGCTCTTGGCACGGTACATCAAGATCGACCCACGCAGCATTGCAACTGCCAGGCGCCACGTCAGGTGTCCTGAAGACGTCGCCATGCCTCACAGTTCTATCCTGCTTCTGCTCCTCCTCGTCGATCCTCGTCTGCTCCTTCCAACCCATCCTGAGATCGGGCGCTGCCGGAGACGTGGGCCCCGCTGCAAATCGCGACCAGAACCCTCGACCCTCGACCTTTATAGACCCGTCTCCCTGCAGCCCTTCCCGAGGCGCATCCATCCGAGAGGGCCGCGGGGCCCCCGTCCTGGCGGAGGCGCCAACTGTGACGGAGGCTGCGGCGCCCTGGCCCGAGGGTCCTCCCCCTCTCCCGTGCGCACGATCTCCCTGCAGCACTTCCCGAGGCGCATCCATCCGAGAGGGCCGCGGGGCCCCTGTCCTGGCGGAAGCGCCAACTGTGACGGAGGCTGCGGCGCCCTGGCCCGAGGGTCCTCCCCCCTCTCCCGTGCGCACGCGGGGGGGGGGGCCTGGTCCCAGCCGTTGCTGTACAGGTAGCCGCCGTAGTCGTGGTTCCCGAGGACGCCGAGCCACGGGACGCCGTCGAGGCCTGAGGAATGGGCCGATAGCCAGGAGACTGCTCCTCTGTGTACGCGTCGGGCCAAGTTCCCAGACCTCAACGCCTTGACCCCCCCCCAAACAAAACTAGACGGAATGAATCTGAACGTTTCAAGCTCTGGGAGCCCGTCTCAGATCGACGGGGCAATCAATCGAGAATCTCAAGAACCGATCCAGCATGAGAACCGTCCACAGGAAGGGAGGTCGGGACTTGGGGCCTCGTATCGAACAAAACCACGACATCTGAGTTCTGGGTCACCTGCCTGGAGGGTGGGGAAGGTTTGTGTGGTGTGTGTGTGTGTGTGTCTGTGTGTGCGTGGCCAGGTGAGTCCCCAGAGGGAATCCAGACTTCAAGCACATCGAAACTCACCTGCACGCCTCTTCAGCTCGAGCTTTGGGCGCTCGTTGAAAAGACGGCGGGAGGGGGCGAGGGAGTGAGAAACAAATCAGCTGATGAACGAAGTTCGAGGGAGGTTCATGTGCGCCCCTGGGCCTCTGGATGCCTCGTGGAAACCCTGGCGATCTCCAGAGCGACTCCAGAAGGCCACTGGGGACGAGGTGGAAACATTAACAAACATACACCAGGTCATCCAGAACATAAGATAGACTGGAAGTGACAAGCAAAGAACAAGGGGAGGGGAATGCCGAAAGCAATAGACGGTGGTGAGCCCGCGGACACCACGATACCACACACACACTTCTCCCATCTGTTCCTCCCTCCCCTAACGTCATCCGCCCTCCTGCTCACCACCCTTTTGCCCGTACCCTCCGCCATTCCCCCCTCTGGAGGAACATTCACATACGGCAAGTTCATGCCGTGGCCTCCTGCCGAATTGAAGATGCATCGAGAGCCCGCGGAAGCGGAATTGATGCCGAATCGAAGATTGAGGAATCGATCGAGGCTGGAGCATCGAGGCTCGAGCTGCGAGTTTCGAAGATCGAGGAGAGGAGGTTGGCCGCCTGAGCGAGGGCCAATCGAGACAACGGCGGACCTCTCGCCTCCGAATCGGTTCCCGAACCCCTCACCGGGTCCACCAGGGCCCGTTTGCCGAGGCGGATCCAAATCCAACAGGGCGACGAGAGGCCTCCTGGAGCCCCAGAAAGGACGGACGAGCAGCGCCAGCACGGGCCGCAGCTGTCTCGACTGGCCCCCTCCGAGGCAGAAGCACGGGGTCCTCGTCCTCCTCGTCCTCCCCCTCCTGCTGCCCGTTCCTCCTGCGCCTCCTCCTGCGTAGTCGTGCAGGCCTGCATGAGAAGGCGTCTCTCTGCTGGTCGGCAGGGCAGGGCGCAACCATCCCGAGGAGCCGGGAGGTGCACAAGCTGCCTCCTGCTGCCGCCTCCTCCTCCCCTCCCGGGCTGGCGCTCGGCGCGGTGGAGCTTCTGACCCCTTCCCCCCTCGGCCCGCACCTTCCACACCTTCCGCACGGACAGTGCCGCCGCTGGGGCCTCGACGGTAGCCGCCGCTGTGGCAGCGGCGGCGGCCGCGGCAGCGCGCCACCTGCCGCGCGGACGGCGTGGGAGGTGCAATTCGAGGGCCTCTCAGCGGGGCAGCTGACACTTGGTGGGACGCACGGACCCCATCGAATCCTCACCCTGAACTCTTTCGAACCCTTCCCACAATTTCGATGCCGTTATTTACTCAATACGGGGCCCCGGAAATCTCGGCCCATTCCCAAGGGCCGGTGTTTCATCCCGACTCCCGCCAGATCTCTGGGCGTCGGCGGTCTCTAGATGTCCTTTATCTCTCTTCCAACAGCCCCTCTTCCCCTTCGGGGAAGGGTGTACCCCTCCACCCCCTCCCCTGGACGTGGACGGGGTGAAGTCGCGAGGTGTCAGAAGGTCCTTTCCTTTTTGGCCCAAGATGGCGCCAAGAGGGCCCCAGATAGCCCAAGATGGCCTCCAAGCTCGCTCAGGATAGCCCAACATGGCTCGAGATAGCTAAGAGCATGCCTCCAAGAGGCCCCAAGAGGACCACAAGTCGGATCCAAGCGCTTTTGGAGACCCCTCAGGACCTCCCCGAGAAGCCAACATCTGTCAAAAACCTCTGGGCACTCGATGACGTTGGCCTTCTCGCCCCTTCGCTTCAGATGCGCTTATGGGGCCTCAAGATGGCCCCAAGATGGCCCAAGCGAGCTTCAATAGGGGCCCGAAAGGCCCCTAAAACTGCCCCCACAGCGCCAATGATCGCCCGAAGAGCGCCCCAAGAGGACCCCCAGAGGCAGTTTCGAGAGCTCTTGGGGGGGGAGGCTAGATAAGGCCCCCCCCTTTGATCCATGGCCTCCCAAGTGGCCCCAGGAGGCCCTCCGAAACTTCCAGGAGAGCCCCAAGAAAGGCCCAAGAGGACCCCAAGAGGGGTCCAAGAGGGCCACATGCCCCAAAAGAGCTCCAAGAGGACCCCAAGACCCCCGAAAGAGCCCCAAGAGGGCCCCAAGATGCCCCACAAGAGACCCCAGAGGACCCCAAGACGACCCCCAACAGCCCCATAGCTCGAAGAAGGTCTCCGATGACCCAAGATAGCCTCCATCATGGCTCAACACGTTCCTTCCCCTCCTCTCTTTGACAACTTTGTTTTCCATTTCCCGTCAACTCTCGTGGGCAGGGCTTCTGAATGGGCTGTCCGGGATTCGCGAAGCGTACACAATTGCTTGTCCAGGAATGGGCGGAGGCACAGGGTTCTCTTTTAGCAGGTTAATTGAAGCCCCCCTGGTCATGACTTGACGTGGAACGGCGGAAGTATTTGCTATAAGAAACATTTGTTTTAGATTCTGACGAATTTACTTGCATCGCTGGGGGGGAGGGGTGCGTGCCCCAAACAAGCCAAAAGCAACTTGCACGTTTGTTGGGGGGTGCTCCACGCCGACGCGCGTGCGAATGGAATCGCCTGAACATCAAAGGCGCCCGCTGGGTTTGCCATGGGTACGACGCATGGGCAGCTTCGATTATTTCCTGGCGTCAGGTATCCCAAGATGCACCCGCTTAGGTTCCACGAGGACGCTGCATCCCTCCTGCTCCTGGCGCTCCTTTGTGAAGAGCACCGTGTCGCAACGCATTTCAATATTTAAACGTTTGACTGAACGTTCGCTCCACATTGCTTCGACAAGCGTTGCATTTGCAACGCTTTGGCATTCGTTGCACCTTATGGCGTTTTTTTTTTTACTGCTTTCACATGAACTGTCTATGCACTGCGTTTTGTTGCACTGCGTCGCGCCGCGTAGCAAATCACTGCGTTGCGTTGCATTGCCTTTCATTTTTTGCATCGCATTCGATCACCATGTATCGCACGGAACTGCCTGATCCTGGAACTCTTAGAGCTGCATCGCACTGCAAAGCGCAACGCTTGAAAGCGTTGCGTTTCAATGAGTTGTGCTGATCTGGTTATGTAAGTGGAATGTGCGCCCAGTTCTCGCGGTGTCTAAATTGGCATTGAGGTAATCCAAAACACCGTCTGCTTTCCTGATGTTACGTAAACCGTTGTCGCCACCATCGCACAGCATCTTGGAAGAAAAAAACGTAGGGAAGCTTCACCGCGCAATGGCAAAATTGGCGGGGGTGGCGCTCCGAACCAACTTGAGGATGCGTCTCTTGAACTCAAAGGCACATGTTTTTGTAGAAAGCAAAACGATGTGATGCCCCAACGGCCCCTTGCACTTGCACCCACGAGGGGCGAGGCGGGAATCACACAAGTCGAAAGGCATTTGCACGCTAGTACTTGTGTGAAGAGGGGCGAAGGGGGCGGGGGGGGGGGGGGGCAAACGCCATGCAAGTAAACCTGTCTGAGTACATGGAAAGACCGTCTCGAAAGAAGAACGAAACAATCTCTGACT
>CAUYUJ010018281.1:1641106-1728606 GCA_963575745.1 Prorocentrum cordatum | reverse complement strand
GCTGTTACTACTACTACTACTACTACGACTACCACTGCTACCACTACTGTGTCTACGACGACTATTACTACTACTACTACTACTACTACTAGTACTACTACTACTACTACTACTACTACTACTCGTACTACTACTACTACTACTACTACTACTACTGCTACTACTACTTTTACTACCACTTCTGCTACTAATACTATTACTACTACTACTACTACTACGGCGACTACTACTTCTACTTCCAGTGCCACTACTACTACTACTACTACTACTACTGCTACTACGACTATCACTACTACTGCTACTACTGCTACTACTACTGCTACTACTACTACTACGAGTGTTCCTACTATTACTACTACTACTACTACTACTACTACTACTACTACTACTACTACTACTACCACTACTACTACTACTACTGCTGCTGCTGCTGCTGCTGCTACTACTACTACTGATACGACTGCAACGACTACGACTAATACGACTACTGCTACTACTACGGCGGCGACGACGACTACTACACCTACTACTGCCACTACTACTACTACTACTACTACTACTACTACTGCTACTGCTACTGCTACTGCTACTGCTACCGCTACTGCTGCTACTACTACTACTACTACTACTACTACTACTACCACTACTAATACTACTACTACTACTTCTTCTTCTACTACTACTACTACTGCTACTACTAATACTAATACTACTACTAGTATTGCTGCAACTACTAGTACTAGCGCTCGTGCTACTAATACCCCTCCTGCTACTACGACAGCCACTGCCACTAATAATACTCCAAGCGCCAGGGTCTGGGCGTTGTAGTAGCAGGAGGAGGAGGAGCAGAGGGTGGAGGAGACGAAGCAGAATGAGAGGGAGGAGAAAGAGAAGGCGGAGGAGGAAGAACAGGACGAGGAGGAAGAGGAGAAGGAAGCAGAGGGGGAACGAGTTCAACTCCCGGCCGAGAGAAACAGGGGGGGGGGGGGGCAAAACTAAAGTGTTGCCGAGGTTAGGGGGCTCCACCGACGGCCTCAGCAGCAGGGTTATCATGCGGTTCCAACTCCATTTCGGCACACCCCTCACACGGTTCGTGGCAACATAAGGCGCTCCATCGAAGGCCGCAATGGCAGGGTTCGCAGGAGGTTCCATCCCCCTTTTGGCGTATTCTTCACACGCGTCGTGGCCCCATAGGGTATTTCGCTGAAAGTCCCAGGGACGCCGTTTGCACGCGTCCCCGCCACCCATGTCTTTGCACCCCTCGCACGTTCCGTGGCCCCATAGAGAGCCCCACCGAAGGTTCAAGTGGCACCGTCCGCAGGCGTTCCCGCCACCCATCTCGGCACGCCACTCACACACGCCGCGGCCCCATAGGGAGCTCCACCGATGGTCCCAGCGGCACCATTCGAACACGTCCCTGGCACTGGCACACCGCCCACACGGGGGCTCCACCGAAGAAGATGCTCACAACTGCGTGCTCACAACTACACGTCGTTCATTTCTAATCGTGCTCATTTCTAAGTGTGCTCGTTTCTAACTGTTCCTGGCCCCCTGGTGGCCAGGAAAGAGGCCCAGGATAGAACAATTAGAAATGAAAGGATCTTGGCCGCCCAAAAATCAAAGAACTTTCGAAGACTTACAGATGAACAACGTGTACACATGACTGGGTCCTTCGCCAAGCAGAATTCCATACGCTGGATCTCCGTGTTACCTGGGACTGCTGGTTTCATCGATGTTCGCTTGCCTGACCTCCGAGAGCGGAGATCGCGGGCCCGCCGATGGCGCGGGCGGCCGCCCCCGCGCGGCCAGCGGCGGGGGGAGCGCTGGAGCACCCTGCGGCTGACGGAGGCCACCAGCCCAGCCTGCAGAGAGGACCTCCGAGAGCAGAAGCCGCGGACCCGCCGAAGGCGCGGGCGCGTTTTGATACGAGTCGCGATGACGGCAGTCACCGAGGATGTTTCCCCCTCCCCCTCCCCCCACCCCACTCCACCTGGTGTCGTCACGGTTCGCGCCAGCGCAGTCCTCAGAAACTGCATTCTTTGCCCATCGTCGTCGTCGTCGTCGTCGTCCTTACCGTCCTCCTCCTCCACCTTCTCGTAGTCCTCCTCCGCCTCTTCCTGCGCCGTCCTCCCTCCCTCCCTGACGAATTGTCAAACAATTCGCCGAGCAAAGCAAAAGAAACGGCATCCACACTGCCAGCAGGAAATACATAAAAGAGGTTGAGAACGAGAACGGATGAGAGGCCAAGGGGATGGAGCTACATCGGCCTGCTCTCATGGAAGCATGGCCGTCGCCCGACCACAGACCAATGGCGCTTAAAAGATAACACCTGATCCAGCCTCCGTGCTTGCGAGGTGTCCCCCAGCTTCGGTGCTCCAGCTGCTGTCCACACCCATCATCGTTCCCCACGTCTGATGCTGAATCTGGACGCCAGCCTTGGCCAAGACAACCCAAGGCCTGGGATCGGTGTATCAGCCTCCCTGTCCAAGCAAGGAGGGCGTTTACACCGATACCGCTCCCCGCCCAGGATTAGATCGGCGAGGCGTTGGATCGTCGGCGTCCCCGAACTCAGCTCTGGACATTGCCCCGAAGGGCCCCCCGCTCCAATTCTTCAACGGCTCCTCTCCATCCTTTGCTAGGCGGCGGCTTGGTTTGTGTCAGTGCATGAACCCGCAGACCTCTCAACCCCTCTCCAGGGGTCGGCCTTTCATCCTGAAACCTACTCCGCCAGAAGAGTTGGGGCTTGTTTGCAGAGCACAGACAGGTTCCCCCGACCCGCCCCGCCCGCCCTGCCTTCCGCGACCGCCGGGCCCCACAAGTCTGGGTGGCCACTGGGCGTCCCGCCTCGCCCGCCGTGCATGCCGCCGGCGCCAGGCCCCAAGAAGCTGAGTGGTCCCGTGGTGTCCAGCATCGCCCGCACTGCATGCCGCGACCGCCCGACCCAACAAGCAGGGAGTCCAGGGTGTGCCGCCTCGCCCGCTGTGCATATCGCGGCCGCCATGCCTTTTCGGATCACGAAGATCGCAATCACAAAGCACTGAGCAGGTACGTATATGAAGGGGCCCTGGGACACACAAATAAATACACACAAATAAAAAGATGCTCCATATTTTCCCATATTTTCTGGGTTTCTGTCTTCCCCCCCACTTCCCATATTTTCCCATATTTTCTGGGAATCGACGATTAATTGTGTCTGTGTGTTTCTTTCCCTCCTGAGTATATGCGGTTAAGATTGAAGGGGCGGCGGGGACGTCGGCAGTCTGCGAGGCTCTGAAGAAGACCGCCGCAGGCGCCTACTTTTTACAAAATGTACAACGCCCTCGCCGCAAGCGCCGCCTTTCCCGTACAAGCAATGCGGGTGGGACGCGGTGTGGGAGGCGTGGGTGTCGCGGGTGGGTCGCGGGTGGGTCGGGGGCCAGGTCACGGGTGGGTCGCGGGGTGGGTCACGAGTGGGTCGCGGGCTGGGTCGCGGGCGGGTCACAGGGTGGGTCGCGGGCCGGGTCGCGGGTGGGTCGCGGTTGGGTCGCGGGGCGGGCCGTGGGAAGGGCGACGAAAGCAACCAACCACCACCACCACCACCACCAACAACAACAGCAACAACAACAGCAACAACAGCAACAGCAATAGCAACAACAACACCAAGCATTTACGGGCGCAGCCCGAAATTTGATGTTCGGGAAGTAGACTGATTGAACTGTCAACTGAATCACCAAAACCGTTCGATGGTAGTTATATTCAGGTTGAGGAGGTTTCGCTGGCAGATTTAAATCCAGAGGGTGGGGATATTTCGTTGGCAGTTTCAGGACACGGGCGGTGCGAATATCGCGCTGGCATTTTCAAGGCTGGGGGTTGAGGATAATTCGCTGGCAGCTTTAGGCCAGGGGGTGAGAATATTTAGCGAGCAGTTTGAGGCCAGGGGCGGTGATAATATGTCGCTGGCAGTTTCAAACGAGTTGGTTGATTGTATTTCGCTGGCAGCGTTTTGTTATCCAGGGGGGTGAGGATATTTAGCTGGCAGTTGGAGGCTAGGGGCAGCAGGGGGTGAGGATATTCAGCTGGCAGTTTGAGGCCAGGCGCGGTGTGGGCATTTCGGTGGCAGTTGCGTGCGAAAGGATTGATGCAATTTCGCTGGCAGTTTTAAGGCCAGGGGGTGAGGATATGTAGCTGGCAATTTTAGGTCAGGGGCGGTGCGGAGATTTCGCCGGCAGTTCCAAAAGCGAGGGGCGTGAATATATTTCGCTGGCAGTTGGAAGTCCAGGCGGTGAGGGCATTGAGCTGCAGTTTTTGGCAAGGGGAGATGAGGATTGTTCGCTGGCAGTTTCAAGGCTGGGGGTGTAAGGATATTTCGCTGGCAATTTCGAGTCAAGGGGATGAGAATCTTTCGTTGGCAGATTTGAGCCAGAGAGTGAGGATATTGCGTTGGCCGTTTTAAGCGAGGGGTGTGAGGATACTCCGCTGGCAATTTAAAGGCCATGGGTTGAACATATTTTGCTGGCAATTCTACAGCAGGGGCTGAAGATTTTTCGCTGGCAGGGTTAGGCCTGGGGTTCAGGATCTGCAGCTGGCAGTCTTCATGCGAATGGGGTGAGGATATTCCGCTGTCAGTTTTAGGCCATGGGGGTGAGGATATCTCGCTGGCAGTTTCAAGCGAGGGGTGTGAAGATAGCTCGCTGGCAGTATTATGTCAGGGGGTGGAGGGATTAGCTGGCAGTTTCAAGCGCGGTGTGTGGATATTTCGCTGACAGCTTCAAGGGAGGGGTTGAGGACTTAGCTGGCACTTTTAAGCCAGGGGGTGAGGATATTTCGGTGAGGATGTGGGAATACTTCGCTGGCAGTTTTAGGCCAGGGCGGTGAAGACTTGTCGCTGGCAATTCTAGACTAGGGGGTGAGGATTTACCGCTATCAGTTTTGAGTCAGGGGGCTGATGCTATTTCGCACGTTAGGGGGTTGATGATATGTCAATGGCAGTTTTAGGCCAGGGGGTTGAGGACATGTCGTTGGCAATTTGAAGCCCAAGGAGTGGGAATATTTCGCTGGCAGGTTGAAGCGAGGGGTGTGAGAATATCTCGCCGGCAGTTTAAAACGAGGGGCGCGAGGATGTGTCGCAAGCACTTTCGATGCCAGCCGGTGACAAAATCTGCCAGACGTAACCAAGCAGCACCATGTGCCACGCACGGGCGGTCAGGAGTGATCGGCGGATTCACTGGTCTGGGGAAGACGAGGAAGAAGGGGGAAGGCGTCGGACGAGGAGGAGGAGGAGTTGGACGACGAGGGCGGAAGAGGCGGAAGACGCGGATGGAGCATGAGAGGGGAGGAGGCGGCGGAAGAAGGAGCCCGAGAAGCTGGACGACGCGGGGGATGGGTGACAGGGAGGGCGGAAGACGAGGACGAAGAGGTGGCGTAAGGGGGGGTTCGGAGGTAGGGCCTGAGAGGGGTCGCGGTCCGTGTGGGCATCCACGCGCCACGCGATGCTGTGTTGGGTTTTGCCCTGCTTGGCCCAGCCGAAGGCAACGCATGCAGCGCGGTACTGCGCCCGAATACATGCTCGCCCGGTGGTGTTGGGCTGGCGCGGGGGGGCAAAGGGGCGAGCTGGCCGGTGCTTTTAAGACTGTTCGCTCTTATCTGCTCGCGTGCCATTCAACACGTAAACCCCGAACCCTCCATACACGCCCTCTTTGTTTTCGATCGCACCCCCTTGGGGGTTTACCTTTCTGACCTGCAATGTGTAGTTCGTGCAGCTCCTGAGGCAGGGGAAGAGATGACGGATGGAAGGAGAGGACAAGGGGGAGCATGGAGCACGAGAGAGAGTAGCAGGAGGGGAGCTACGAGCTACGAGCAGGGAAGCACGTGGCAGAACCAGACTGGCAGATCGGGCGGGTAGACCCTAATAGGCGAGCAGCAGCAACAACAGCAACAGCACCAACAACTACAATTACAACAGCAACGACAAAAACTACAATAACAGCAACAACACCAACAACAATCGTTTTGAAACTGCTCGCTCTCATCTGCTCGCGTGCCACTCAACACGTATATCCCCGACCCTCGATAACCATTATCTTCGTCTTCGATGATGCCCCCTTCGGGGTATATATTTCTTACATGCAACATGTATATCGTGCAGCCTCTAAGGCAGGGCAAGAGCGGACGGATGGCAGGAAGGGACAAGGGGCAAGCAGGTTGCTGAAGCGTCCGTCCTGCATGAATCGCGAGGAAGTCTTTAGCGACAGCGCGATCCCCAAGTGAATCGTGAGAACATCCACGGCGAAAGCGTGATTCCTGAGTGTCGAGGGCGCGGCGTCTGAATACATTCCAATGAAGTCCCACGCGAGAGCGCGTTCCTTGTATACATATACACACATATATATACATTGCGGTGAAATCCCGCGCGGCAACGCGATTTGATAATACATTGTGAAGACATATCAGCCGGTAGCCGTTGTTGTTGTAAGACTGGGGCCAGGGGCCCAGTTTGGTGACCCCATTCTTTCCCTGGTTAAAAAACAGGGTATGAGCCCCGGGAGAAACACTTCAGTTGGACAAGGAAACGGTTACCAGGGGAGGACCCACAATACCTAACAACAACAACAACAACAACAACAACAAAACAACAACAACATGCACAGCATAACCTCACTTCAGCCACGCTCCCAGGGACAAGGAATGACCGTTCGGCCCCCTCACTCTGATATGTGAATATATATATATATATATATATATACATACATACACATAAATCTATAATAGACGCGTAACTAAGATGCAAACCCCATCATAGAAGCGTCACGCCGTCTAGGCGTCACGACGTCACGCCGTCCACGGACGACATCTCGAAGAAACGCCGAGATCACGATCAAGAATAGGCATCAAACACATGCGTTAGTAACGTGCGTGAAAACACCACGAAGAGACACGGCACCAATAAGAGGCATCGACAACAGACACCACCAACAGCTACGAATAACATATACCGAGCGCATGACTGTATAACATGCACATGCCTCACATACCCTAGTGACATACATAAGCCAAAACACACCAAGAACCAGCGCCATGATCCTACACCAATACCACACAGATCAAACCTGGGTACCCATAGCGCACACCACGAACATGGCTCAATCACACATCCGCCACCGTGCCCCCTGTGGAATGAGGTAGAGTGTTCCTAGGCCTCTTGCCCGCCCCCTGAGTCGGTCCTTACTTCGAGGAGTTCTTCGGGCGTGTGGTCATGGGGGGTGACCTGGATGGGGAATGGAGAGAAGACATCTAAAACTGGCCATCGCTCGGACGTCCATCGCCTGTGCTTTGTTCGGTTTCGTGCGTGGTTTTTTTCTCACAGGATGATCCAGGATGCTCCTTAATAATCCCCGCCGAGAAAAAGTGCACACGTCCGAGCGATACCAAGAAAAAGGTCCCCCTAGGGCTCCTTGTGGGCCCCTGCTGGCTTCAAGACGGAGCCTCCTCGGGCCCCCGGTGCCGCCCGCCAAAGACGGTCCACGAGGGCCCAAAGAAGCCCCAAGGATGGTCCAAGATAGGAACAAGGAAAGGCGACACCAGAACCACCAGGGCGAGGAGATGCGCGGAGGCAAAGGGGGTCTCCCTGGTGGTGTGGTCCCCCCACTCTCGCTCGAGACATCCCCAGTCTCCCGCTCGGGGAGGCATTGTGGACCTCCTCCGTCCGAAAGAAGGCCAAAAGAAGCCCCAAGGATGGTCCAAGAGAGCCCCGAATCGCCGAGCAGGCGGTCCAAGACGCCCAAGATGGCCTCCGGTCGGCCGAAAATGGGCCCGTGCGTCCAAAAGATCAGATGCTCCTCGGCTGTGTTTTTATGTTTTTGCGGTTCCACTTTTCGAGCTTCCGACGCTCCAAGACACCCAAGAGGCCGCGAAGACCGACCCAAGACGGCGTCAGAGGCCACCAAGAGGGCCCCAAGACAGCCCAAGCGGGGGTGCCCCAAGACGGCCCAAGACACGCCCAAGACAGCTCAAGAGGGCGCCAAGACGTCCGAGCCTTCCGCCCGCGCCCCGGAGGTCCTTAGAGGCTCCCAAGAAGCCCTTCGAGGCTCCCAAGAGCTTAGTGGGCCCTGGAAACGGCAAAGCCATGTTTTACATGTTCCATTTTGCCGTTTTTGTTTGCCAATTCCGACGCCGTTTTGTTACCGGTTCCGTTTTCGTTGTTTTACCGGTTCCGGCTCTGGTTCCAATCCTAGAGTCGTTTTTGTGTCGTTTCCGGTCGCCGTTTTTTTGCGATTCACATGTTCAATAATTACGTTTTCGGAAAAAGGAAACAGCCCTGCCGTTTCCGGGGCCCACTAAACCCAAGAAGCCCCCATCAGGCCCCCACGAGGCCCAAGAGGTTCCCCCAAAAAAACATGAGGCACCAACACAGCCCTTCAGTGGCTTCAAACCTGCCTCCATGAGGCCCCCGCGAGGCCTCGACGAGATTCTAAAGAACATCCAAGAGGCTTCAGACCTACAACTCAGGCACGGTGACTGGATGGACCGAAGGACATTGGACATCATGGATGAGCATCAAGCGCCTACATCACCCAGCATACGCCAACCCTGCACACCAAACCTATTCATCGATAGTAGCATACACATCTCAAACATGTGCCGTACCAAACACCAACCATCAACCACACACGCCGAACAAATCAATAACAACCATTGCGAACGCAAATCGCAAACATAACCGACACCATACCGTGCATGACCAACAAAGTCCAAACACGACACCAAAAAAATACCTCACACGTAGGTGCCAACAACATGCACCACTACTAGACCTCCAATACGTAAACCAAACATTAAAACACATATTTAGCACTCATCCGCCACCGTGCCTGTACAGAGTGGGCGTTTTAGAATGCTCTTCTGCTGTCGAGTGAAGCCTTTTGGTGCTTCCTAGGTCCGCCCCCCCTCAACACTCGAAATCTTATACAATCCACCCCCACATTCAGCCTCTAGATTGCCAGAGTGACGTCGGCCTCAAGACCTCGCACGAGGCTTCCATAACAGCCTCCAGACAGCCAAAGGGCCCAAGATGGCCAAAGAGGGCTCCAAGGTAACCTCCAGCAGAACCCGAGGATGCAAATACAATTGATGGTCCTCAGCTTACGTTGTTTGACGGATCTGAGGTTCTACCCTTCTTGCGTCTGCGACCGCCCAGGACGGCCCACGAGGCCTCCGCTACAGCTCCAAGACAGCCCAAGAAGCCCCCTATAGTCGGCCCAGGAGGCCCTCAAGAAACGCTCCCCCAGGATGCTCTGAAGACCGCCGCGAGGCCCCCGAGGCGCCCAGGGAGGCCCTCGAGTCCGCCACGAGGCTCCCTGCCGAGGTCTCCAGACGATGCCACGCTCCCCCGATGCGGGCAGATCCCCTGGGTGTCGCTTCTGGATGGGCTGGTGGGCCCAAAGACGGTCCAAGTGAGCTGAAGATGTGCTCTAACATGCCCCCGAGAGGCCCCAAGATGGCGCCAAGACGGCCCCAACTGGCTTCTGGGCCTGAAAGGCACGACCTCTTCAGCTATTCGTTCCCCTGAATGCTCCCATACTTTCCTGATCACGGCAATTCGCCTGGGCATCCTGGCTGAATGTGCTGGCGGCGATACGCGAGGCATTCAGTATCCCACCAATCCTCGGGGCGGAGGTGGTTGAGCGAGATGAATCTTCCAACTCCCTTTCTTCCGCTTTCGATGGGGGGGGGACATCTCATACGCCCCCTCCTCCACCCAACCGGGGACACACCAAGACTAATGCCACCATCCCTGCCACCCGTGCGAAAAAATGATGAGCGCACGTTGCGGCAAAACCTTGGGTCATGCTCGGGGGGGCCGCGAGCACTTTGTATCGGTTGTGACAGGGACGGAAGGGGTGCCACCAAATGACCTGCTGTGCGCATGACCACCACCAGTGTGAAAATACCAATGTTTGCGGCTGAATCTGGATCACATGCAGGGTGCTGGCACGTTGCCTGCTCTGCGCAGGCCAATATGACATCATAACGGCCACCCAGCCGCGATTGTTCATTGGTTTCCGACAGGGATGGTGGAGGCTGACGCGGTGCACCTCGCCCCAGCATCGCGCACCTGGGGTCTGCCTTGGTTCCCAGGATCTGCCCATCCAAAGACGAACGCTGAATATGATGAGACTCGGGTACTGCTTATGTGTTGAGAGGGCAGGCGGGAGTGAGAAAAAAATAATTTGCGCCTGGGCGAGGTGTCTTCACCACTCCTCCCACACCCTCCCTTGGGTCTGCGGGGGGGGGGGCGGGAGTCGCGGGTTGTCGTAAGAGCGTCCAAGATGGCTCAAGATGGCTCCAAGAGGCCTCAGAGATACCAGCATGGCTTCTAAGAGGGTCATTCAACGGTAGCGCAAGATCGTTCGAGATGGCTTCCAAGTTGCTCCAAGGGGCTGCAAGAACGCCTCAAGAAAGATTCATGGGGCCACCAAGGTTTCTAAGGAAGCCGTCAAGGAGCAGAAATCCATCAAAAACGTAACGCACATCAATAGTGTGTACAGGTGGAGGCATTGGATAAAGAACCCTTGGATAAGGAATCCAGGGTCTGGAGGCCGGTGGAACTCCAATCGAGGCTTGACCATGGATATCACCGCCGCCATCATCAGATAAGAAATCCTCCAGGGTCTGCAGCATCCTGGGTGCATTCCTCAACCAACGCCCCCACCGTACCTTCTCTAACTTCTCCTTCTGATACCCTCCCAGGCCTCAAGATAGCTCCAAGAGGGCCCACGAAAGCCTCAACAGAGGCCTTAAGAGAGCCCCAAGAGGCAGGCAAGAACGCCGAAGAGCGATCCAACAGGGGTGAAAGAGGCTGTTTTAGGAGTTCTAGAGGGGCGGCGATAAGTTGCCCCCCCCCTCCTTTGACCTTCTCCAAGGTGATCCCATTACGGTCCAAGTTGGCTGAAGATATCCTTCAGCATGCCCCCGAGAGGCCCCAAGACGGCGGGAAGACTGCCCCAAGTAGCTTCCGGGATTCCAAGACTGCCCCTGAGAGGCACGACATTCTCAGCGTTCCACACACACACATCAGGCACAGGCCCAAGAAAGGGCATCAATAATCAGCGCCAGTAAAATGCATACATCAATAACATCGACACTACACAGTCGCAACATACATTGGGAACGTACATATTTATGTACTGGCGCTCCTTGGGGGGGAATCGCTCGAAACAACAGCATACTCGCTGTTGCGAGCCCAGGGGCCCGAAGCCAGCCTCCAAAGGCCACACTGAAACACAATAAACCGGGACTTTGGCGATCTGCCGGAGGTCCCGATGCTTGAGGGTCCCAAAACCGTGCGGCGGTGACCTCGAAATCCGCATAGACCTCACCGCAGGGTCCGTCACCGTACGGTTTTGGGACCTCGGAGGCCCCAGTCGGCGGAGACATCCTCGGAGAACGACCCAAGTCCCAAAACCGTGCGGCGACCCCGAATCCCTACACCGGTGTGGTCACCACATCGTGGGGGGGTCCCCGAGAAGCTTCACACCACTTTTAACCAGCCTCGAACTTATCCCTATTCCTAAGATGGGCGAGTAATAAGCGAGGACGCTTTTAGGGATGTGCCCTCAGAAACTGAGGGAATCCTGAAGATGGGCATCGAGGTGAGGTGATGCCACATACACGGATAGGGATATGCTTCAAACTGGTAAAACAAACTAGGCACCGAGGCTGCAGGCATCAAACTGCGTGCCTCCCAAGCTGTCGCGCTGCCCGGCCCGCTGGAGGCATGCCATGAACACGAAGGAGCGGAAACACGTTGCGGCCCGGACCGCCCTCAGGCCTCCCACGTGATGCGCGCCGGCTTGAAGTTGTTCAGCGACAGGGAGTTGAGGCATACGAAAAGCGACGAGCTGAGCATCACGCACGCGGCCAAGGGGGGGCTCATCGTGACCCTCCAGGGCCAGAGCGCGCCAGCCGCCACTGGCAGCGCGCACACGTTGAAGATAAACGCCCACAAGAAATTGAACTTGATCGTCTTGAGAGTGTCACGGGCGAGCATGAAGAAGGCGGCGAGATCGCGGAGATCTGAGCGCACAAGGACGATGTCGGCGGCCTCGACGGTCACGTCGTGCCCTGCCCCGATAGCGATGCCGATATCGGCGGTGGCCAGCGCTGGCGCGTCGTTCACGCCGTCGCCGACCATGGCGACCACCCTACTCCGGCCGCTCTTCTTGTCAGGGGCGCGAAGCATCTCGACCGTCGTGACCTTGTCCGACGGGAGCGCCTCCGCCACGACCCGCGACTCGTGTATGCCGCACTGGCGAGCCACGCTGCGGGCGGCCACCCGGTGATCTCCGCTGCACATCCAGACGTCCACCCCGGACACCTTCGGGGATCAAGGGGAACCCCACGTGCGCACGGCACCGCATCCCGAGTGCACCCCTACGGGGTAGCTGATCGGCGTCCGACAGCAAAAGAAAGCATCCGGCGAAACGCGCGTCGACGAGCGAAACCGGCTGGGGACTGCACTGGCCCTCTCGAACGCCGAGGTCGAGTGAACCCGTGCAGATGTTCTCAGTCGCCTTCCCCAGGGGGGTTCTGTCAATGCCCGAGACCTGCAGCGACGCCACGCACGAGCGCGCGTGCGGTGCCAACTCGTCCTGCAGGGCCACGACCGCGAGCGGCACGCCCTCCACCGCGAGGGCCACGACCGTCGCTCCTCCCGCCCGCACGGCCGCGACCCACTCACGCAGCGAGGCGCCGGCGTCTGCGGGGGCGCCGCTACAGAGCTCCAGGACGCTGGTCGCGGAAGCAACGTCCACCGACAGGCCGGCCAGAATGCATCGCACCCCGACGCCGGTGATGTTCTCAAACGTGCACGGCTTCGTCAGCGGGCCCCTCGAGACCGTGCCGGCCGTGTCGACGAGCGCCTTCGCCACGGGGTGCTCGCTGGACATCTCCGCGGAGCCGATGGCCCACCACAGCGCGCGCTCCGCCTCCCCGCGCTGCTGCGCACGCCGCCCCGCAGCGTCCGTCTGCGGGAGCACGACCTGGGGGGCGCTGCCATGCTCCTCTGGCGGCGCGCGGAGGGGGCCAGAGGTGGAACGGGGAAGTCTTCTTCTTGGCTTCTCGGACGGAGGCTGCTTCTTGGAGGGCGCGGGCCCAACATCCACAGACCAGGCCCGCGCCTGCTGAGACGCAGGCTCCTCCTCAGAAAAGTCCTCCCCCTCTGCCCGCCTCTGCCTCACCGCCCGTCAAACGGGGACTCCACTAACGGGTACTTTGGCCAGTGACCCAGCGAACCCAACCCTTCCCGATGTGGGCAAAGCTGCAATGCAAGAAAAAGGCCCTAAAGTGGCAACTTTCGGCACAATTTCAAAGTACCCGTTAGTAAGTACCCGTTACGGTGCCGTTGACTGCCCCCCTCGTGCGCGTGGCCGGCTCCTGCAGCCACGTCATTGCCACCGTCGGCCGCTCCTGCGCCGCGCGCGCCGAGGCGCCCGTGGCCTGGCGGTGCGCCTCCACGAGCCTCTGCAGCGTCGGCTGCGCTGCACCGCCTGCGCTCCAGCGGGCGGCGACCTGCGTGACCCGGGGCCGGCCGCACGTGAGGGTGCCTGTCGGCGGCGAGTGGGGGGAGGAAGCGGGAAGCAGTCGGCCCTCTCAGAAGGCGGCGGGGCTTCTCTGAAGGGGCCCCAGGACACACAAATAAATACACACAAATAAAATTCCTCCCCATATTTTCCCATATTTTCTGGGTGTTTGTCTTCCAACCCACTTCCCATATTTTCCCATATTTTCCTGGGAATCGACGATTAATTGTGTCTGTGTGTTTTCTCCCCTCCTGATTCTCAGCAGCCCTTCTGAGAAGTTGTCCTTGTCTTCGGGGGAGGCTCAGGACACCTTCTCAGAAGGCCAGGGGATGTCCCAGCCTTCTGAGGAGGCCCGACCTTTCTCCCTTCCCCCCCTGGGCTCGCCGCCGAGCCTGTCTTGTCCAGGACCACGCTGCTGATCTTCGAGCCCAACTCCAAGGGCACAGCGCCGGTGCGGACCAAGATCCCGTGCTTGGCCGCTGCGCCAGTCGCGGCCATGACGGCCGTCGGGGTGGCCAGCCCGAGCGCGCAGGGGCAGGCAACCAGCAACACGGTCAAGCCGTGCTCCAGCACGAAGAAGAATCGGTCGAGCTCTGGCCACTGGCTCATGCGACCGTCCAGAATGGACGACAAGGGGATCATCTCGAGACGGTAGACGAGGGTATACCATGTAGTCCAGGTCAGAATCGCAAGCACGACCACAAAAGGCACGAAGCGCTGGGCAATCGCGTCCGCGACCTGCTGCACATTTGCCCTGTTCAACTGCGCCTTCTGCACCAACCCCATGATCTGCGAGAGCATGGTCCGGCTGCCTAGGCGCTGCACCTGAAGCTCCACCCTGCCACTGACGCACTTCGAGCCGCCGATGATGAAGTCCCCCTTCCGCTTCGTCACCGGGCGGGACTCGCCGGTGAGGAGCGACTCGTCGAACTCGGCCGCGCCCGCCTCGGAGGCAAGCACGCCGTCGGCGGGGGCCGCCTCCCCGGGGAAGACCTGCAACGTATCCCCGAGCTCCAGGAGCTCCACCGGCACCGTCTCGGCCTCGGTGCCGCCTGCCGTCAGCAGGTGGGCCGTGGGAGGCTGCAGCTTCAGCAGGTCGCGCAGGGACCGCGAGGTGTTCCTCTTGGCCCAGGACTCGAGAGTCTTGCCCACGAGGATACAGGTCACGACCACCGAAGGGGCCTCGAAGAAGGCCGAAGGGGGGATCTTGCAGTGGTGGAACTTGTAATACCTGCTGCCCACGACAACGAAGGAGATCACCAGGAAGGAATAGGCGAAGGTCAGGCCGCTGCCGAGGGACACGAGGACATTCATATCCCACACGCCCGACTTCAGCGCGTGGTAGGCCCCGACATGGAAGCGCCGCCCGCTGTAGAATTGCACGGGCGTGGCCAGGGCGCAGAGCAGTAGCATCATGACCGAGAGGCCGGGAACGACCTCCTTGTTGAGAAACCGGTTACAGTGCTTGACACACGGCAGCACCCAGCACACGGAGACGATCGCGGCGGTGAGGGCCACTGCGGTCAGCAGGCCAGCAGGCAGGCACTCTGCGCTCGACCTGGCGGCGACCAAGTCCGGCGGTGCAAGCTTAACTCCTGCTCCACTCTTGCCCGCGCCGAGGGACTGGAGGAGCTTCCGCGCGCCGACCTTTACGGACGCGTTTTGCCCCACCCCCACCCCCGCCCACTGCCCCAGCCCCTCCCCCCCCCCCTTCAGCCTGTCAGCTGAAGCCCTCCCGCAGACATGATCTGAATAGCATGCTGGCCAACTGTACAGCTTGGAGCCGCCGAACAAATGCTGAATACATCAACACATCCACTCAGTCAATCATCCCTCCCTCCGTCCATGCATCCTCCTCGTGCTCCTTTTCCCTCTTCCCTTGCCACGTCCCCTATCACCATCGTGATCCTTCTCCGGCACCTCCTCCCCCTGTCAATTATTAGACAGAGGAGGGCGAACGGCCTGAACCATCCCTGGGTGTATGGATGAAAAATGTTTCCGCGGCGTCGATTCCTGAGCATATTATTTTGACGTCGTCGCTCAGCCCGCGACGCACCCGCGACCCACCCGCGAGCCATCCGCGACACACTCGCGACCTCCCCATATACCCGCGAAGCGTGTGAGGGCGGGCGCGGTCCGAGCCCTGCCATTTGGGCCTTCTGTGGGGCTCCTACGGGGCCACGAGCAGTGCGCGGAGTGTGTCAGAATGGGCGTGGTCACGCACACAAGCCAAGCCTTTGGGGTCCGTGGAGCAGCTCCTACGGGCCAACGAAACGTATCAAGGGTGTGCCGAATTGAACGGCCTTCTGAACGGCTCCTATGAGGCCACGAAGCGTGTGAAACGTGTGTCAGACAAGGGCGTTGCCCGGCATGTGGACCCTGGCATTTGGGCCTTCTGCGGAGCTCATGAAGGGCCACGAAACGCGTGTTGTGTGTGTGTGTGTGCGTGTGTGTGCGAAAATTGTCTCAAGTCCGCATGCGATCGCTGCCTTTTGTTACTTCTTCTTCTGTGAGGCTTTCGTGCACCCATGAAACCTGTGAAACGTGTGCCACAACGAGCACGTTCAGGCATACGAGCCCTGCCATTTGGGCCTTCTTCAGTGGAACTCCCATGGGGTGTACCAAACATATACGGAATTAGCCTAAATGGGAGTGGTGGGGCAGACGGACCCTGCGATTTGGGCCTCCTGTGAAGCTACTATGGAGCCACGAAACGTGTGAGGCGTGTGCCAAAATTGTCTCAAGTCCGCATGCGATCGCTGCCTTTTGCTACTTAATCTTCTGTGAGGCTTTTCGTGCACCCATGAAACCTGTGAAACGTGTGCCACAACGAGCACGTTCAGGCATAGGAGCCCTGTCATTTTGGCCATCGCCAGTGGAGCTCCCATGTGGTCAACAAACGTGTGCGGAGTTAGCCAAAATGGGCGTGGCCAGGCGTACAGACCCTGCGATTTGGGCCTTCTGTGAAGCTGCTATGGGACCACGAAACGTGTGAAAACTATGTCAGACTGGACGTGGTCAGACACACGAGCCACATGGGGCCGCGAAACGTGCGAGGGCCGCGAAACGTGTGAGGGGTGCGGGGGGGTGGTCCAGCACACGGACTCTTCAATTTGGGCCTTCTGCGAAACTCCTCTGGAACCACGCAGCGCGTGAAGGGCATACCTGCAGAATGGGCGTGGTCCCGCACACAGGCCCTGCGATTTGCGCTGTCTGTGAAGCTCCTCCGGAGCCACGGAATGCGGGAGGGGTGCGCCACAACGGGCGCGGTCAGGCATACGGACCCTGCCATTTGAGCGTTCTGTGGGGAAACTTCCGCGGGACTCCTATGGGTGCAGCGAGACGCGAGAGGGTGTGCTGGAGCACAGAAGTGCGGCGGGCAAAGTCAGGGAGCCGAGGAGGGAGGAGGAAACATTGAAGGAGGGACGCCGAGTGCTGTAGATTCAAATCGGATACCCAACACGTTTTTCCACCGGCGAATGGGAGCCCAGCGACAGAGTGCATGGGGGAGAGGGGAACCTCGAGAGTGAGGGGAGCTCGTCGTGGTACAGTCGCACTTGATTGGGGAGGACCCTCCTGAGGACCACGCTACCGCAGAAATGCAGGAGGCATGGGTCGCAAGACACAGGACACGAGGGGCACCCTTGATCTGGCAAGGTCAACCCACTGATCCGGGCCGCCTGTACACCACGCAAAATGGTTAAGAACTTGAATAAAAACCCAAAAATTCGATCAACATCTTAGGATTTACATTGAAACGTTAAGAATAATCGAGACTCTGGCCGAACACTTACGTTTTCTTAAGCATCGCCTAAGGTGTAAGGGGTCGGTCTGGCTCCCTCCCCCGGGGGGAGCGGGCGGCGGGGCGGGCCGAGGGCCCTCAGGAGACGGCGCGGGAGGAGACTACTGGCCCCCTGGGGAGCAGGCCCAGAGATCCCGCCCAGGAGGGCGTGGACCACAGATCGGGCTTCCGCCCGCCCTCTGAAGAGGAGGGACCACACGACACTTGAAATAGGAGGGCGCCAGAAGCAAGCGGGAATCTGGGAATGAAGAGACGCAGACGTTCAACAGCCAGGGGGTACAGTTGTCTGGACATGGAGGACCGATCCGATTATGTTTTCATCATGGGATGAGATGGCGCTTGTAGTGCAGGCACTGCCCATGGAGATGGTTACCTCGCGTTTGCTTGTTTACGCAGCGGGGGGAGGGGAGGGGGATGTTGTTGGATGTGCTGACCTGCCGATCGCCACTTTTCGGACCATAACGAGCGAGGAAGGGCAGCAAAGGCAGCACATGCAGACGTGGGCAAGGGATAGGGGCGGGGTTCCAGGCAGAACAAGCGAAACTGCGCATCCAATCAACGACCAAGGATCACAGAGTGTTGCTTCACACGCAAGGTTGCGTTCTTGTGTTGATTAACATGTCTCGGCTGCGCAGACACGCCTACGATGAAATGTCAGACGCATGAGTCGGGTTGGGCGAAAGGGGGGGGATGGCAAAGGGGGGGCTTGAGAATCAGCTCGCGTAGCTGATTTTCCTGGCGCCTCTCGGCGCCGGGCGCCGGGGCCGAAACCAGCTGCATGCAGCAGATTTCGTACCCCTCCCTCTCCCTACCTGTCCGACCACCCTGCGGGTGATAAGGAGGTTCGGGGGGGAGAGGGGGGCCAGCAATGGGCAACAGTGGTGATTTTTGCGTTGCCGCTCGCTCCTGGGACCGATGTTAGGCCGTACTGCGCAGGCCAAAATAGGTTCGGGAGTGGCGCGGCGAGGACAAAGTACCCTGCTGAGTACCCCTTCTCAGGTGGGACGGGCCCGAACACGAACAGAGCCCCCAGAGACCATAATGAAGAAGCGGGAGCCTTCACTGCGGCCTCCAGGGGCCTCGGTGCGGCGTGAAATTGCACCACGTGATCGATCTCTGCATCGATCTGACAAGCGATGTCGTTATCGGTCTCACGATCGGTCTCACCATCGATCTCACCATCGATCTCACTATCGATCTCACAAGCGATGTCGTTATCGGTCTCACGATCGATTGGACCATCAGTCCCACTATCGATCTCACACGATCGATCTCACTATCGATCTCACTCGATCGATTGCACTGTCGATCTCACTCTGGATCTCGCTATCGATCCCACTAACGATCTCCCCATCGATATCACTCGATCTCACAATCGGTATCACTATTCATCTTACTATCGATCTCACTATCGATCTCACGATCGATCTCACTATCGGTCTCACTATCGATCTCACTATCGATCTCACAATCGATTTCGTCATCGGTCTCACTATCGTTTTCGCACCAGCGGGACACCAGGACACCGGCGGGACACCGGCGGGACACCGGCGGGACACCGGCGGGCCACCGCGGGCCACCGCTTGCCTGAGGGAGAATCATTTGGTCCGGCCAGGGCCCAGCCACAGAAGACTTTCCTATCGCCCGCCCACGCAACTTCGCCCCGCCCGCACGCACGGCACGCACGAACACGAAACCGAAACCGATTTCCTGGTGGGGGGCTCTCCGTTCCACTTCGATCTCACCCCCCAACCTCCGATTCACCCCCTTTCGACCGGCCCGAGTATTCCTAGACGGGGGTCAACCAACATGCACATACATGTTCGGAGGTCAGCTCGCACTTCTCGGATCGGCGCCGGACGCCCCCTCCTCTCCAGCGCGCGGAGAGCGCGCCAAAGGCGGCGCCAGGAGTTCCGCCAGGGGGGCCACAACGCCGGTCCGAGAACTCCGCGTGGAACTCGGAGGGTGTCTGTTTCTGCCGCTGTTCCTCCTTCGACTCAGGGGATCGTAATCCGACGGGGGCCACCAAACGCGTCTGCGAGACCTTCTCGGGGTCGTAGGTTACCTTCATGAGGCTGCCGTCCACCATCACGTCTGCGACACCCGCAGTGGCTCTAAGGATCGATGCGGAGTCTGCGGTGGTCTCGGCATCCAGCAGGTGCAGCAGCGCAGTGCCGCCGCCCTCGCTTTTGGCAATTTCGTTCGAGATCGTGGTAGCGCCGAATCCGATGTCCTCAACCGCGGAGCAGATCTCATTCACCGTGAATGCCGCCGACGTGTAATACCAGACTGTCGCCTTCTCGTTGATGAGGTCCACCTCGCACCTGCTGACCTGCTCGAGGTTCTCAAGAGCCGTTGTGACGGCGTTGCTGCAGTTAGAGCAGGTCATCCCATCGATGCGGAGCACCGCGCAGCTCTGGGAGAATGCGTCCGAGATCGCGGTGGCGCCGAAGCCGATGTCCTCAACCTCGGAGCAGATCTCATTCGCGGTGAACTTCGCCGACGAGGAATACCAGACTGTGGCCTTCTCGTTGATGAGATCCACCTCGCACCTGCTGACTTGCTCGAGGCTCTCCAACACCTTGGTGACAGCGTTGCTGCAATTTGAGCAGGTCATCCCGTCGATACGGAGCACAGCGCACCGCTGGACCTCGTTGTTTACCTCCGCGCACGCCCGATCTGGAACAGCGGGGACCTCGTGAACGAGGTAGGAGGAGATAACCACCAACACACACAAACCCACAACTGGTGTTAGCGCTGGGAATGTGAATATCGTATGTGGATTGTGGGTCAAAGCTGCCACTCAACGAAGGACCACAGGGCCCGCAAAACGAGACGGCTGGGATGTTTTTTCATGTTGGGATCCACGGCAACCAATATCAACTACTCAGGATAGAATGCCGGCCGATGGGGTCGAAATGTCAAGGGCCCCATGTCTCGAACAACGTCCAGCCGCCAGGCTCCTGCGAAAAAGTAAACCCCATCGGCAGACAAATCACACGACAGGAGGCGACGGGAACGGAAGAGGGCAAGGCTGTGGGGAAGTCAAGTCAAGGGGATGATCCAAACGCACACTCGCTGCGACAGACAAGCGTACATCGATACCTGCTCTCGCAGGGGATATCTCTATATACACATATGCAGGGTGAGGGAGGAACACACACACATTCACAACTATATATATGCTATAAGAGGGAGGGTCCACTCTTACCCCGCAGATGCGGATACGATACGAGTCGAGTGAGGGGGCGGTGGGGATGTCGGCAGTTTGCGAGACTATGGAGAATCCCATCGCAGGCGCCAAAGTTCCTCCAATTATGCATCGAGCCCGCCGCAGGTCAGGTCAGGTCAAGCCGTAGGCTGGGGCAGCCCATGGGCACGTGCACGGGGCATGGACCGGGGCCCCGTCTTTGACGGCATCCGTCCTGCAAGCTGCGGAACGAGGCTGTGGATGTGCACGCATAGATCTGCGGTGCTACAACAGGAGGGGGAAATGACGCACGGGGGGAAGGGAGGGACGCACGACGAGCGGGGACGAGAGGCGAGGCCAGGGGGGAGGGAGGAGGAGGGACGAGCGACAAGGGGGCGACGGAGGAAACGCGGGCGAGACTTCTACGACACTGCGGCCGGCAACACTTTTGGGGGGAGGAAGAAGGAGGGAAGGGCAGTTTCAAGACTCCTTGACGATCTTGCGCCAGTGCTGCTCGTCGATGGCTGCGTCTGTCAATTGCTGGAAGCCGCCCGCGACGCGCAACCCGTCCGGCAGAACGGTCCGGATCCACTCTGTCCGGGGTCTCCCGCGCACCCGAATGTAGCGGTCCGTTGCTGGACGGAGAGATCTGCCCGGGCAGAATGATACGTCTCTCATTGCAGACCCCTCCGGCTGCCGGATGACCTTCCCGAGGAGGCGCAGTTGCCTTCGCCGCAGCTGCGCGGAGGCAGGCTCTGCCCCGGCCTTCTGGAGCACCGAGGCGTTGGAAATCCGAGAAATGTACGCACTGGGAATCTTCATGATAACCCTCAGGCATCTCGCCTGGAAACCGTCCAATCGGCGAAGATCTGCCTTGGTGAAGCACCCTGCGGCCAAACTGTATAACAGCTTCGACTCGATGAGCGCGTGGAAGACGCGCAACCGCCACTGCAAGGATAATGACGAATGTCTCCAAACTTGCCGGACTGCACGGAAGGCCGCGTGTGCCAGCCCGATGCGCCTTGTGAGTCCCCCAGACATTCTGCCGTCTGGCGTCAGACTGGTGCCAAGGTATATAAGCGCATCCTCGGTCTCCAGCGCGCGTCCGGATATGTGAAGAGGTCGGTTTGTGCGGCATTGCAGCAGCTGTAGCTTGTCCAGGTGAAGCTCGAGGCCGTACGCCTGTCCAGCCTGTGCCACAGCCGAGGCGAATTCCTCCACGTGCGCCGCGTTGGAACCGATGAGCAACGTGTCGTCGGCAAAAGCAATGTCCGCGAGATCCCCGCTGCAGTGCGCCATTGCTGCAGAAGGTCCCAGGAGCGCCACTGCGTCTTCCATTAGTGCACTCATGACAACAATGAACAGGAGCGGGCTCAGGGTGCACCCCTGGGAGATCCCAGAATTCTGGCGGCGAGTGGCTGACTGGCGGCCCATGTCGTCGACGAAAAAGTTCCGTCCGATCATGATGCTGCGCAGCAGCTCTCTGTACATCACAGGAATGCCGAAACGTTCCAGGGCCGATATCATGCCGTCTACGCCGACGCTGTCGAAGGCTTTCCTCCAGTCTAACGCAAGCAAGGACACCGCCCCGTTTTTCTGGGCGCAGGCGAGCTCAATGCGCCGCCGTGCTACGTAGATCGCGTCCTCTGTGCTCCTCTTGGCCCGGAAGCCGAACTGGGTCGGCCAGAGACGCTCGTCCAAGTCCGCGTCCAGAAAGCGTTGCTTGATCATGCTCGCGAAGACGCGGTACGCCACAGAGGTGAGGCAGATGGGGCGGTAGTTTTCCATGCAGCCAGGATCTTTTTTCTTATATATCATGGTCACCCGAGATGTCATCCACTCTGCTGGCACTGCTCCATCGCGAAGGCACTGGTTCATGATGTCTAGAAGAGCACCCAAGTCTGTGCCAGTTGATGTCGCCAGCACCTTGAAGGCCTCTATGGGAACGTCTCCGTCGACCACGCTCTTCCCGCTGGCCATCTTGCGGATAGCCTTGCGGAGCTCCGCGGTGGTGAACTGCGACTCGACAACCGGCAATGGCAAATGAGATGGAAGGTCTCTTTCAGGGAGTACTGCTGCTGGCCGGACCCTCCACTGCACTGTCTCCAGAAACTCTGCGAAGGTTTCCGCCCGCTCTTCGGTGCCGACAGTCATGCCGTCCACGGCGTTCAAGCGCGTCTGCAATACCTTTCTGCCTCTGCGAAGCTTCTGGATCGCACCCCAGTTCCCCTGAGCGGCAACATCTCGCAGCCACGCTGCGCGATCTCTGCGGGCAGATCGTTTGATCTCTCTTGCTAACGATTTTTCTCTGCCGATGTCTCCACTCTGTCGCGCAAGGGACCGTTGCTCTATCAGCTGAAGAGTGTTTCCGCTGATCCACGGGCGGCGTCGGCTCCTGGCTTCTGCGGGGATGCAATCTTCGATTGCTCCGCAAATGTTGCGGCGCAGAGTCCCCCAAGCGTCTGCAGCTTCTTCGTTCGAGGCGCCTTCGAGCTCGCCGGTGCGCGCCCGGACGTTGCTCAGGAAGGTTGTTTTCACGTGTTGGTGCTGCAAGGATTTCCAGTCACGTCTGGCTCGGCGTGGAGGCCGTTCGCCCTTGTCCCGCACCAGCCGGATCTGAGCCAGTACGGGAAAGTGGTGTGAAGATATACAAGCAAGTATGTCACTGCGCAACTTGCGCACACTGCTCAGGCGTTCGGCCGGAGCAAGCAAGAAGTCTATCATCGCGAACGACTCCGAAGTGATGGGGTCAACCGGCGTAGCCTGGAGCTCGTAGTATGTGACCTGCTTGTCAGGGTCTTGCTGGAAGCGTGTGTTGGCGATGACGTACTCGTGGCTGTAGCAGAACTCGAGGAGCATCTCCCTATTGGGCACTGGGACCACATGCCGGGCCTCGTTGCCGAAGGTATGCTCTCCCATGACGTTTTCCTCCCCCGGCCTGCGCTTGCCCAGTCTCGCGTTCAAGTCCCCCAATATGTACTTGCCCTCGCCAGCTTTGATGTTATCCACGCATAGCTCCAGATCGTCGTAGAAAGCCAGCCTTTCTTCAAGCGGGCGTAGGTTGCGCGGGGCGTACACCACGACGAACGCGACCGGACCTGTAGCAGATTTGACCCTCAAACTTGCGATCCTGCCCCCGACGGGCCGGAAGCCAATCACTGATTTCCGGAAGCTTGGGGCGATTATGCAGCCTACTCCTGCCCACTCTTTGCCTTCTGTGCTAGAACCAGAAAGAAAGATTTCGTGCCCTGAGTCTGTAACGAAATTATCTGACTTGTTCCGCCGCGTCTCTTGGAGAAATGCCACATCCGTCGAATTCAAACGCATATAATTACATATCTGCTCAACTTTGATGTCTGTGAGGCCCTCGACATTCCAAGTACATACGTTGATGCACTTCTCGGTGGGCGAAAACTCGATTGAATTACCCATGGGCTGCCTTGCTTCCTACATGGCTGCATCTCCCTTCCCTTTCTTCCCTTTGCCCGAGCCCGAGGTGTACTCTTTGGCCCTATCGAGCCGCGATTGTACAGTGGACGTCAGGGCGGCAAGCTCTGGGGAGTGCTGGAGGTCCTCCCACTTCTCCCACTCGCCGCTGCACCACTTCAGCTGCAGCGTGTAGTCGCGCACCTCCGCCGTGACGATGTCTTCGCCCGCCACCTTCAGCACGTGGTTCTGGGTGTCAACCTCGACCTCCTTCTTGCCGTAGCCCCACTGGAGCAACAGACGCTTGAAGGCGAAGAGCGCTGACTCCACCGTGCGGGGACCCAGGGGCAGGTCAAGTTTTGCCCAAGGCTGTCCTGAGGCCCCCTGGGGAGACTGCCGAATGATGGAAATAAACGACTCCCGATACGCAATAGAAGGGCACTTGACAAATGCCACTTTCTTGAACTCCTGCCCCTTGAAGAATGGGTCCGGGGGGGCGGGGACGCCCGTGTCCTTGCACCGCTTGTGCAACCATTCCTTGACCTTGTCGATGGTGTCGGCGTTGGGGACGTTGCCGAAGACCACCGTCAGGTTCTCGTTCTGAGCCTGCTGCGCTGCCGTGCTGGTGTTGCTGATCTGGATGCTATCGAGGTCCCCCTTGAGCTTGTTAAGCTCGTTCTGGAGAGATTCGTGTTTCTCCTCCACTCCGGTCAAACGCAATCCCATCTCTCCGAGCTCCTTGCGTACTTCCCGTTTGAATGTAGACAAGTCCCCCAACAACCTATCGACAGACATCTTCACCGGCTTCAGCTCGGCCTGCAACAGCTTCTGGATGTTTCCCATGGTCACCTTGCCTGGGTCCTCCACCTCCTTCAGCTCCTCGTCGTCGCTGATTACCTCGTCCGCACGGCCCTTCTTGGGCACGGGTGAAGATACGGGTGAAGATACAGGAGAGGACATGATGCGTACCGAGATGAATCAAAAACAATTGCAGATGTAATAGGGTAAAGAGATCAGGGATTGGTAAAAGTGTAAAGATAAGGGTGTTGGGACCTCGTCCCAGTAATCACCCTGCGCTGAGCGTCGAGCCCGCCGCAAGCGCCGATTTTTTCATTAAACTAATGTGGGTAGGTCGCGGGTGGGTCGCAAATGGGTCGCGGGTGGGTCGCGGGTGGGTCGCTGTTGGGTCGCGGGTGGGTTGCGGGTAGGGTCGCGGATGGGTCGCAAGGTGGGTCGCAAGTGGGTCGCGGGTGGGTCGCGGGTGGGTCGCGGGTGGGTCGCGGGTGGGTCGCGGGTGGGTCGCGGTTGGGTCGCGGTTGAGTCGCGGGGTGGGTCTCAGGGTGAGTCGCAGGTGGGTCGCGGGTGGGTCGCGGCGGGTGGGTCGCGGGTGGGTCGCGGGTGGGTCGCATTTGGGTCGCGGTTGGGTCGCGGAGTGGGTCGCGGGTGGGTCGGGGGTGGGTCGCGGTTGGGTCGCGGGGTTGGTCGCGGGTGGGTCGCGGGTTGGGTCGCGGGGTGGGTCGCGGGGTGGGTCGCGGGAAAGGTCGCGGGGTGGGTCGCGGGAAGGGTCACCGGTGTGTGGCGGGTGGGGCGACGACAACAAACAAACAAACTAACTAACTAACTAACAACAGCAGCAACTCAACAAGCAGAATCCTCACCACGGATCCCCACTTCAGCCACGCACCCAAGGACAATGAATGATCGTTCGGCCCCCTCACTCTGAAATATATAAATACACATGTATATCTAACCAACAAAAGCAAGACATCGTGAGAGAAAGCGAGAGAGAATGAGAGATAGCGAGTGAGGGAGAGAGAGAGAGAGAGAGAGAGTGATATACCCGGAGCGAAACGACAGCATGTCCCCAGGCCCCCTCTTGTTGCCACGTCGATCCCCCCGGATCCAACAAACAAACCTACTGTGTATTGGTCAGGTTAGCTACTTGCCCGTCCGCGAAGACGTCTTTGCCAGTCGAATGCAGCCGCTTGCCGTTCACGCACGCCGCCGCGACAGCCGCCGCCACGCTTGCTGCTGCCGAGGCAGCAACAAGCGTGGGATGCGAGGCCAGCACAGCCTCCATGAGAATTCGTAATCGTGGGACTCACGTGGTGAAAAGAAGTGTGCGATACGTTTACGTAGTCAGGGCATGACCCCTGGTGCGAGCCAAAAATGATTGCGGGCAACCGATGACAATGATGACCCTAACGTATGTGTGAAGAGATACCAGAGTAGAGAGACGAACAAAAAAAAGAAATTACAAATAACCAATGAGAATCAGCCCCCAACCGTGATTATCCTCACTCGGGGGTTCACAAACCGTGTGGTGACGGACCGTTCGGTGACCTCGATACCCAAAAGGATCTCAACGCGCCGTCCGTCACCGCACGGTCTGGGGACCGCGTAACTCAGATGGGTCTTTCATACACCCTCTTTTCATAATCCGCCGATCCGGCGTGTGAGTTTCTGAGAGCGTGGACTTGAGCTCGCTCAAGCTTCGCTCTGCAGGGGGGGGGGGCACGTTATTTCCGACGTCATTTCCGACGTTTCTCGGTACACGGGCATCTTTCCGACGTTATTTCCTGTTTTTCGGTGCCCGGGGACAGGGGGGGTATAGAAAACTCCACTTCCGGAGCCCCGGCCGCCCAAGACAGCCCCAGAGGACGCTAAGAAAGGCCCCAGAGGCCCCCTAGACAATGCAAGAGGGCCTCGGGATCCTGGGAATCTCGCTCTCCCCCCCCCCGGATCGGCGGCACTGGCCGGAGGCCAGCCCAATAATGGAAGCTGGTAATTTTGGGCGCGGGCTTGTGGACGGATTGGGACCGAGCACAATATTGGAAAATAATTCGTCTCCGCGTCGGCGGCCCCTGCGGGGGTTCGTACGGGTTCCTAAGGGTCCCTTGGGATGTCCATGGATTCCTAGGGAGTCGTAGGATTCCTCATGGTTCCCAGGAAGAGTTTTACTGCCAGCCGAGGGCGTTGGGGGTGAGAGGGGCTGCAGCATTAAAGACCTATCGCGGGTAGGCCACGGTCGCCAGAGACGTCCTCGGAAAACGACCCGAGTCCCCAAACCGTGCGGCGACACCTAATCCCCCACTGACTCACCACGCGGTGTGGTCACCTTGACTGTTTGGGGGCCCCCGGCACCCCAATCCCTGAGAGAGCGGCATCGCGGCCCTCGCCGGTGTACTGGTTCTCGAAGATGCCCTCCCACTGGGAGGAGAAGTTGGACATGTTCAGTCGGGTAGAGCCGCACCTAGCTTCCACTCCGCCCCAGTAGAAATCCTCAAAGGCAGCCTGCCTAGAAGCGCGCGGTCCATATTGTTTGTGAGCCTCCGCCTTTCGGTGCCTCGCCTCCCTCCACGCCTTGGGACACTCGAAGGCTCATCACGTCGCGTGGCACTGCGTCAACTGAGCGTAGGCATCGGAACCCCTGGTTGCCCAGATAGGAGCGCGGGGGGGGGGGAAAAGGAGAGAAACGGAATGGAAAGGTTGATAGGGGGAGGGGGCCCGAGGAGGGGGAGGGAAGGCTGTTCGGGGGAGGCGGGGAAGGGGAGACGGGGACGAGGACGACTCCCTCCTCTGACCGCCAGTCCGCCGAGTTCGCACCTCGGGTGCTCCCAGGCCTGGGAGCAGCACCGGGCGTGCCGGACCTGGGCGCGACGGCCATCGCGCAGAGCGCTATGAATTGTCTCCGACGTTGAGGATGTACTGGGAGCGCGTTTCAATCGCCCGCCCGCCCGCCCACGCTGTGGCCCCGAGCAGCAGGTGCTCTGGCACAGAGCGGTCAGCGTGATGACTCCCTTAGTCACGTCAGAATCGGAGCGCAATCCGTTGTGGCCCACGGCTGACGGTGGTCGTCTCACGTGTGATGGGTTCATCGATGCGGGTGGGGTCAAGGTCAACAGCAGATGTGGATGGGGGCGTTCCGTTTTCCAGGCCGAGAAATGGAAGAAATACACGACGTATGTCTGTTGGCCGAAACCCCCGAGCAAACCGACACCCGGATCTATCCGCCCTAGACCGTCCTGCTTCGGGAGAGACGTCAGACTCGGGCTCGGAGGACTCGGGATGGCTTGACGGGGCCTTTGGGGAAATGACGAGACCCAATCTGAAAATTGACGTGAGCCCACAAACAATGGACCGTGACAGGCCAAGACGAACCCGTCAAAAAACGTCAGCGAACCCGAGTTCCGGCGAACTCGAATCTTACGCTTCTCCGACGGCTCATCCTGTCGAGCCCAACCCCGCCCTCTGACGACAAAGGGCCACTGGGCACCCGGTCAAACAAGGCATGGGAAAACATTCCAAGACGCACATAACCTCCTGCCTGCATCGGTCCACGCGCCTGCTCGCGCGCCAAGCTGTCCCGAGGGACCACATCACTGTTCTCACCGCCGCAGCCAGGCCAACCCAGGCAGAAGTTTGAGCTGGAATCGAGTCGAATTGGCGGTGCCAGGATGCATGACAGCGCCATGCAGGCATCCTGCCGCATCGGATCGCCCGAAAATGGACATCGAAACGAATCGGGCCGGCCAGAGTCGATATCGCTATCGTATCGGACGGACCGGAATGGAACCTGCAGATGTGATCTGAACGACATGTGAGCGACGACAAGAAGCGGGTCTTACGCGAGAAGACATAATTAGCGATCTTATACCGCGGCTTACGCGGGCCTCCACCGTTGCACACCGTGTGGAGAGGAGGGCGCTTACTCGCGACCTGACGCTGGAAACGCACGCCCGAATGTCCGCGCAATCGACCCCGTTATCGTCAATCGATCATGTGGCGTTGGCATTGGCCATGCATGCCGAACTGCTGACGCCCCTGCCAGCCCAAAAGCTCCCAAACTGTGCGAACCGAACGCGTTTCCCGTACTGAGCCTTCCAGCAGCAACTGGAGCGACTGGCAGACATCGGATGCCGTGACTTCTGTGCCAATGCAAGGGTCCCCGGAATAGTACGCCCGCCACGGGCACGGAACAACGTAGGGTACGATGCCCAACAACAAGTGCTGTCTAAAACCGCCAGCGGTCGCTGTTGGGCAGGCAAGAATGTGTCTCAAATGGACAAAGCCCGCGATGATACAGAAAAGGAATGATGTTCAAACTTGGCAAGAGCTGCTATTGGTCTTCGCCCCTATTCTTTCCGTACCCATGCCCGTCGCACCGATCACAAATCCCAGTCCTCTTCCCAGCGCGAGCTGTTCGTTCCGAGTCGATATCTGGAGCTCCTGGAGCCCAAAAGCCCGCCCCCCAAAGGCCAAAACTAGCAAAACCTGCATGACCAAACTTCGCGCATCGCACATCGCGCCCCGCCATGCGCGACAAGCGTTTGTCTTCGCGCAATCGCGCCCTCGCGTTTCCCCTCCTGGAGAGGGGGCCCTCTCCAACTCAGGCCGCCATGCGCGAAGATCGGTCATCTTTGCACCTCCGCGAGAGGCAGGGAGATCATACGTTTTGCGTGCCAATGCGCTGGATGTTCGGGCCGTCCGCCATGACTCTTTCAAGACGCAGGCCTCGGAGGAGGAGGAGGAGGAGAAGGAGGAGGAGGGGGAGGGGGAGGGGGAGGGGAAGGAGGAGGAGGAGGAGGAGGAGGAGGAGGAGGAGGAGGAGGAGGAGGATCAAGACGTCGCGTGCCTGGGAAGGGCCGTGTTGTGCGACGAGCGGTGCCGAACGAGCCCCCGCGCCGCGGCGAGGCCAGGACCGAGGCGTGCGGCAACGGATCACCCCAGACATCCGACGATGAGCGGCTGTTTCCCTTTTTTCGCGGTTGCTTCCCTTTTTTCATAGCCTCTCGCTGGGAGGCTCTCATGGCAACGTACACGCTACAAAAGATCCCACAACCACACGCTGCCAGCGCAAAAATTGCAAGCTCGTCTCCTCTGGACGTATGTCGGCGGCCCGCTCTCTCATCCTGTCTCTGACCTGCGGGATCGCGTCTCCGGGCTCATGATAAAGGGAAGGGAAGGACAGGCGCGAGCAAGAAAGGTTGAACAACCTGCCAGAAACAGTAGGCTGTAACTCCACCTCTTCCACGTCCTCCTCGCAGCGACACCGCTGGCGATGGGCGAACAAAACACCTGCTCATGCTTCCTGCTGGGTAGGACATATCTGAGAGCCGGCGGATCTGGAGGACGTATCGAGACGCTCTGGACCGATCTACCCTCATCCTAGGCCTGCCTGCTTCCTCCTCCCCTGAAATCCGACATCGCAAGAACAAACACATCTGAGCGGAAAATCACGGCTGCAGCAGAAAACCCAAACTATCGGTCTATTCCTCGAACCGGATCAGTCCATGAGGACCCTTTGCCCGCTGTGACGGCACGCGACGCCTGGATCTTTGGGTCCTGCTCCTGTTCATCCTCCTGCTCCATCCCCCTCATCACCATCCTCGCCATCGTCCTCAATTTTCTCCCTTAAGTGCCTGAGCCACAGACGTAATCTTACTGAGAGCAGGCTGCAGCGTGGCTGGAGGACCGAGGAGGGAAAGATGTGTCACATTCCCCTGCTGATCAGTGATCGCCGTTTGAAGTATGCAGCTGTTCCAGGCGGGTGGAAAGGCGAGGAGGGCGGGGAGGAGCTGGAGCGCACAAGAGGCAAAGAAAGTCCTCGCACACGGGGCGTTCTCGCTCGGGGGCCCAGGCCATCTCGCATCGATCCGTCTCGAGAAACACCGTAGCAGAATGAGGGGATGGGGTCCGGAGCTCCAGTTCGTGATCTCTCGCGACGTTGTGTTCTTCCGCAAGGTTGGATCTCAGGTGTGGGCGAGGCCGCCAAAGAGGGTGATGCCCTCTTGCCAGCGGGACCCGGGTCCCAGAGGATCGCTGGGTGCGGGATTGGCGGGGGGACAGGAGGGAACCTGATGGACGGCGATGGAAAGGAGGCCCAATGCACCCAGGGATGTCTCGTCTGGACCGCTTCCAGCCTTAGCCCCTCTAACAGATGTTTGCTCGTGCAAAGCACATGCGTGCACAGGTTGGAAGAAATGGAGGCAACACCTCCGCTGGAAGCCTCTTCGTGCAATGAATGATGATCAGGGCGAAACCGAACCTGCTGTTATGAGGCGTTGCTTTAACAGGTGCGCAAGGCGACGCATATGTTGTGACGAAGCGAATGCAGGGGTTATACATCCACCCACACGCCCCAGGGCGTCAGGAAGACAGGGCATCCCACCTCAGGGCGCACCCTGCAGGCCCCTTTCCCCCACCCTTCAGGTTGCCCATCCTGCGCTCAAAACCATCAAAACATTAAGAACTGTATGACGCCATCGCGCGGCGCATAAAGCTCAAAGTGTTCGCAACACTACAGCCGCAGAGGAAGGCAAGGAGCCGAGGGAAAGAAGGTCTCGGGAAGAACAGAAGGAGATCAACAAGCTGAGACCTCCAACGATGCGAACCTGTTCCCCAGTCCCCCCGTCCCTCTGCCACTCCTGTCCCACCCACCCCTTATCCTCATTCTGCCGCTGCTGCTGCTATTCCGCCTCCTACTCCTGGGGAGGGGGACGAGGGCTGGCAACAACAGCAGCAGCAGCAGCAGCAGCAGCAGCAGCAGTATGGGGAGGGGAAGGACGGGGACCATGAGAGCCGATGTCGCGAACAAATGCTCGCAACATACCAAGGCATCACGACTGGAGCAAGACCCAATGCTTCTGCGGCATTCCTCGAGTCGGATCGATCCGTGAGGTCCAAAGGGACTGAATCTGGGCGACAGCCACTGGTGTTAGAAGAATGCGACGCTGGGATCTCGGGGGGAAGAGCGGCGGGATTGAGACATCCAATGTCTTGTTCTATTTTCTGGATTAGGCTTTCCCTAAGAGAAGGATTCTACTTTCTTATGAAAGAAGTCAATGGGTGCGCGGCCCTTCACTGCTGGCACTCCCCGAGGTTCGCCAGGGTCGACCGTGCAATGCCGCGCGACGCTCAGCAATGCCAAGCACTAACAAAGAAGTGAAAAAAGTGGCAAACAAGCAATGCAAAGCAACGCCCAGCAATGGAGAGCAATGCAAACCAGTGACGAACAAGCAATGCCGATCACTGACAAAACATGCAAAACACGGTCGCACACGCATTGCCAAGCAATGCCAATTAATACGCAATAGTACAAACCAGTGACAAGCACTCAAAAAAAACAATACTTTGAGTAAAGTGATACAAAGTAAAGGAGCAATGCTAATGACTGCTATTGCCAAGTGAGGAAGGAATTATACTAATGCTAATGCTAATGTGAGTACAGGTAAGGGAACGATTGAAGTCATACAAAATAATGCGAATGCCAAAGCAAGAATGCAAACTAACACAAGTAACACAAGCAACGACAATACACAACAATGCCAACCAATGCCAAGAAACGCTAAGCAACGCACCGTATTGCCAAGCAACACCGTAACGCAAATCAATGCGACGTAAAGCAATGACAAGCAACGTCGAGCAACGAAACAGCAACATACTAACAAATCCAAGCAATGCCGAGCAACGAACCCAAGCAATGACAAGCAGCGCCACATAATGCCGAGCAGCGCAACGCAATGCCAAACCATGCTTTGCAATGCACTCCTTTGTATTGCTTAGAACTGTTTTGAATTACGCAAGGAAGAAGACGACGCCAAATCGCGGTCGCGCCGGGTTCAATTCAATGCGGGGTCCCCAGAAATTCCGACCCATTCCACGGGGCCAGGCCCTGGAAGATGTGTTTGACAATCCTGGGGCCCAATGAAGGGCCCGCAGATGCCAAAACCGACAAGACAACACCAGCCTTGATGTTCGCCAGGGAATTGGATGCCTGAAGAGGGCGCCCTTCTCCACCCCATCCATTCGACTGCCCAAGGCAAAACACCCGCTCTACCCTCACCCCTCGGGGGCCCCACGGAGGCCACGACTAGCTGCCCCGCCTCCCCCCTCCGCGTACGCGCTGGAGGGGAGGAGGCGGGAGTCTCCTTTGACTCCGGCGGGTCTGGCGAAGTGGCCGTGGAGGAGGATGGAAGGAGGGACCGGGGATCGGGAGGACCCGCAGATCTGGGCGAGGCAAAGACATGCTGGCGGCCATTATTTCGTCGCTTTCGGTATGTGGATGCCGCTTCCTAGCCGCGAGACAATGAGAAAAGTACTCAGGATGAGAATCTGGTCCACGGGAAGTGGTCGAAGTCCCTGGGGCCGACGTGGCGAATCTTTGCCACGTCGGAGGAGACGGCCGGGGGGGAACTGGAGGCTGGATAAGCCCGCCTCCAGAGGGGGCAGGGACGAGGAAGAGGGAGGGGGCAGGAGGGGGCACGAGCGAACAGATGCTCCCGGGGATCAAGCATCGCAAACACAACAGGAGCTGTGGAACCAAACTCTGTGCAGCATTTCAGCCAGATCGATCCGCCAGGGCTGGGGGCTGACGGGTCTAAGTCCATACGAAGTCGCCCCGTGTGAAAAACTGCGACGCCAGGATCTCAGGGATGGGGGAGGGGGGAGGGAGGAGGGGGGAGAGGGTGCAACAAAAGAGAGAGAGAGAGAGAGAGAGAAAGAGAGAAGATGCGGAGCCAAATGCCGGACGACGCTAGTCTCTCAACCTCGGCCCCCAGAGAATCTCAACCCTGTCTCCAAAACCGGTTTTCATCCCGAGCAACTTTTTGGCGGCCCTGGGGTCCACTATAAAAGAACATCTAAGTCCGAACAGCTGGGTTCTTAAATATGCCCAGGGCGTTTTCTCCACTGCTTCTACCTCGGCGTGCTAGGAGTCATGTTTGTGGTGTTTGGAGGTCCCCTCAGGAACACTAAAAACGCTAAAAACATGAATAGCTTTTGTTGCGTTGTTACCTACGTTGTTTAAGCGTTGTTAGGTTAGTTGGCTAGAAATGTTAGACATCGCCGTCTACGACGTCCTCAGTTCCTTCTCCTGGCGCGCAGTCCCCCCCATATCCCATTGCCCCTGTTGCTGTTCTCTTGCCCTCGCTGCCGGCTGGGGCGTCGGGCTTCCGGTCCCGGTGGCCGATTGCCCCTCCTGGGGTTGTCGGGCCTCCGGGCTTTTTTCGGGCAGGTGTAAGACCAGTGTTGAAACGTTGTTTGTGAGTTTCTCGTTCCCGCTTTGATCTCCGATATCGAAAGCGACGGCAGAAACGAAAAAGCAGGAGCGAAGACAGCAGGGACGACCAGGAACAACCTTCGACCAGAAAACACCAAACGTTAAACAAATAATGGTCCACAGCGACTGTCCTGAACACGCTTTCAACAACGGAGCGCTTGTAGCTTGTCAAGAGGCCCAGAATGCAAAACGGCATCAACAAAAAACACCCTGGGCGCTTTTAACTACAACCACGCCGAATAAGGGTCTGCGCTCATGCCTGTTGTTGTGTTGAACGGTTTGTTTGGACACCCGCTATGAAAAATTGGCATCATGCCCCACAACTGGGGCTGCCCAAAACCGACAGCGGCCGCACCTCCCGCGGAGACGCCGACAACGAACCATGTCCCTAATGATCAGAACATGCGGTCGATCTGTGTCCACACTTCTACTGTCCGCTCCTGCCGAACATCTTCGCACAGTGAGCGCCCTCCCCCATTTCGCCCTTGCTCCGCAGCCGCCCTCTGCCCCGTCTCTTCCCCTGCAGCGGGACAATCAGTACGCTCCGCCCCGACCACTGGAGCGCGCGAGAGGATTGCCTCTGCCGCGCCGCGACGAAAAAATGTGTATCCCTGCTTTTCGTCCCCATTTCTCGATCGCCGTGAACTTCACAACGCGAGCGGGATCTGTTGAACAGGGACCGACCGTCCCGGCATTCCTATAGGCCTACCAGCCTACCACGCAATTTTCTTAGAGCCCAGAACTGTTCTAAGCGCAAAAACAATGTTCTCAGAATGTGAGCCCGATCAGTTCAAACAAGGCGCTCCCATCCAGGAATATTCTGAGCACAGTTCGTGGGAGCCACAAAAAAGATTCTTGGAGCATTCCTTGGTAGGCCGGCACGCCAAGACGCTTCGCCACTGCTTGAGACATGGGCTCCTGCCTGTCCCTGCCGGCCTGGCCGTGCCCGCCGGCCGGGGGGATCCGCCGCACCCGCCGCGAGCCGCGGCGGACCGCGAGCTGCGCGACGTCGTCCAGGCCGGCCACGAACTCCCGCTGCGGACGCCACCACGGCGGCGGCGGGCGGACGCGCGCTTAAGGCTTGGACGCCCTCCCTCCCTCCCTCCCTCCTCCCTCCCTCCCTCCCTCCCTCCCCCTCCTCCCTCCCTCCCTCCCTCCCTCCCTCCTCCTCCCTCCCCCTCCCTCCTCCTCTTCATCCTGCTCCTCCTCCTCCTCCTCCTCCTCCTCCTCCTCCTCCGCCAGGAACGAGGCCCCTTTTTCCCATAGGTTAAACTTCGCTTCCCCCAAGGCAAGCTGTAAAACAACTAAGAGAACACGGAGCCCCTCCCAGACGAAAAGGGGTTCCTTCTTCAGCGCCCCGACTGTACGGAAAAAAGGGCACGATGCCCAACAACAAGTGTTGTCCCAAGCCAACAGCGGTCGCTGCTGGGCGGGCGGCCCTCTGTCTCAGATGGGCACAAGCCGCGGCGTGTCATGTTCGAAATGAAAAAACTGTTGTTTGGCATCGCGCCATTTTTTTCCGTGCCCATTTCGCTCGTGCCGAAAAGGAAGGAGGAGGTCAGTCCGCGACGCGAAGTATAACAGGGGGGACATGTGTCGACCCCCAAAAAATTGTGGCCGTCCTGGGAAATACGATGGGGTGAGGCGTCCATCATCGAGATGGGGTGCGTCCAGATAGCTCCCTTGGGGTGCGTCCCAGAAATCCCCCCTGTCTTCTGAGCGGTCAAACGTTTCGGGCGGCTGCCCGCAGAAGAGCAATTAAACCAACACTTTTGGGCCTGGAGTGTCGGTTATTCCAACGTGTCTTCCCTTCGGGGAGCGGTACACTTATCCCCCGATCACATCCCCGTGTGTCTGGTCAGGCCCGGTCGCGGGCCTCTGGAAGGTTCGAAATGGCCAACGATTGCTCCTAGTTGCCCCAATTGAGCCCAAGATGGTCAGAGGAATTCGCCCACTGATTCATTTTGGAGGGGCGATGCGTCCGCACTGACACAGTCACGAGGATAACTGATCATGATCAGCTTGAAAGACCAACGGGCCCATGCAAATCAGTTGGTGGTGTGGAAACGAACGAACAAATATGTCCTGCGGCACTGCGCGGAAGCTCAAAGGGAAACCGCCGCGCCGAACGCTCCAGTGAGGCCGACGCATGAGGCAATTCTGGCACTCCGAAGCGAAGGATAACAAATGAGGTCGACGACGAAACAGGAATCACACGAAAGGGAAGCAACCGCTAGGCGATGCGGCGCAGATGCGGGGAAAGATGGGACTGTAGTTACTGCGGGGAGGACAAGATGCGATGCGATGTGGAAATGTTCGTTTTCTTGCTTCATCACATGCCTCAAGCGGACATGTTCGTTCCTAGGCGGCTACACCACTCAGAACGGACGCAAGCGCCCCCGTCTGGGCGCATGGGGGTTTCGCCGCTGGTCATACAGGCCCTTAGCGAGGCCGCCCCAGCCCGCCAGCCTCTTCCTCCCCCCACGCAGCTTCGCACGGAGGGCTAAACTTTCGCAGACACGCCGTCGGGTCCGCGGAGGCCCGCTGGGGATAATCGCTGGCCACAAATCCCAAACCACCACGTCGTCTGTCGTCGTCGTGGCCCCGAAAATCTTGACGCGCAGGTCAGCCAAAGCCCGTCCAACTTGCTGGCGACACTGAAGCCAGCCTTGGCGATGACCCTCGTGGCGGACGTCAGGACCCTGAAGAGGGACGTGACTTGGTGCCTGCGCGCAACGAATGAACTGGACCTAGGCGGTTGGATCAGAACCAGACGCGCCGCGTTTAAACCATCTATCCCACTCTCGTGACCCATGGGCCTGTAGTATCTGAGAAGGTCGTCCTGATACTTGCCCAAGTGGGCACACGCACACCTGGCCAACTAACGCCGAAACGCTGGGCAATCGCTACGGGTCGCCTGCTCCACATCCTCCTCGTGGCGAACTGGTGGTGGCCACGTGCGCGACTTCCCTTTCGACGTCCTTGACCAGCCCTCACCCGTACTTGAAGCGCAGAATCAACCTCCCTCGCGCGCATTCAACTGGACTTCCCAAGGGCTCAGGAATGTGGCAGCAATTACGCGTTCAAGACATACCAAGGCGGGGTATGGTCGTCCCCGTAGCACGTGTTCGCTGGAGCAAACGTTGGCGTCCGTTGCGCGTTTGGCAGCACCCATGATGGCGAGGTCTCGCGTGAGTCCCTTTAGCAACGCAGTCTGCTTGAAACCCAATCAACGTCCAAACGTTACGACAGCGGCGCAGGCGGCGGCACTCACAAGAACGAGAAATGCGGTCCCGTTCTCCGTTTTCCTTGTTTGGGGGTATCCGTGGCACCGCAGTCCGCTGGAGCTACAAGCGGCTCGCGAAGGTGGCGGAAATGATGCAAAGGGCAACTCCCCAAAAACGGAGAGGTTTCGTTTGGGTCTTGCTGGAGCCGAGCCCTGCTGGAACGCCACGCAGCTCACGACAATGGTAATGGGAGCGCCTGTGGCAGCACCCGGGGTAAAACTATGTCTTGTCTGGGATAGTCACCCCGCTGAACCTCGAAGCGGGTCATGACAGAGGCGTCAACTATGCTGCTGGCGACGCCCAGGGAAGGCAAGATCACGTCTGGGTCTGCGGAGCACCGCACTCAGCGGGACCTCGCGAAACCGGCAACGGTTGTGAAACTGGCAGCACCCAGAGGGGGGTTAGCGAGGGAAAACGAAGAATTCTAGCAAAAACACAAACAGTGGAGCGAACACCAAAAGGTGGCAGCGCAGGTTGAGGAAGGTAAGGTAAAGTAAGGTAAGACCTCCACTGGGCCGGCTCCAGACAGCATGAACGCAGATGGACAGCCAGCCTGGGGGATGCGACTCGTATGATCGCCTTCTCACAAATAGGCCCCGGCAGCCTCGCAGCCCCCCGGAATTTTCGCAGGAGTCGAAAACCCTCCCGGACGGGAGGCGAGGGGCCAGCAGAAGGCGGTTCCCAGCGGGGTTCGGGACGAGGGCGCGCGACCCCGAACGCCCGAGAGCACAGCCCGCCACGCCACGGTCTGAATGTATCAAATGAAATATCACATATGGAATTGCCAGCGTCGCGCCGACGGAAGAAAATGAACATATGGAATTGCCGGCGACCGCGCCGACTGACAGGGCACTGCGCTCTCATTGCGGAAGGGGGAAGGGGGGGGGCAGGGAAAGGGAGGGGCGAACGGGAGGGGCGGGGAAGGGACAGGATAATACAAGAACACACATGCATGACAACATGGAAAAAAAGGCACTCACTCAATCACTGCGGATTCAACAATTTCTGGCCCTGTGACTCGAAATGCCCTGCCTGGCGCTGGCCAGCATGCTCCACAGCTGCGAACTTGTCAACAAGGGGGTCAGCCACGATCTCAAGAATCTGGGCAGGCGCCTGGACATACAGCCATGTCATGGACGAATCGAACATCTTCTCGGTCCGGCACGCACGGATGTCCCGCCGGGCGCGCTTGGTCTCCACGCCGTGGCCACTGATGAATGCGTCAATTTTCTCCTTCTGCTGAGGAGACGTCGTGTGATTATAGTGAGCAGCAGCACAAATCCAATGAAAGTGTACACATCAGGGGGGGCTTTGCCGTTGCCCTTCTTGCCCGTCGTCATCGCAGTGTAGCTGGCCTTGGAAGCCTCGAGCACCCAGTAGGGCTCGCCGGAGACTGGAAACGCGAGGTTCATGGCGAGGATGACAAGGACCATCCTCATCTGCTGGGCGTTGATGACACTCAGATTGAGAGCGAAGTCGGCCTTCGCAGCCGTGTCGCCGGACTCGCCGGCCGCCACGGCGGTCGCCTTCGCGACCGGCTCGGGCCTCGGGCCCGACCGAGGAGGCGGCATTTTCAAACATGGCCTTCCAAGCCTCGCTGCCCGTCACCGCGGTCATAGTGCGATCGAGCGATTCGCTCGTTGATGGGGAACAGAACACTTGAACCGATACGCTACACACCACTCAGATCTCCACGATGCCACCGTGCGCACGCTGTGCGAGATCATGAGGGAAGTGGAAGAGACAATGCGCGCGGGCCTCTTCAGCATTCGGGAATTCCAGGGAGCACAACACGCACTTGTACGGCGGAGGGAGGAGGTGATCCCGGCCAGCAGCACTCAACCTCATAGAACACACACCGCTGCTACTGAGGGAAAATGCCAAATTCTTCTCGGCAGACCGCCGGCTAGCGTAGAATTTACCGCACAAGATGCAGAAATGGGAAAATGTAACAGAACATGCCAACCGTTTGTGCCCGTGGCAAGCACGCACGCCGGGTGAGGAATATTTCACCACACTCATTGCCATCTGGTCGAGGAATAATGCAGACCCAGGGCTGGTGTTCCTCCTCAAGAACTAGCTCAGGGGCTCTGGGAGCTGCTTCAGGGGGCGGGGTGCACACCGTGTTCACAGCAGATTGCATCGTTTTCAGGTCCATCGCGAGGAAACTCTGGCGAATGTCAGCGTCAGTGAACAGGAGGGACGGGCACTGGAGCACCTCGCCCATGTTCGTGCCGAACCCCGTGACAGCTGCAACAGCTTCAAGATCAGCGTAAAGGTATGAGGAAGGAGCCGGGAGGAAGGACGAGGTGGGAGCAACGCACGTACAGAGACAGGCAGGCCTGGGCAGACTCAACATGGACACACTCGTAATGTGTTGTGTTGGGCATGCATACTTTACGCATGCTTGGCATGCAGATCTGCAGAATGCAAACCGGCCAACGGATGCAACTAGGGAGTGGCTGCACGTTGGAGTAACGGCTCGCTGGCCCTCGCGCCCATGCTGCATCACTCGACAATGGAATCGTGGCTGGGGTGCCGTTAAAAAAGAATGGGATAGAAAAAAACGGGTATGTAGCAGACGCACTGGAATGCCGCGCCGCTGGGCCTTTGTCGGACCTAGCTCGAGCACAAACTAACATGAGCGCACCTGGCCGGTTCGACAGCTCATGCAACCCAGGACTCACAGAAGCACCGATCCCTGCTCCTGACATTTTGTCTGAGAGACCCTATGCTTCCACAGAGCCGCCAACGATTCATGGCCTAGGCACAACGCCCCCGTGCAGAGACACGGTGACCATGGGAGTGGTACCAAATTCTCCTCCTCCTCCTCCTCCTCCTCCTCCTCCTCCCACATGTCCCACTCACCTCACCCTCCACAATCTCCCCCATGCCCTCCACAACTTCCTGAGACCACTGAGCCCCTGAAACCACTCTGGAACATGATGACGCCACATAATGCCGCTGAAAGAATAACCCCTTCTCCTCCTGTGCCATCCCGAGGGGGCAGAGGAGGGGCCGGAACACAGGATGAGGAGACCTCCAGGGCTTCGTAAGACCCCCCCCTCAGATTCTTTTCGATCATCTTGAATCAGGTGACCTGACATCGTCCAGCAAAACAAAAACGTTCCCCTCCTCCTGAGGGAGCCGCGGAACGTTGGCATCGAGGACGACTCCCCAGCAAAACGATACGCCACCAGACGCAACTAAGAGCGACAGAAGACGTGGAGCCGAAGCAACGAGTGATGGCCACACACACCCTTCTCCTCTTCCCTCCTTCTCCTCATCATCACTTCTCCTTCCTCCTGCTACCTCCTCCGCCTCCTCCGACCCAAACCCCAAGACGTGTTTCTGTACGTTTCTGGTGGGGCGGAGATAGGAAGAGGGAGCGCAGATGGGCAGGGAGAGGCACACATGGATGCAAAGAGGTAAAGAGAGAGAGAGAGAGAGAAACAAACAACAACAAGAGACAGAGAGAGAGAGAGAGAGAAACGAGAAAACATAACAAATAACGCCTTGTGAAAACCGTCTTTCCGATGGTCTGCCGTCACAGGCTCCGTCTGCCCCATCTCGGGGTCGGCCGGGAGGCCGCCCCAGTCGCCGATGATGAAGACGTGGTGCTGGTCCTGCCCCTCTGCTGGCGCTCTTCTTCCCTCCTCCCTCCTCCCTCCTCCTCTCTCCTCTCTCCTCTCTCCTCTCTCCTCTCTTCTCTCTCCTCTCTCCTCCTCCTCCTCCTCCTCCTCCTCCTTTTCCTCCTCCTCCTCCTGCTCCTCCTCCTACTCCTCCTCCTCCTCATCATCCTCCTCTCTCCTGCTCTCTCCTCCTCCTCATCATCTCTCCTCCTCCCCCTCCTCCCTTCTCCTCTCTTTTCCTGCCTCATCCTTCCTCATCTCCCTCCACTCAAGTCCACAATTTCTCTCTCATCTTGCTGCCTGCTTCCTCCTCCCTCCGCCTCCTCCGGCTTCTCCCTCCTGCTCCCTCCGCCTCCTCTTCCTCCTCCTCCTCCACCTCCTCCTCAAACTCCTCCTCCTAGATGTTCCCTTATCCCTCGTGCTCCTGGTCCTTATCATCTATCTTCCCTCACTGCTCCCCCTCCTGCTCTTCCTGATCCTTGATGTTATACTCGTTCGTTTCCTGCTCGCTTCTCCAGCCTGCTGGCATATTCGGGGCTGTTGCGGCGCTCTGGAACACTTCGCACGCCTATGCGGAGGTCCTGGGGTTATGTTCAGGGGCCGGCCTCAAACTTGCCGCCTCCCCTTCTTCCCCCTCTTCTTCACAATCCGCCTCGCTTCTGTGCCGCAGATCCTCGGGGAACCGAGACCCGCGAGGCCCAGAGAACTCGTGAGCGTCGGGCATCGTCTGGCGTACTCGCTCTGGCTGCGTGCGCAAGGCGTCGCACGACGGGACCTCAAGAAACTGAAGCTGCAGAATCGTTAGCCTGCGCGACACCACTGGGCCGCTCTCTGAAGATCGGCACGCCATGTGCACAAGAGAGCCACGGGTCTGATCGTCCACCGTAATCAAAGCCTCGTCCCCACTCTACCCTGACGCGCCTTAGAACCCGAGTCCACCCGTCCACCTCTCGCCCATACGCGGCTGAAAAAAATGCGGACGCTACCCAAGGGCCCATCCGAGCTCTGCCCTTTCAGACCCCTCCTCCATGCCGACGGCAAGCCCAGAAGATGCAACGACGATCCAATCATGGCAGCCGATCATGGCTTCCGATACCCACTTGTCCGCATGCGATCGGGGCATCAACGAAGATGGACGCAGAGAAAGCAGCGCCTAATGACTGGGCGGTATGAGGCAAGTCGGGGCGGGGGTGCGCTGCGATTGCCATACCAGGCGCGCGAGCACCAGCACGTGGAAGGGGGGTCCAAGCCCTCCCCCTTACGTACGACCGTCACCGTTATCCGAAGGGGGGGCAAGCCCCGTAACGACCATTACGCGCTAGAGGATAAAAACAATCAGGCAAGGCAACGCCACCCATGATCTTGACTGCGCCTGAATGCGCACGCCAACTACAAACTTCGCCTCCGTAACACTCTGCACCGCGCATCTTCTGCGTGACGACCGCAGGCCAGAGACAGGCGGCCCGGAGCGAAGTGCTCGCCAGACGAACGGGCGACGCGTGCCGCGCACCGCACGCACGTTGTCGTGACAATCATCTGCCGAACCCGTTCTCCGTCGAGGCGCCGGACCGTGCTGGATGCTTGGGCGGCGACATCTGAAACCTACCCGCACCAACCATCGGTTCCTCTGAATCCGACGAGTCCCGAACCCTACTCCCGCCGCCCGTCGAATTGCCTGAATTGTTGACCGGCGAGGGTCGGGTTCGGACTTCGCCGCCGAATGCTGACACACCGAGTCGAAGCGTGGAGAAAGAGGAGGACAGTGTGCTGATGTTGGAGGGGCACGTCCGACGCGAAAACTTAGTACCCCAAACTTATGTTGGTCGTGCCGCGAGCGGCATGACCAGCCACGGAGTTTCTGCTAGAATCTATTGTGGCGTGCGCGTCGCCCTCGCGGGGCCGACGCACACACACACACACACATAGAACGAGCGTGTCTGAGTGGTGCACGCGGACGCGGAGCTCGTGCCTGACCCCGCGGCCAATGCAGCGGCGCCGAACGCTCCTGGGCGGCGGTCCTGGCTGCTTGCATTGCGCGGCGGGCCCGCCGCTAGGCTCCGCTTCTACGAGGGGCCCTGGAGGCAGCTCTGGCAGCGACAGGCGGCCCCTCCACTCGGCGAGGTCTGGCTGCAGGAGCTGGGCGGCCTGCCACCCTTCCCGCCCAGGCAGCAGTGGGCAGCTGCTGACGTCGAGTGGCTGCTTCGCCGCATGCCCAAGCGGAAGAAGCCGGGGCTCGATGGATGGACGGTGGCGGAGCTGCGCCTCCTGCCTCAGGAGCTGCTGGGCTGGGTGGCCGACTTCTTCGAGGCCGTGGAGGCCGTCGGCGAGTGGCCAAGCGAGCTGGTAGAGCCAGAGGGGCTCCTTCTGCCGAAGCCTGGCGGGGGGGCGGGGCCCTTGGACAGGCGGCCCATATGGCTGCTGCCGATCATGTATCGCTTGTGGGCGGCGGGGCGGGCCCGTGACTTCGCGCGCTGGCGGCTGAGCTGGGCGGGGGAGGACGTCCAATTGGGGGCTGAAACTCGCCTGGGAGCTCGCCTTGGAATTGGAAGCAGCAGAGGCGATGTCCGAATCCATCGCAGGAGCCGCACTCGACTGGTGCAAGGCATACGACCAGGTGAACTTGGCGTCGCTGCCGGGCCTGCTGCGGCGGGCGGGGCTGCCAGACTGGCTTGTGAAGCCGGCTCTCAGCGCCTACGCTGCTCGCCGGCGGATTCGCGTCGGGCGCGCAATCGGCTCGCCGTGGTCACCCAGCTCTGGTCTACTCCCAGGGTGCGCTCTAGCCGTGTTCTTCCTCAGCGTCCTGACGCTCCCATGGCGCTGGCGGGCTGGGGCCTTGGAGCCAAGGCTCCGCCAGCGCATCTACGTAGACGACTTCACGCTGTGGATGCGCGCGCCGGCCGAGGAGGCGGGCGAAGCGGCAGCGGCCGTCCAGGGCGCCCTGGCCGTGACGCTGGATTTCGAGACCGCCATGGGCTGGGAGCTCAACCGGAGGAAAAGCCAGCAGTTCGCCAACACAGGCGAGGTGCGACGCTGGCTTGCCGCGCAGACTCCGGCGGTGGCGGCCGGCACCACCGTCCGGGACCTCGGGGTGGTTGCCGTCGCCGGCGAGGCCAGGCGCAGCGCCGCGCGGGCACGGCTGCCGGCCTGTACGGCGCAGCGCGCGGGCGTCCGCCTAGAGCGAGCTGCGAGGGCTCCGTGCAGCTGCCCGGCACGCAGTATGCCGCCGCGGCGGCTTCCGGGCGGCCGCGGAAGTCGTTTTCGGCGTGCTGAGCCCCAGCTGGCGCCTCGACCCCGCCGCCGTGGCGACCATCGCCCCGCTCTGGCACATCGCGAAGGCGATCCGCCGCGGTCGCTTCCCAGCGCAGCTGTGGCGTAGCGCAGCCGGCACCATCGCGGCGGGGCACGGGCGGCAGAACGGGCCGATCTCGGCGGCCGTGCGCAGCCTCGCGGAGCTACGGCCGGGGCACGATGTCGAGAGCTGGACTGGCGTCCAGGCCGCGCCGGCGGGGTGGCGGCCCGCGGAGCACTCGCTGCAGGCAACGCGCGGCGTGCTGCTGGCGGCTTGGGCCCGCCGCGAAGCAGCGGCAGTCGCCGCCCGCCGGGGCGACATGGCGCACCTCGCCGGCGGGGTGGACCGCTGGGCCACGCGCAGGCTCCACGAGGAAGGGCAGCTCGCGCCCGACTTGGCGGGCGCGCTGCGCGCGGTGCTCGCTGGCGGCGTCGTCACGCAAACGAGGGCGGCGAAGCGGGGCATTGCGGCAAACCGAGGCTGTGCCCTCACTGCCGGACGGCCGACGAGGACCTGGAGCACCGTTTCTGGCGGTGTCCGTGCTGGCAGGAGGCGCGGGCGGCTGCTCTGCGGGGCACTGGCTTTCGCTTGGAGGGCCTCCGCGCGGCTCTGCCCCCTGGCACGGATTGCACTGGCGTCCTCCCGGAGGAGCCCGTTCTCCGCGGGCTGGCCGAGTGCGCCCGCGCGCCCATTCAGCCCCCGCCGCTGCCCGCCGGGCTGCTGGCCCCACCGGGCCCGCCGCGTCGCCGAGCGTGGACAGACGGAGCTTGCGAGCGGCCGGCCGACCCGCTCTTGGCCAAGGCAGGATGGGGGGTAAGGCTCGACGGCCCTGCCGGCCCACAGGACAGCAGCGGGGCGGTCGACGGGCCCCACACGGCGCAGAGGGCGAAGCTGACGGCTGCCCTGCACGCGGTGAGCCTCGCCGCAGGCCCCGTCGAGGTGATAACCGACTCGCGGTTCGTCAGCAACGGGGTCGCGGCGCTCCGGGCGGGGGCGTCCCCGGCGGAGTGGTCGCACGCCGAGATCTGGGAGTTGCTGGCGCCGTACTGCCAGATAGGGCACCTGGAAGCGAGAAAGGATCAAAGGGCATCTCGACGCGGCCAGCGCCAGGGCCCGAGGCATGGCTGAGGAGGACCAGCCGGTCAGCGGCGGCGTTCCGGAACGCCGCCGCTCGCCGCCGCTGACCGGCTGGCGGGCGCAGCCGCGCGCGCGCGGCTCCAGCCGCCCGCCCTGCTCGCTGGGCGGGACAAGCGACTGCGCGCCCTGGGCATCGCACAGCGGATGCTGGCAGAGGTGGAGCTGGCGGCGCTGAAAGTGAACCACAGCGCCAGCGGCGTGGCCCCTCGGGCGGGCAGACCGCAGCGCCGGCGCCGCGGCCGGCGGGGCGTGCTCGGCGCGCAGCCAGGGGGGCCGCCGCCGCGGGGCCCTGCGGCCGGAGCTGCCTCAGCAGCACCGGCGCCGCCAGGCAGTGCGGGCGGCGGCGGCAGCAGGGCCCGCTGCGCCGCTCTGTTCGCGGGGCAAGCTTGGCAGCTGCACGCCGCCGCGCAGGGCCCCGGCTGGGTGGCCTGCCTGCGCTGCGGGGCCTCCGCGCCCGCGTGGCCGCGACTGGCGGCGACGCCGTGCGCGGGCTGGGCCGCCGCGCTGCCGCCGCGGGCGGCAGCCTTGCTGCTCCTGCCCACGGTCCGGGCTGGCGGCCGCGAGGCCGACCCTCCTCGACTGCTGCTCTCTGCCGCTGGGCTTCTTCGATGGGTAAAAAAAAGTGTCTGAGTGGTGCCGGATACGGGTGCTGATTGATAAGAGCTCCAGCTGCTGATGGTCACGGGCCGAGAGTTCCTGACTGTCCTCTGGTGGGCATGAAGATCACTCCCCGAATCCGTCTGGTGGTGTTGTTGATCAGGGTCCCGAGGTGAATTCAGCCGCTGTGACGAAAAGAGGGCCCAAAAGGTGACAGCGAGAAGTACAGGATATCGGCGTGCAGGGAACCAATCTACTGATTCTTTCGGTTCGGGCCCCCCTGAATTCCAAACTCTTCTCCTCGGGGAAACTTTTCACGCTTTACTACCAGCCCGGGTCACCAGAAATCGACAACTTTCAAAACAAGCATTTCGATCCTACGCGAGGGAGGTATCCGTACCAATACGCCCTAGCTGCTGACCATCCTCATCGGAGTCGATGCACGTGTCTGGCAGCTTCACGCCGTTCAAGGCCTTAGTGCATCCGCGCGACTGCCCTGCCCATTTCGGCTGCGCGCACGAAGTTGCCCACGGCAAGGTCGACCTACGGCCCGCTGCTTTAGGGGAGTGCGGTGCAGGGGGGGGGGGGAGGGGAAATCCTAGCGCGCCAGCCAACGCTGGTGGGATGGAGGCCTCCCAAATGAGCCCAGGGAGATGCATCGCCGATGCACCGCTAATCGCATCGCCCCGCATCGCCGATGTATCGGCGACGCGAGGCGATCCTCCGACCAAATCTGCTCTGGCCTCCCTTGAGAAGCCAGGAGGAAGATACCGCATGTCATTTACACGAATGTGTACATAGATAATATGGTAATGCACGTTCATATTGATACATTATGCATCGATATATGCACATATATGTATATATATATATATATATACATCGGTTTCTCAGACGACGTGGACCCCAAGCCCTGTGACCCCTGTGGCACATTCTTTGTGGTGCAATATGCGTGGTCAACATGTGATCCCGGGCGGCGACGACGAAGACGCCCGTTTCGGCTCCCTGAAGCACTGCACCACCACGCCACACCCAGAGGGAGGCGACGACGGGGAAGACACCGTCGACGACGATGCTCCTCCTCCACCTTCTCCTCTTCCCTCCGTCCGCCTCCCCTTCCCCCCTCCTCGTTCCCTGGCCTTCTCTTCCCTACCTTGCTCCCCCCTCCCACTTCCTCTCCCCATGTATCCGCCACTCTCCAGAAGCAGAGGACGACGACGATGGCGAAGACGCCGACGATGTGGCCAGGGGGGCGCGCGGGGGGGTGGGGGGGGGGCCCGATGGCATTAGCTTTGGGGGGGGGGTGCCAAGCCCTGGACCATATATAGTGTGCTCACTGTGTTATTCAGTATGTGCTGTGGTATCTATATTGTGCAACTACTGTTGAGCAATATATGTGGTGCAATATGTGTGGTGTAGTCGATGTGGTGCATGCTATGTTGTGCAATAACTGCGGGGCAACCTGTGTGGTGCTACGTATTTGGTCTTTGGTGCAATGTATGTGGTGCGCAGAGTATGTGGTGCAGCCGGCGTGGAGCAATCTATGGTGTGCAACATATGTTGCGCAACCGAGATGTGTGCTGCCTATGTGGTGCAACCTGCGTGGTGCCATCTACGTTGTGCAATCTCGGCTGCGACGGGGCGGCGACGGCGACCACGAAACCGCCAGACCGACACCCAGGCGCAGACGACGGGCGGCGCCGCCAGACCGACGCACAGGCCCAGACGCTAGCGACGCCGAAGCAGCGACGGGGCGGCGACGGCGACCACGAAACCACCAGACCAGACCGACACACAGGCCCAGACGATGCCAGCAACGAAGCGGCGACGGCCACACCGCAGCCGCCAAACACGCCCTGCTCCTCGGAAAAACCTAAGAAACCTCCAACGCAAACATGGTTTGGAACTCGACCCGGTCTTTCGGTACACGCATCGTTCGGAACCCAGTCCAGGAGTAACCCAGGAGTGCGTGACATCGCGAAGAACAACAATGCTATCACGACTCCATTCTTGGTCGGCTTGACGAAGCTGAAGCTGATGGATGACGAGCCAACTGCCATCCATGTCCTCGAATGGCCCAATGCTACCATCAAGAGAAGGTGCTATGGTTCCCTGCCCGCGGAAAGGAACGGATTATTTACCACAGCCGGAATCGCGGAGTTCGTTAAGCATATGACCGAGGAGATTCAGAACGCAGGTTTCACCAGCCTGGAGTTCGACTCGTTCGAGGACGGCACGGAGGTCGCAGTTATAGCGGACGCTGGTGGCCTAGAATCTAGCTCGGAGACGGGCAGAAGCCAACCCAACGATAAACGAATTCGCATTCGGATGGCACAAATCGGGCCACACCACGAGCAAGGACGACCGTGAGAAGGTCGACAGGAAGCTGGCCGCAAGTTGGATCGGTACCAAGTTGGCCCAAGCCGACGCTAGCCGACTCTCCCAGCAAGGTGGACCCAAAACGTGGCAGCATCCTCGAGTACATGATGAAGTGCAAACGGTGCCTGGCAACGATCGGCGAGACGCTGGAGCGCAGTAGCGGCAATCGGCCAGGCCCGTCATGCCCGCAATGCCGTTGCTGACGACCTGCCAAACCACCCAAAACTGACCCGACATCACCCTTGGGCCCGTCGACTTCCGGTGGGGGGGCACTCACACCCCGACTGGAAACTCGGAGTGGTCTAGGGCCTTCGGGTTGGGTGGGGTGGCCTGGTAAGTACTGCGTTGAGCGCGCCCGCAAGGCGTGCAGCTAGAACGTCCCCTCGGCTAGGGGCCGCCTGCTTGTTGCCGCCTGTCCATATTCAAGGGGCCCTGGGACACACAAATAAATAGACACAAATAACAGGATTCCCCATATTGTCCTATATTTCCTGGGTTTTCCCCCACATGCTTAGTGGGGTTCTGGTTTTCTTCCCTGGCGCGTCGCACCCGCGTCTCACCTCACACCTCCCCTCCTCCTCACCAGCACTGCTTAGCACAGCTCAGCTCAGCTCAGCTCAGCACGGCACAGCTTAGCACAGCTCAGCTCAGCTCAGCTCAGCACAGCACAGCACAGCGCAGCACAGCTCACCGAGCACAGCACAGCACAGCACAGCACAGCACGCAGCACAGCACAGCACAGCTCAGCTCAGCACAGCACAGCGCAGCTCAGCTCAGCCCAGCCTAGCACAGCACAGCACAGCACAGCTCACCGCAGCACAGCACAGCACAGCACAGCACACAACACAGCACAGCACAGCACAGGCGTGGCACAGGCGTGGCACGCATGGCATTCCCTCGACACCACAGGGGGGGATCTGTGGGTGGAGACGCTATCCGTTTCGGGCTCGCAAAGCGTGGCAGGCGTGGCACTTCCTCGACACCACAAGGGGGGAGCTGTGGGTGGGGACGCTATCCGTTTCGGGCTCGCAAAGCGTGGCAGGCGTGGCACTTCCTCGACACCACAGGGGGGAGCTGTGGGTGGGGACGCTATCCGTTTCGGGCTCGCAAAGCGTGGCAGGCGTGGCACTTCCTTCGACACCACAGGGGGGGAGCTGTGGGTGGGGACGCTATCCGTTTCGGGCTCGCAAAGCGTGGCAGGCGTGGCACTTCCTCGACACCACAGGGGGGAGCTGTGGGTGGGGACGCTATCCGTTTCGGGCTCGCAAAGCGTGGCAGGCGTGGCACTTCCTCGACACCACAGGGGGGGAGCTGTGGGTGGGGACGCTATCCGTTTCGGGCTCGCAAAGCGTGGCAGGCGTGGCACTTCCTCGACACCACAGGGATGGAACTCTGGGTGGGGACGCTATCCGTTTCGGGCTGGCGTGGCACTTCCTCGACACCACAAGGGGGTGAGCTGTGGGTGGGGACGCTATCCGTTTCGGGCTCGCAAAGCGTGGCACGCGTGGCACTTCTTCGACACCACAAGGGGGGGGAACTGTGGGTGGGGTTGGGTTCGCAAAGCGTATGTGGGTGGGGACGCTATCCGTTTCGGGCTCGCAAAGCGTGGCAGGAGTGGCACTTCCTCGACACCACAGGGGGGGAGCTGTGGGTGGGGACGCTATCCGTTTCGGGCTCGCAAGGCGTGGCAAGCGTGGTACTTCCTCGGCACCACTGGGGGGGAGCTGTGGGTGGGGACGCTATCCGCTTCGGGCTCGCAAAGCGTGGCAGGCGTGGCACTTCCTCGACACCGCAGGGGGGGGAGCTGTGGGTGGGGACGCTATCCGTTTCGGGCTCGCAAAGCGTGGCAGGCGTGACGCTTCCTCGACACCACAAGGGGCGCGTTGGGGGTGGTCTCCCTATCCGTTGCGGGCTCGCACAGCGTGGCAAGCGTGGCACGTCCTCGGCCCCACAAAGGGTGCGCTGGGGGTGGTCCCCCTATCCGTGACGGGCTCGCAAAGCGTGGCAAGCGTGGCACGTCCTCGGCACCACAAGGATTGCGCTGGGGGTGGTCCCCCTATCCGTGACGGGCCCGCAAAGCGTGGCAGGCGTGGCATCTCCTCGACACCACAAGGGGTGCGCTGGGGATGGTCTCCTTATCCGCTGCGAGCTCGCACAGCGTGGCAGGCGTGGCACTTCCCCGACACCACAGCGGAGCGCAGGCGTGGCAGGACACAAGCGGCAATGCGCTGGGGTTGGTCTCCCTATCCTTGACGGGCTCGCAAAGCGTGGCAGGCGTTGCACTTCATCGACACCACAGGGGGTGCGCTGGGGGTGGAATATTTACCCCTTGCGGGCTCGCAAAGCGTGGCAGGCGTGGCACTTCCCCGACATCACAGCGGATGCGCTGGGGTTGGTCTCCCTATCCTTGACGGGCTCGCAAAGCGTGGCAGGCGTTGCACTTCATCGACACCACAGGGGGTGCGCTGGGGGTGGAATCGTTACCCCTTGCGGGCTCGCAAAGCGTGGGAGGCGTGGCGATTCCTCGACTCCACAAGGGGGGGGGCGCTGGGGGTGGTCTCCCTATCCGGTGCGGGCTCGCAAAGCGTGGCAAGCAATATGGCGCTGAATGACACATAGGGAAACATTCGCGACGAGGGCTCAGAACGCAGGATTGCGCATATATTAAAAACATAAGCAAGCACATCATAGTTGAATTAAGTGTGCGGGGTTCTTCGGTAGCGTAATTGTCTTCACCCCCTTCCCATATTTTCTGATATTGTCTGCGGGATCGACGATTAATTGTGTCAGTGTTTTGGTTTCCCTCCTGACATGTGCATGCCTGGTTCCTGGGTCGGCCGCCGCCGCCTGCCGCCGCCTCTTCAGTAGAGAGGTGCCTGTCGAGAACCTGCCTCGCGAACGCGGAGGTCAGACAGCGAATGAGTTTAGGAGCGATTGGGTGTGAGCCAATGCTCTGCGGTGTACATGGCATGATCTGTACGGCGCTCTTTGTGCGCAAGGGAATCACAACATGCATGCTCGCCAGCCTGTCCCGCCAGGGGCACACACACACATCACACTAGACGGAGGCCTAACATGCGCGTGACACAACTGATGTCACACACCAATGTTCGAAATTGATGTGGTCATGCGCAATTGTTTCTCACATGGTTCGCCCCTCGGTGGCCGCGAGTCGTGAGAGCGTCTCCAAGATGGCTCAGGAGGTTTCCAGAAGAACCTCCAGTAGCCCGAGATGATTTCCGAGAAGGCATGTCTCAAGATACCCTTCAACGCACCTCTATACAAGGCCCCAAGATTTCCCAAACTCCAAGTGGTCAAGCCCTCGCACTTCTGAGGGGCATCCGAAACCTCTGAGGGGAGCCCGAAGAGGGACCAGAGGCACCATCGTGACAGAACGAGCCTTCGCACCGCGACTGGGAACGAAGGAGCAGTGTGTCCAAATAAGACGAACCATCCCGACTAGTCGACCAACGCCGCCTATGCATCGGCACTCGTAGAAAGTGAAACGCGTTTTCAAGTGCACGCGAAAGCATCTATGTTGAGCGGCAACGGCGTCAACATGCGCGGCGACAGACAGACATGCCCAGACAACGGGCGGCGACGAGGCGATGACAGGGCGGCGACGGCGGCAACATAGCCGCCAGCCCGACAGACAGGCGGCCCAGGTCCTTAGTAACAAATAGGATCCCCTACGTGCAAGTACTGCCTGGATGACTATAGTATCTCTCTTTGTCCGTCGAATATTTCCACGGGGGGCTGTTTAAAACAATGACCAGTCAGCGGAAAAGTAATGGCATTCGGGATCTGGGGATGGGGAGGGCGGGACATGTATAGCCATACGTTCAACAAATTTTAGGCATTACCAACCCCAGCTGTGGCTCTCAAGTTGTCTCCCAGCAGCACGCCTGTTAAACTTACGAAATGCATGTGGTTTTTGGATTTCTCTCGAACGCTCGACCAATCCGACGATACGGCTTCTTATGGCTTAATCAAGCTGACCGTAACTGCTAACAGTCGGTTGTCCAGCTGGTCGAGTTGGCCCGGTCGATTGGAATTGGTGCCGATACGCTGCGATTGGTCCGCCAAGCTGTCCAGCTCCCCCCCAACGCACAGCCGAGACCATCAAAAAGGAAGGGGTGTTGAGCCCGGGTAGCGACCGTCACGATTTTCCTTCTCAGAGCTGGTCGGTTCCCCCCCCTTGCAGAAGGGCGCCAACTATCGAGCCCGGGCCGGATCGAATCGCCACGTTGAATCGAATCGAAAGCGGACCGGGCCGCGCGTGAATCGGCGCGGAGTCGGATCGGGATTGGATCGTTTGCGATCGCGGATCGAGGCTCCGCCCCCGAAGGCCAGGCCGGAGAGGAAATCGTCTCGTGCCAGATCGGATCGCGTCTAGATCGGAATCGAAGTGCGGGGATCGGATCGGGAACCATCGGACCGTGGGCGGCTTCACTGTCTGCCACCGTGCCCCAGGAACGCGTCCTCGGGTCTGTTCGAGTTCTCTGTGCTGGGTATTGAAACTGGACCCTGGACGAGAGGCGGGCGATTGCTTATCCTCGCGAGCGCCCTCGGAGAAGCCTGGGCCCCTGTCATCGCCCGGTCTCGGACGCAAAGCCAGAAAAGCTACGGCAGGCACAGAGATGAAGGAGGAGTGGGACACGACATTAGCGGAACCACTTTCAGTGGGTCTGGCATATCCACATTTGAGATGATGCTCTCCCCGTCCTGGGCCTCTGGGCGCCTGTCGATTTCTTGAGCAGGAAGCAGGGCATCCTTGGAAGGTTTCCTGGAACGGGACTAAAATGAATCATTTGAGGACCTCTCCAACATGTGCCCATCCTCGTCTACCAACTCCATGGCCCCCTTAGTCAACAGACCACACAGCGCGAGGTTGCCTCGCGAGGGGTCCGCCTTAATGAGACTGCCGCAAACATTCTTCCGTGCGGAACACATCTTATCTGCGATCCAAAAGTGCTCAAACTGTCGCGCACGACCGCCAGTTCGATGGCATTAGGACGATCGGCACGACCCCCGGCATAGTTGCGAGACAACGTATAAAATATCGACTTCGCATCGACAACGGGGAGGGATGATACTCCCTCTGAGAGAGAGAGCACAGTCTTTGCTCATCACAACTGAGAGAAGGGCCTGTGACAGATGCCAGTCTGGTCGGCGCACGTCACCAAACAGGGCGCCGCGCCACATAATGGCTATCCACTGATCCTCGGCCAACGCCGCCGAGAGAGACAAGGTCTCGGCCACTCCTGTTGAGGCCATCGCACGCTCCAGTCGAGTTAAGCGCCAGCTGGAGACAAGAACTCGAGCACGCTTGTTCTGCCTGATCGCAGCACCGGCGGCGAAACCATCCACCTTCCGTGAGCGCCATTCCCTCGTGCCGAGCCGGGGCCTCCAGCATCCGAAACGGCCGCAAAAGTCACGCGAGCGGTGTCGAGGGGCCAGAAAACGATTCTCTCACTGGCCGTGCTTTGAAGATGTAGGACGATCTTTAGGCATAGCATAGCATCAGCAACGGTTGGGGAAGGAAGGGCGGCGCTTTGTAAAGACGCAACCGCGGCAACAGCAGGTCGACTCTCACGTCCGAGCCAGTGGATCTGTGCTATCATACTCCTATGGTGTCTGATCTCCTCAGCATCCAGTAGCACATCGGGTTCAGCTCGCCGTTCCTGAGCGAGTCTCATGGGGGTCACTTGTTCTAATACATCCTATTCTTGATGAACGAGCATCATCCCCGCAATATGTCGCATGTGTCGGCCTGCTAAATCGGCTTCCCCGGTCTCCCACTTTCCACTGCGGAATCGCGACTGCGAGCGGTCACGTGTCACGGAGCCCATCCTTTTCATCCGGAGCAGCCGCGACGATGAGATCGCCCACCTCGATCAGGGTCAAAGCACGAATGCCCCCTTGATTGGACCTCGTGATCCACAAGCAGGGTTCCAAAAGAGGCTTCGCAAGACCATCTTGAACTCGCCGCTGCGTCAGCGTTCGGTGCCAGAGAAGCGGGGCATCGTTCAAACCATAGACCGGTGCAATCAGTTCGATGAACTCCCCTGGGGCGAGGCTCAGCCCCTGGCAGGGCTCGCAGAGAATAAACCGCTTGAGTCGAGGCCTGCGGTCGGACTAACAGAACGCATTCTTGCAATCTGCTATCTGGAGGTCCCATCCGAGTGAGCATATGGCTTGGAGAGTCACCATGATGCTCTCGGACTGGGGGGCTGGGGAGTGAACTTGGAGATCCTCGTGGTCCGGATCGCGGTGCCCCTGAACGCACCACCCGGATTTCGCAGCGACCCAGGGCCCCACCCCTGATAGCTGGAACCTCCTCACCACTCGGGATCCCCAAATCCTGACTGGAAGCCCCCTTCCCACTAGCGCTGCCTCGGCAGCACTCACTACCCTCACGGCGCCTGACTCTAGAGTGGCCTGAAATAAAAAAGCTGTCTCTCTTCCTCAGGGAGAGACTTCAAAGTAACTTCGGCCCCCCGACGCGATGACGGTCCTTTCCCCATTTTCCTTACCCGCGGCGTCCAAGAAAACGCCTTCGGCCCGAGGGGCCCAAAAATCGTCGAAGTGCAACCAGGAGCAAGAGTTCTCCACAGAGAAGCTAGTGCTGAGCATCCCCAGGTGTTTCAGAGTGCCAGGTTAACAGCTCGCCATCCTGGTCCTCTGGAGCCTCGCGGCGGGGCGAGCGAGAGCCATCCCTGGCTGGCCCGGCAACGTCAGCACGCTCCAGCGCTGCAGCTTGGGCTCGACCTATGCTGTCTGGCGCGGAAGCGTTGCACCTGCTACGGATGCAGAACGGCGCGTTATCCAGCAGCCTAGACCTGGCGGCCATCACCTCCCTCTCAGCAAGCGTATCTTGGACCCTCCCAGGACCCTCCGGGGCCTCTCTATCGGGGTCAGTCTAGGCCTCTGAGCCAGCGGAGGCTCGGAAGGATCGAAATCCTCAAGCACGTCATGGACCCTTAGAACCCCCCTCGTCCCCAGATCTGACAAATCTCATCCCGGGAGACATACTACCGCTAGAGATGGATAGTGGGTGAGCCGTGGAAACTCGATCTTCATGCGGGGGCACTGCACTCGACCTCCCGACCTCGTCGGGCACGGGGGGCTCTTGCTCGCGAACAGGAGTCGGACATGAAATTGGCCCCCCTTCCTCCTGGGCGGGTTCCTCCATATCCCAAGCCTGAGGGGGAGAGGGGCCCTCTGCTTCGACGTCCACCGCCCCGACGCGACGTCTGGGATTCTGCAGCTCCTGCCCGAGCTGTGAGAAAGACGGAGAGTCGAGAAGCTCAGCGCCCCAAGCATCTTCCTCGGTGGCCCACCGGATCTGTTCCTGACTGCAAAGGCGAGATCTCATGGCGACCCATACGGTCGTACCCTGCAGAAAAAACCACGGCCCTGGACGAGTCCACCTACTCTTCTGGCTCCTGGGAACCCCCCTGCCGCGGCCCCGGGACCCCCGGCCTGCCCCCACGCGTGAACCCGCGCTCCGGGAGCGAAAATCCTATCCACGTGTTTTAGGGCATCCCGGGTGCCCATCTCCATCGCGCCCTTCTTGGCCCATTCTCTCAACGCGTGCTTCCTGGCAAAAGCTGAAGCGGGCGAGTTGGAGTCCATGGTCCCCCTGATGACGTCTCCTATCCAAACCTCGTCCATGACCTCGTCGGAAATCAGCGACCTTGGTAGTCTTGGGTTCTCTCTAAAGACCATATGACAAGGCGACCCCCCCCCCCCGGCGTGAATAGCGGCTCTTGGCCTTCCAGGGAGGTGGGGGCTGCGCCTTTCGCAGCCCGGGCCAAAACATTTGTTTTGCGAGGCCTCCGTGTCACTGGCATCCTGTCCTGCCAGGGAATTCAGCATCGCTGACGCGTCAGCAATGCTGGCGCGACGACCAAACCCCAGATGCTCCAAACCCCCTCGAGAAATCCCCCCATCGAACTCATGCCCCCATCAGTCATCAGGGTCTCGCCCAAAACATCTGGAACGCCCCACAGACCTCTTCCGAGGTGGCGGCTTTCCACAGAGTGCAACCTGAAGGTTGGAGCCGCGATCTATTAAATTGAGAACTCGGTGAGTTCCCTCCGGGGCGCCAATATAGTAGAAGAGATCAGCGGCGACCAGCTCATCGACGCGGTAGGTCCTCGGAAGATGCGCCCTTCGGCGCCGTCCAGATCTCGAGCCGGACTCGCAGCTCGGACACTCGAAACTCTGCGTGGCCCTCCGGATGACCTCTGGCTTGGCCTTTCCGACCCACAAGGTCATGATGAAATGTTCCCACCCTCGGGTGTCCCAGGTTCAAGTGGAGCTCGTGAAGTTCGTCCGGCGTGTCCCTTGGAAAGACCTGGCCGATTCCCCCGGGAAGCTTTCTGGCCTCTTCAGGCCTCCTGGTGTCACGCCCCTCATCTATGACAGATGGGTCGGAAGACGGTTCAGCCTCGGCAGACGGCTCAGCCTCGGCCGGGGGAAGGGAGGACCGAGCAGACTGACTTGTGGCTGGCTGCTCGATGCCCTCGGAGAGAGCCGCCATCTCGTTCTGGTCGTAGTCGCAGCTCCTCACCCGAATGGCCATCTGGATCTCCTGGCGCCCCTCTTCTGCCTTGACATGCCCCTGCTTGGCTGCCAGCCTCTCGGCCTTCGTGCGCCTTGTCTCCTCGGGAGTCAGCTTGCACGCGTGCAGTCTGGCCCCGCACTTGCGGAACTTGACCCCCGCGGGCATACTGGTTCCCGTGGCTGGTGCGGGAGCTCGGAGGGTGATCGTAGTCCTCTTCCTTGACTCCTGGCACGGTGCTGCCCCCCAGACTCGGGGCCAGCGCTGCGAGCTGGCGAGACTCTGAGCACGCCTTCAGCACGAGGAGCAGCGTCTCGGTCCAGCGCCTCCACCGATGTGCCATCGGCGTCAGCAGGTAGCCACCCTCGCTCGGCAACGCCTTCTTGATATCGTGGCGTTCCGTCTGCCCAATGGTCCGACGGCATGTCCCAAATAATTCGCCTCTAGATCCGGATCCTCCTCCTCGACTGCCGTAATCTCGCCCACGCGAGATGAAGAGCGGCCTGCCTCGTGCGGCAGCGGGCCCCGGCTAAGACACTGACCGGCCTGCGCCGCGAAAGAGCTGCAGGAGACGTCACCCCGTTTCCGGGTTTCTTCAACATCGAGAAAAGTCCCCGGCGAAACCATCACAGACTTGAGGCAAGAGACTACGGAAAGAGCAGGCCCCATGCCGTGACTGGACTGACCCCCTGAGACGCCCCGCCTGATGCCTCGATCGAGAGAAAATAGAGAATATACAATGAAACGCGAGAGACGCTTGGCCCAGGCGGCGGAGCTCCTGAGCTTCTCCAAGTAGAAGTCGGAGAGCCCGATCCAGCAGTCGTGCGTCCTCAAAACCTCCGGCCCATGCATCCAGTCGTCCTCGAAGTAGTACTCCACCCAGTGATCGCTGGCGCCCCGGAACTTGCAGCGGGCGGCGCGGCGCCCGGTCGACGGGCCGACGGAGACTGGAACATCGCGAAGCCGGTCGGGATCAGGGGGGGGGGGGGGGGGGGGGGGGGCAGGAGCGCGGAAAAAGCCGGAACTCCAGCGCCCCGTAACGGATCCAAGACAATGGAACAGCTGCGTTCGCTATCGGCCTGCCTCTGCCTCCAACTCCGCTCGCGCAGGGCAGCTCGCTCTCGTATTTGACGCGCGCCCAAAAACCTTTCTCCTCAAATGCCTGCTGGAGATTCTTCAAGTCTGGTTCCCCGATCGGCGACTGGGCCGCCGCGGTGCCCGCCAACGCACGGCCCCCCATGTCTCCGAGCTGGATGCCTGCAAAGCACTCCGTGACTTCGGCGACGTACTCCAACAAAAATGGGCTGGGTGGGGGAGTCGACCTCGCCCAGCGAAAAAAATAGCCGTCGTTGAAGTTGAGGAGTCGGTCGGGCTTGAGCTGGCGGGCTCGACCCCTTAGCCGAGCCTGAAGATGTTCCCTCGGCCTTAAGTCGGTCCGCCGTCGAACGATATGCACGCTCGCAGTCCTCTCGCCAGTGCCCCTTCTGTCCAGAATTTGTGCAGCGCGTTCTCCTTGTCAGATCGTCTTTGCTGATGCGCATTGGGTTATATCCTGATGGTGTCGAGCGCCTGCGATCGCAGACTCGATCTACCTTTCGGGCCGCCTTTAGCTGTCGAAACTCATTCCAGGTCCTCTTCCGTTGCTTTTCAGCCAGCTCTGCGAAGACTTGAAAACCACCATCCTCGCACAGGTCCTGCGCCGTGAGGGTGGTGGGAAAATCTTCGGCCTCATCCTCTGAGAATCGACTTCGAAAATGTTGGTGCTGCCCTGGTCGTCGCCCCCAGGCGTCTCCGCGTCTGCGCAGCTCCGCCCCGAGACCACCGCGCTCGGGGCCTTCGGCAGCGCCGCCTTGTCGGCCACGTCTAGCTGAAGAAGGATTGTCTCACTGCCGCCGCTGGCCTGTCGGATCCCATGAGCGTCCGTAAGTTCACCTTCATCTGACCTGTCAGCTGAGATCCTTCTTCGCAGTACCGCGCTCGCGCTGCGTCGGGCAGGTGCAGACCGTAGGCCTCAGCCTGCGCGAGCTGCGCATCTCGACGAACCACGAACTCGTTAAGAGTTTTCCCTGCTTGATCTGAGGTCTGTTTCCGCTGAGAAGTCTGAAGTGAACTACCGGCCTGTCAATTCCCTCCTCGGACCCGAGAGAATCTCTGATACCCTTAAAACCCCCTTGCAGCTCAACTGGAAATCCCTCGCGAACTTTTGCAGCCTGCATATCTGGTTGACATCCCGTTCGACGGGTCCATGAATTCAGGTTGCCCACGTGCGTTTCCATGTGCTCCAGACCCTGAGATTGAGGAAGGGCTGAGTAGTCTCTCGATCGTTATGTGGGGAGAGGCCTGTTGTAGTTCCATGCCGACCAATCTCGTGACCGCTGATACCACCAATCGTCCCACCAGCAAATTCCCCACCAGTCTTCTCGCCATCGATATTCCGTTTCTCATTCTTCTGGCGGGGGTTGTTACTCTTGCTGTTGGTCTTCCACGGCAACTTCAGAAGCTGTGGCTTCGTATCCGCGGGCCAACAATCAGCGACGCTCGCTTGCGTCCCCGTCTCGTGAGTCACGCTCCGGCTACCATTGAAACTGGACCCTGGACGAGAAGTGGGCGATTGCTTATCCTCGCGAGCGCCCTCGGAGAAGCCTAAACTCCCGTCATCGTCTGGCCTCGGACGCAAAGCCCTAAAGGCTATGGCAGACACAGAGAGGGAGGAGGAGGAGTGGGACACGACATTGTGATCCGCCACCGTCCCTCCTGGCACGACGAGGCGTGGTGGGACTGCACGAGCTGTCTCCTAGGCTTTTTGTACTCTCGGAGGCCGAGCCCTCCCCTTGTCGACAGTTGCTCGCGTGCACTGGCCCTGTGCCCCGAGGCCCTCTGGGCGGCCCGACGCCTCCCCGGGGCTCTCCAGGGCACGCCACGGCTTCCAAGACGGCCCAAGAAGGCCACCAAGGCAACCAAGGTGGCTCAGCATTGCCTTGAGAAGCACCCTGACGGCCCCAAGAAGCGCCGAGCGAGTCCGAAAGGCATCCAGCAGGCCCAAGTACACCCCAACGCGCTCTCCAGGAGCCCCTCGGAGAGACACGATATTAGCTGCCGTGCGCTTTCCCAAATAATTCACGTTACACGTTCTTCGAGCAGGAGATCGACTACAACGTATATGCCCCATGCGATTTCGTCGAATCGACGAGACACACTTCCAGTGCTCTCTAAATATAGGAACCATTGTGCATATGCTGTCGTATAGTGTGTCGGCGACGAAACAGTTTCGGGGTAAGTGAACAAATTATGTGGTAGATGTCCTCCTCGAGTTTTTCGTTCGGAGATCAGGTCACTTGCTGTCGTTTAGAAAAGGCCTCTGGACGGGCAAGACTGGTCAAATTGGCCCCGAGTCGGCCCCAGGACGGCCACACAACACCCTTTCGACGGCGAAGATAGCCCCAACATGGCTCAATGGGGCTACGCGGCTCCAGCATCCTCCATGAGAGCTCCTGAAGACGTGCAAACGAGATATGTCACGCTCCCCAAGACATGCAAACACGTGCGACGGCCTTCTGGTCTGAACCCGAAAGGTCGGTTCGCTGACGCGGTGCCGGACCGGCTGCAGGCACCTGAACACACATGCAGGGGCCCATGGCCCCCATTCCCGCACCTCTGGGGGCGTCCTGGGTGACGTCTGGGGTTTCCCGCGCAGCGCGTCAAGACGCCAAGGGCACTAGAACAAACGGTCCCAATAGACAATAGAAACAATAAAACCAGAAGACGGCCCTGCGTGTTCTCAATGTTGCCTGTGCCCGAGAAGGGAAAGCGGAAATCCCCAGAAGCTCTCTTGCGCCGACGTGCCCCCCGAGATCCCCAAGAGGCCCCACAAGGGCCCCCCCCCCGCAGGCGCCCAGGGGGCCGCGCCACCAAGAGGCCCCCAAGACGCCTCCAGCCCAGAACCCTCCAATACGCCCTCTACAGATACATGCCCCCCGAGACCTCCGCGTTGCCCCTGGTACTTGTCCGAAGCATGGTGGCAAAATGTGCTAAAGGCTACGTCACACACCCAGGCCTGTCGCGGCCGCGACCTCTCCTGGGCCATCCCGGGTGCGAGATCGCCCTAGCCAAGACCAGTGCAGGCGTGTAACCAGCGGCCTCCGCTCCAGGTGCTGAGAGGAGGGACGCTTGGGGTGGGGGAAGGGCGCAGAAAGACATACTAATATTGTGTGCCCTCCTTGGAGGCGTGCGTCCGACCCGACTATTTCGTGCAACTATCTTGTAGTACGTTTCCAGAACAGTATGGCAAGACACCGCCCGCCACGGAACTCATACTAAGGGATTTCTCGGCGCGCGCGCATCGCCGCCCGGGGGCGACGCGCATATAGTATCAGCATGTTGGGGCGACGCCGAGTGGGGACAGGCTCTAACGAGGGAGACATGGGCCTGGAAGCGGCGAGACATCGCCGACAGATCAGCGACAAGCCCTCGATGGCGAAGCCGCCCGCCGCTGGGCGGTGTGGGCTATCACGCCCACGTCGGCGATCAATGGGCGATTGGGTGTCGACGCTTTCCCCCACAGGCCCAGGACCCCTAGCATTGCTCGTGGAGGTGGAGGGGGGAGGGGCGGAAAAATCGAGCCACACATGTGTTTTACCATTGTGTTCCTATTCCAAAAGCCGGCTTCCGACTTGCAGCGCAATGTGGCCCAGGACGGAACGCCAGCCTTGAGGGCAGGGGTCGAGAGGTCGGGAAACCAATATCATTATCTCTCTCTCTCTCTCTTTCTCTCTTTGCTCCTCTCGCTCCTCCTGCCTCTCTCGTCAGGCGCGTTTGCTCTTCCGCCCCTCCCTCTTCCCCTTCGGGGGGGGGATTCACCCCATCCACCTTACCAGCTTCCCCTGGACCTGGAGGGGTGGGGTCGCGGGTCGCTGGAGCGTTTAAATGGTCCAAAATGGCTGTTGGAGGGCCGCAGGGGGCCCAAGAGGACTTCCGAGATGGCCCAAGGTAGCCTGAGATGGTTCAGCATGGCTCTCAAGATGCTCCAAGATGCCCCAAAACCGCTCCAAGACGGCTTCGAATGGCCACGGGGCTTCCCCAGGAGGTGTTCGATGGCCTTCCGAAGCCTCAAGAAAACGCCAAGAGGGCCCATGAGTGCCCCAAAAAGAAACCCAAGAAAGCCCCAAGACGGCCCCAAGAGCGCCAAAAGGAGGGGCCCAAGTGGCGGTGCTTGAAGGTTTCGAAACTGAAGCTCCCAGCTTTGTTGACCGATCTCCTGCGCCCAAGAGGCCCCTAAGAGGTGCCAACAAAAACCCACGAGGCCCCAAAAGGCTCCCCGAGACATTCGAGACGCTTCAAGAGGACCACGGGACCGCCAACAGGCCCCCAAGGCGCTACAAGAGGCCCCAAAAAAACTTCCAAGGCACATCCGAGAAGACCTTGGCAGGAATTCAAGAAGCCGCTGGCCCTGTTGCCTCAAGATGGTTCACAAGATGACCCAAGAGGCCCCAAGACCGCTCCAAGACGGCTCCAAGTGGCCACTGAACCTTCCACGAGGGCCCCCGAGATGCCAACAGCGTTCAACAACCTGAAGAGCATCATTGAGTGTTGCCTTCTCCCCGAGTTGCTTTCGAGTGTCTTCCAAGGCGTCAAAACAGCTCCAAGATGATCTGAGGGCCCTTAGAGAGGGCCAGGTGAGCCCCAAGACGGTCTAAGGAGCGCCCCAGAGAGTGCCAAAAACGCTCCAAGAGGGACCATTTCCCCGCGTGCTCTTTACTTCCCTGATCAAGGCAACTTCTGTGGGCATCGTCTTTGGATGGGCTGGTGGGTTTATTGTTGTTACGCGGGCGCGCGAAGACGAACCGAACGCCGTGCAAGCCAAGGCGGGCCGCGCTGAAGCAAAGGAAACGACAGCGAAACGAACGGCGCCCGGCCCAGGGCTGGTGGGGCGACGTTTTTGTTTGATCGCGACCGCGGCGAGGAAAGGTCGGGCGGCGTCCAGGATATTGCGCACGGGCAACGACCTAAATTAGCGCTGCGAAGGAGGAAGGCGAAGGGCGAAGGTAAGATATCAAGAGCGAGCAGGAGAGACGAACAGGAGGCGAGCCTCACTGCCGCTCACGGGAGCGCAGGCGCCAGGAGGAACTGCTGGGCGACGTGCAACACCAGGAGGTAATTCGGGAAGCCAGCGGTCCAGAGGGTGACGAACAACACGCCGTGGACAAAGCCAGGAACCAACGCAAGACGGCGACCCCCGACACGGAAAGGGGCAGGACGGGCGGGCGCTCGACGGAAAACTCGGATCGCCAAACACCGAGTGGTGCGGAGGGGCAGCGGTGGGGGAGCGGTGGGAAAGCCCCGGCCGAGCTGCGAGGCGGAGAAGGCCAAAGGCCCGGACGCAAGGGAACGGCGGAAAGGTTGTGCCGAAACGTCAAGAATCTCTCGAGAAAGTCGTGCCGCCGCTGTCAGGGTATCTCAGATCTCCCCGCACGCTGAGGGACCGACCAAAGCAACATTCCCTTGTTGCCGCTTTTCACAATTAGCCGCCATGGCCGAGGCAATTACAGCACATGCCTTTCCCCAACCCTGTCACAAAAACTGGTCATGCATGCACCATGCCCTGCTGTACCACCAATCGTCCGAAACAGTTGAGGGTGACTTTCTTCGGCTGACCATCGAAAGAGGCACGCAACAATCCCACCACCACCGTCACAACAATCAAGCCACGCTGCGATAATCCTTTCTCCGCACTTTCGGCGCGCCGCATGCGGCAACTCCGCCCAAACACTTCGAATGGCTCCTGGCGATCACGCGTGGCTAGTTGTGGAAACCCTGACTGCAAGAAGGCTTGCATCCTTGAGACGATGTTATGTGGCTTCCACCGGCCTTCCGCCAACAGAACCGCCCTGGATTTACCCCAACCGGCTCCGGCCGCTCCTCCGCCAGCTTCCGCCAGTGAGAGGAAGCCAAATCCTGGATCCCTCGATGGCGAGGCCCACAAGCGGAACGCTTCCGGAGAGGGAAGGGAGGCTGGGCCAGACGACGGAGGGGCCAGACGGCAAGCAACGCAACAACAGCAGCAGCAGGAGTGCGGGAAGCAACAAAAACACAATGCAATGTTCGACGAAGGAATCTGAGGATGTGCGGACTCAGAAAGCCCAAACACAAACGCACCCCAGACACCCCTCGCATGGCAAACCCCCCAGGCAGTGCTCGCTCGCATCGAGGGCATACTCTTGTGTCCTGGGGTGCTGAGTATGAACGGCGCCGAAATTTGAAACAAAAATTTGGGCAATGATATTGCTTTGCAGATATTTCCTGTAACTGGGGGGGGGACAGGTAACGATAACGCGTGGGCAGACTGGGGCACGTCGGGACGGGTGTGGGCTGCGACCGCCATAGGATGCGCGCGGGAAGCAGCATGTGGGGGTTGGGGTCCAGCCCATCCCCCCGGTACGTACGATCGTTACCGTTACCCTAGGGTGGGGGCCTGGGTAATGACCGATACGCGCCAGAGGATAAACAAACAATCTCGACCGGCGCCGCAAACCTCGACGGCGACGGCAACGACAGCAAGAAAACACTGACAAGACAGGGGCCTGGAGCGGGGGCCTCGAACTGGTGGTTGCACCCGTCCCAGTCCACGCCTCGGCGATCGGCCGTCGCGGAGATCCGCGCAACCACAGAAACAATAGCATAGACCTCATCTCTCCACGAGAGCACAGGATAGTTACCAAACAACCGCACGCATTGGCACGGCCCTCGGGCTCTGGGCTCTGGTACCTTGAACCATGGATGCCTACCTGCGGACCCCCCTGCCGATGCCTCGGCATCGCCAACTCGATGCCTGGGCATCTGCTACGCACAGCTACGTCCAGCTACGCCCATGGACGCATCCCTCCCCGCGATGCATGCGTAGGCACACCCATGCGGATGCCTAGGCATCAGCGGTGGCATGCCTAGGCATCCACATGGCCATACTTAGGCAGGCTACGATGATGCGTAGGCGTCTACGCTGGGGTGGTCAAGGTCATTGCTGGGAGCCGAGCGAGCGGGCCGACCCAACATACACAACACCCAAAAACGGCATCGTGGAAACAACGACAGGTCTCCCAATACGATCCCACCTCTCTGCGGCGGCGCTTCCCGAGCCGAACAGGCCCGCGAGAGCGCCAAGGCCCGGCAGCGGAACGAGACTGCCAGGCGCGAACAGCAGATTGCGACGCCAGGCTCTCACAAGGCTGGAGAAAGGACAGGCAACACCAACACCACAAGCGCGAGGATCCTCCTGCTGATGTGTTCTCTCCCCTCTTGCTCGAGACATCCCCCATCCACAGCCCAGGGAAGCATTGTGGACCCCATCGCTGGAGGCGGCCCTCCTGGTGGTGGCTCCCGCTGTCCAAACATGCCAAGTCTTGATTTGTGCAGTACTTGGTCCCTTACGTGCTCGACCATGGAACCCTTGTGACCTATCGCTCCTGAACCGTCTTCGGCGACCTTCGGACGGCTTTCGGAGGCCTTCGGGTCTTCGGCGGTCTCCTGACCGCCTTCGTCGGTCTTGGGCGGTCTCCTGCGGTCTTCAGTGCGAAAGCTGGATGGTTGCGGTCCACGGCGGGTCCATTGATGGGCCTGTCTTCCACCACCACCACCATGAGTTGGAGGGGGAGGGGGTCCTCCTCCTCCTCTCCTCCTCCTCCTCCTTATCCTTACCCTCCTCCTCCTTCCCCCCTCCAACTTATGGTGGTGGTGGTGGAAACCAGGCCCATCATCCATGATAATGGTTGGCACGGCCAGGGGCTGCCAGAGGTGCCCCTGCCCCGAGGGGCTCCCAGCTCTTCGCTCCGCTCTGGATGATGGTCTTGTTTTCCACCACCACCATCATAAGTTGGAGGGGGGAAGGAGGATAACGAGGAGGAGGAGGAGGAGGATGAGGAGGAGGGAGGAGGAGGAAGAGGAGGAGGAGGAGGACCCCCTCCCCCTCCAACTTATGGTGGTGGTGGAAAACAGGCTCATCACTGGAGCCGCTGAGGCTCTTTGTGCCTCGTGAGAGGTGTTCTGGAGGCCGTGAAGGCCTCCCTGGAAGCAGCGGGCACCTCTGGCAGCACCGGACACAGGGGCCCATGGCGCGAGAGCACGGCAAGTTTCCCGAGGCACCCACGTTCGCGCGCGATGGTTCCCAGAGAACCCGGCTCGCTTCCCAAGGCAAGTTTTTCGCCCCGAGTCTTTTCTCGACAGTCCACTGCGCCCAGCGAGGGCCCCCAGCTGCGAAGGCCATCCCGGCCGGATTTTGTTCACGGCGCCAGCATGTCTGGAACTCCCGTCGAAGGAGGGATGAAACACATCATGGCCAGAGCATCAGACCCCACCGTGATGCGCAGGTTTTTCAAGTCGGATCGATATGTCATCGTCCTGGAGCCCAAACGCGACCATACACCTCCCCGTTGAAAAAGGTCACACGCCAAGAGCTCAGGTAAGGTGTCGTCTCCCCTTCCCCCGACACCCCAAAACCTCCGATGTCTTGTTTCTTGTAAGAAGGCCCCCATGAGCTCTGGACCACTTCCCCGGGATTCGTGTTCAATCCTGGATACGTTGAGGGTGCGAAGCGAACAGATGCGCATCTATACGTATCAAATCCGCAACTAGAAAGCGAACTGGCTACGCCAACGAATCCTCCGGGTCTGGGTGCCCTGGGGTCTGGGTGCCCTGGCCTCTGTGCCGTGCCCACCTGCCAGTGGGTGCCGCCTGCCGTGACGTGCGCCACGTCGGCTTCGAAGAACCACACGCGTGCGGGAGGCCGCAGCGAGCTAGAACCGCTGATGGCGCTGACCGCATAGCCGCTCACAGCTGATGTGGACTTTCGCCTTTCGCTGCCAGAATGTGAAAACAACTACTGGGAGGCCTTCGTCGGAAGGATAAAAGAAGGAATTTCCCCCATTGGGGGCTGCTGCGACAAATTAGGCCGCGGATTAAGCGGGACTGAACTGGATTACGCGGGAATGAGCCAGATCGGACGGGATAAAGCCCGATTAAATCGGATTTCGGACCAGGGCAAAATCAGAAAACCACCAGCCCTTTCGCAATCCCAAACCCTGACTTCCCCTGCTCGGGGGAGAAGGGTCTACCCCTCGCCCCCCGAGGGTTTAGAGCGCCCAAGATCGCCCAAGATGGCCCCAAGAGGGCATCAGAAAGCGCAAGATGGCCTGCAGCATGGCTCAAGATATCTCAAGATGGCTCAAGATAGCCTCCAACAATATCTGATAGACCTCGAGACGGACCCAAAACGGTTTCAAGTGCCCTCCGAGCCCTCCAATGACCCCCCCAAGAGTCCAAACTGGCTCCCAAACCGGAAGATAATTTGGGTGTTTGGTCCTCTCGCCGTTTCGCTTCCGAGAGGCCCCAGAGGCCTTACGATAAAACCTTGACGGCCTAAGAGACCCCCCAAAAGGGGCCCAATGGGGCCCAAGAGCGGCCAAGAGCGCCCCAAGAGCGGCCAAAGAGGGCCTCAACACGCCATGTTTGAGCCTCCCAGGCAGGAGCCTGAATTTCCCAATCCCCTCTTTCTGACTCATGGGGTCCAACAAGCCCCAAGAAGCCTCCCAGATCCCTCCAAGCAACTTCAAGAGGGCTCCACACCCCCCAGGCTGAGCCCCAAGAGGGCCCCAAATCCCCCAACAAACCCTAAGATGGCCTTCGTCGCACTTCAAAAACGTCTCATCACAACGCCTGTCCAAAGCCCGACGTCTCATCATCCCTGTCATCCTCCGTTCCTTCCCTCCTCCGTTCCTGCCTTCACCTTCCTCCTCCACACTCCTCCTCCTCCTCCTCCTCCTCCTCCTCCTCCTCTTCCTCCTCCACCTCTTCCTCCTCCTCCTCCTCCTCCTCCTCCTCCTCCTCCTCCTACTCCTCCTCCTACCCAATTTCCTCGTGCCGCATTCCTCCTCCTCCTCCCCCTCCTCCTCCACCTCCTCATGTTCCTCCTCCTTCTCCTCCTCCTCCTCCTCCTCGTCCTCCTGCACCTCCACCCTCCGACCCCCTTTTCCCCCCCTTTCCTCATTAGTTTGTTTTCATGTTCCTCCTCCTCCTCCTCCTGTTCTTCCTCCTCCTCCTCTGCCTCCTCCTCCTGCTTCGGTTCCTCCTCCTGCCTCTCCTCCTACACCCAATGTGTGGTCCCACGAAGTCGAGCATGGCTTAAGATAGGCCCCGGCAGACCTACAATCGGCCAAAAAGACACCCACAATACGGTCAAAGAAAGCTGCGCGTGGCCCAGGACAGCCTCCGACAGCCTCTAGCTGGACGTGGCACGCGATAGCCTCCAAGGGGGCCTCACGAAAACCTCCGATCGTGCCTGGATTAGCCAATGGGGATACCATATGGTACGCGGGCGCGGAAAGCGAACCGAACACCGCGCAAACAGGGACAGGCCGCGCCAAAAACTAAGGAAACAACATAACGGTGAGCAGCGCCGAACACAGAGCGGGACGGAACTCAGGGCAGCCAAAATCGCGCGGGCGGCATCACGAAGCGGCACCGGGACCACGCGCATGTAGGTGTCGAACACGACGCAGTCAATGGAAGGCGACCCCGCTTGCGACCACGGCGGGAGCGCCACATTACCCAGGTCGGCGGTGACATAACGGGCGACACGGACCAACGACTCCCCAGGTACGTCGCCGAACACGAAGCACAGAACCCAGAAAGACTCCACGACGTAGAACAGCGACCGGGCAGCAGGAGTACTGAAATCACCAAGGAGACGAACAAGAACGGCGGGAAGTAGCAAACGAAAAAGAAAACGGCCTCCAGGTACTGTGTTGAACGCTCAAATGAACGCCGACACGTAGGAGACAAGCATCGCGAAGAAGATACGGAGGACGGACGGGCTACGGCCGCTCCGGGACCTCCCCCGAAGATTTGAGTGCGAGGAGGAAGCGGGGTCGGGCAGGCTGCGGCCGCACCGCGCCTTCCAGCGGGCGGGTCGAAGGCCCCGAGGCGAGGGCAAGCGCACGCAGACTGACTGCACATGCTGAGCAGGAGGGGCCACCTCTCGCCGGCAAGGGGCTGCAGCGAAACCAGGGGCAGCACGTGTGGGGCTGCCCGCGGGGCGGCTGCAAGCCGTGAAACAGGGGAAGGCGATGGCGAACCTCTGGAACAGCTGATCGCTGCAAATGTAATGTGACGGAATCAAGGCTAGGCCCCCCCCGGGAGACGCCTTGGGCCAGAGGGGGGTCCCGGACTAACGTGGATACTTTCCTACGCGAGCGCAAGCGGAAGGGCCGCGCGCCGTCCAAAGCTACAGCTAACAAGCAGAAGCCTGAATTGCACACGAGAGTGAGAGAGAGAGAGGAAAACAAAAAGAGATAGAGAAAGAGGAAAAAAAGAAGAACAAAGGAACATATCTAACGGCATGTTTTTTTGGATCGCGAGCGCAAGCGGCAGAGCCGCGCGCTGTCCAGAGCAACCGCTAACCAGCAGGAGCCGAACTTGCACACGAGGGAGAGGAGAAGAGAAACGACAGGAGAACAGCGGGAGGTGAGACAAGCCGAGGCGGGCAGCGCGGCGCTCACGGAGGGGGTGCCATCGGCAGCTAGCAGCCGCCGGAGGTGCACGCCAATCTAACGGGGATACTTCTTTTGTCGCAGCCGCAAGCGAAGGCGCCAGCGGCGGATCGAGTCGGCCCGGGCTACGAGCGGAGCTAATTGCCGGCGCGCGCGCAGGTGAACGCAGGACCTACCGCCGGGGGAACCAGCTGCGCCGGGGGCCGTGCTGCAACCGCCGAGGCTGAGAAACAGCGCCGAGGGTGGGGACAAAAATCTAACGGGGATGCGCGAAGCGTAAAGAATTTGACCTCACAGGTTTTGTATCCGAACCAGAGCAGGGGCCCTGTCTTTTCCGTTGCTGAGAAGAGGAGGGAGCGCGACCACAGAGCTGTTCACCAAACTTGACCTCGACCGCTGTGCGAATCAAAAAGTCGCCAGGCAAACTGGGAACACCACACTAGCCAGCCTGCGACAAGCAACCTCATGCACTGAACCGTGGCCTGACAGATGAGCCAGCGCGCCGCGCGAAAGATGAGCTAGCGCGCGGCGCCCCGCAGTGCAAGACACGAACATGTCCCTAACGCAGTGGCGCGTGACGCGATGCCTCCTCCTCCTCCTGCTCCCACTCCCCCTCCGCCTCCGCCTCCGCCTTCCCCTCCTCCTCCTCCTCTTCCTCCACCTCCTCCTCCTCCTCATCGTCCCCCTCCTCCTCCTTCTCCTCCTCCTCCTTCTCCTCCTCCTCCCTCCTCCTCCTCCTTCTCCTCCTCCTCCTCCTCCTCTTCCTCCCTCCACCGCCCGCCCCATGTCCCGAGCCTGTAACAGGGTCATCAGCTCGTCGTTGTCGTCGTGGTCGTCGTTGTGGTCGTGGTCGTCGTCGTCGTCCTTCTGGGTCGGCGGCGCAGGCCGCTGGGCCCTTCACGGTGTCCCTGACGCAGAGCCGCATGACCCGATGCTAGAGCAGGGGCCCTGTGCTTATGACGCGATGTTTCGAAGACGTGTGGCCAGGGTGAGGAGGAGGAGGAGGAGGAGGAGGAGCAGAAGGAGGAGGAGGAGGAGGAGGAGGGGAGGAGGAGGAGGAGGAGGAGGGGGAGCAAGGAGGAGGAGGAGGAGGAAAAGCCTGGCGCTGGCGCGCTCTCGGGCGGCCCTCAGGCTCGCAGAGGACTCCCCAGGGGCCCACAACGGCGGGAAACCTCAGGGCCCCTCTCCAGAGGAAGGCACCCTGCACGCACGAGAGCGAGCCAATAAAAGGGCGCGAGGGAACACTCAGGTGCCAACGCGCTGCGGATAGGAACGACTGGAGGAAACATCAACTCCTGTTTCGCCGTGACAGCAGAAGAGCAGAAGCTCCTCGTGCGCCAAATGCGAACCGGGCTCAGATGTGTTAGGGTTTGACTTTCGAGAAGCAGCACAATGCACGAGGAACGCAGAGGAAGAACGATTCTTATGCGCATGCACTCCTGGAGGTCCGCGCGGTTTTCCTGGATGAGCGCTGGACCCCTTCCTGGCGCGTCTTGAGAGCGCCAATGGCGGCGCTGGAAACGCCACCAAGGGGTGCTCAGCGCAGACCTGGGGAATCCGCGCGGAACTCCGAAAACGTATGTTTATGTCCGTTGGTTACACGCTAGGTTGCGCCGAGGCATCGACGCCGTCGGCGTGGAGAAAATCTGGCTCCACATCGGTCGCATTGCCAACGCATCGGCGATGCAGCGCGGTCCTCGGAACCCATCGTGCGAAGCGATGAACAACCCCCCCCCCTTCGGGTGACGAGGATAACGCAGCCAGCACCCTGAAGCGTGAGCCTGGCACTTGGCGCCCACTGGCCCCCGGAGCCGAAGCAGAGAATCACAAGGCAGCTCGCCGCTCGGGCACCGCCAGCAGCCCAAACGGCGAGCACACGGGCGGGGGGTCTTTGTCACGCTGTGGCGCGGTGCCAAACATATCGCTCCCATGAATCCGCCCCCACGGATGATCTATTTTCGTTTTGGTGCTAACGATACGTCGATGGGGGCTCTTAATCGCTTCTCCTGGTACTCGAGTAGGGGGTGGACAACAAAATGTATGTACCCCCAGAATGCTTTCTTGTTTTTCGAATCGACGGAAAGCACGTTGTACGTTCAATAGATCGACGGGGTATTCTAATTCCCGTAGGTTCAACGGGGAGATAAAAAACACGAAGCTGTCGCACATCACTTCTCTGGCCGATCGTCTACTCGAAATGCTCGGCGTGTCCCTCGGGAGCCGGTCGCTCCTCGGCGGCGTCGCGCCCCCGTGACCCACCCCCTCCGCAGAGGCCCCCGCCGCGGCCCTCGCCGGAGGCCCTCCCGAGCAGGACCAGGCAGCAGGTGCCGCGCCTCCTGCCGCCGCGGGGAGGGGGGAGCTTTGAGGAGGCAACCTCCTGGAAGGTCTTCGCAGTTGCCCAGCAAACCCCTCGGGTCATGAGAAGATCGCGGCGGAAGGCCCATCCCCATTTTCGGCCTCTGGGGGACCTGACTGGGCCTCGGGACCGCGAACAAAACGACTCGGGATGAGGAACCGGTCCCGGGGACTAGCTCGAGCCCTCTGGGGGTCGACGTTCTGAGCAAATTATGACGTCGGGGGTATGGGTAAGAATTATCAATAGCTATGAAGCCCGATTGAGGCCTGAATGGGCCGTATAAAGCCAGGGACTCAGCCGCATTAAAGAGGATTGCGACGGATTTTGTGGGACGAGGCCAAATGGATCGGAACATGTTGGATTAGGTCGGTTTCCGACCAGGGTTAGCGTAGCGTAGCGTAGCGGGAGATCTGTTAGTCGGAAGAAATGAAACTAGGGGGAGTTTGAAGGGGTGGCATCCCGGGCCCCAGGATCTAATAGCCCGCCATTTTCCCTGTTAACGGAGCCCGCAACAGGGAAACTCGGGTGAAAAACTGGCCCGCGCTTTTCCCTGTTAACGGACCGTTAACAGGGAAATGTCTCGCTCGGGCACATGTTTTCCTTGATAACGGAGTCCCTAACAAGGAAAATCGGGGCCCTTCCAAGTCAACGGGGCCCTTAACAAGGAAAATCGGATGCTTGACAGGGAAAACTCAAAGTTACACGCTCGGGCATTTTTGCCTGTTAACGGCGCCCTTAACAGAGACTTAGCAAAGAAAATCGGGTGACGGACGCGGGTTTCCCTGTTAACGGACCGTTAACAAAGAAGATAATTCCCTGTAAACGGACCGTCAATGGACCCTGAACACCTCGGCTCCAAGGAGCGAGCAGTGACGCAAACAAGCTGATGAGACCAAGGCTCCCAACAGAGAGCGGTGACGTAACCAGTTCTTGACACCATGGCCCGAGACGGGCGGCAACGTAAGCTCCGCGTAGGACTCGCGTAAGCGCGTAAAGTCCTCGTCAACTTGAGGCACCTTCAAGACAGCCCATGGGAGACCAAGCGTCCTCCAAGACGTCCCAAGATGCCTCCAAGACGACCCAAGAGGCCAGAGGCCTGCAAGATCGCCCCAAGATGGCCCAAGAAACCCCCAAGACGGCCCCAAGACGTGTTCGAGCATCTGCACGTATGCAGACGGCTTCAACGGCCTCCAAGACGGCGTAGAGAGGCCCAGACGGGCCCGAAGACGGCCCAAGAGCGATCCAGATAGCCCACGACGGCCTCAATACGGCTACGGCTCAAGAGGTCTCGAAGACCCCCCCCCCGATCGCCGATGGGCGGTCCAAGCGGAACAAACAACTAAAGTAGGGCTTTCGCCGCCCAGGGGGGCGCCCTTGGCCCCGCCCTACCTGCATAAGCTCCTCGCCAGCTTAAGGCACGTCCAAGACGGCGTGAGAGAGGCCCAGACGGGACCGAAGACGGCCCAAGAGCGATCCAAGATAGCCCAAGATGGCCTCAGCACAACCCAAGAGGCCTCCAAGACACCCCAAGCGGCACACGAGAGGACCCCCAGAAGTGCTGAAGGACGAATAAACCATTGTTGCCATTAGGCTTATGAAGGTTTTCCAGCGCCTCGCCTGTTCGGGCAAGAACGGCCCGATACAGCTCCAGAGCCCCCAGAGATTGTGCCATGTCGGCCCGAGAGGCTCCCAAGAGAGCCTGAGGACGGCCCAGGCGGGCCCCAAGAGGTCCTAAGAGAGCCACAAGACGGCCCAAGGAGGGCCTGGGAGACGCCCAAGATGCTCCCAAGAGACAGTATGTCGTCGTCATCATCATCATCAACAGTATGATCCTAATCTTCATTCGTGTTGTATCGCGCTCTAGTGCCTTCCCAAGATACCAACACGCCCTGGTTCCCCTTCAAGAGGCCTCCTGCAGCTTCGAGATAGCCCTAGAGGGCGCCCAACATGCCACCAAGATGCCCCAAGAGAGCCTCCAGACGGGGAGACAGAGAGAAAGAACAGGAGCGCCAGCGACATCTCGCGCTCTGAAAGCAAGTGCGCTTTCCGTCCCCGTGCCAAGCAGGTCTAAAAGCGCCGATGCTGAATTTCAATTCCCCGGCATTGCATCCTGAGGGAGTTGGCGGGCGGGGGCGCTGGGGACCAGCGCGTCGCCGAGGAAGGCCATTCCAGCGTGCGGTATGGCAGGAGCCTCCCAAGCTGAGTCCGAGTGTGGGGGGCGGAGGCCGGCGGAGGATCGCGCCGCATCGCCGAAGCATCGCGCCGACGTATCGGCGATGCCTCGGCGACGTCGGCGTTCCATCGGCAACGTCAGCGCGGGGAAAATCAGGATCCGCACCGAGCTGCATCGCCCATGCACCAGCGATGAGGCGCGACCTTCCAACCCCGGTGTTGGGAGGCAACTACTGGGAGGTTTTCGTCGGAAGGATTAAGGAGGATTAAGCCCCATTGGGGGGCTGTTAAGCCAGAATGGGCCTCGGATCAAGCGGGATTGAGCCGGATTAAGCGGGATTAACCGGGATTAAGCCAGATTAAGCGGGATTAAGCGGGATTCAGCCGGATTCAGCGGGATTTCGGACCAGGGCTAAATCAGAATTTGACCTCCCAGGAGTTGCATCCGAACCAGTGCGCTCGGATCCCACTTGGGCGGCCTGGACATGGGGCCTGCCAAAGGGTATAACCCCCTGTTTGCCCCCCCTCACTCTTGTCCGCAAATGCGGGGTGCTACATCTTGATGTATGGATATCTCTGGTCAAGGTCGTTACCCGGGGAAGGGTGGGGGACGGGTATCGGTCTCCACAGGGCCTGTCTGTGGGTATAGAGACCCCCGTGTTCCGGGGGCTCACCAGGCAGGGAAAGCGGCCCACTGAGAAGGAGCCTCGTCGACGAGAGCGCTCCAGGGGGGGGGACGGGAAATGCTGGCGGGCGAGGCGGGGGCGTTTGGGATAGGAGCAAGGGTAAGCGGCACCACCACCAGCAGCGCGAGACGCCGGGGAAGGTTCTCCTGGTGGCGTGGTCCCGACTGTCGCCAAAGACATCTCCCCTCCCCCCAGCCTGGGGAATCAATGATGCAACACGCAGGCGCACGCTCGCTACCGGCTGGCACGTTTGCCGCCACAAGAGGGAAAACAACAATTACCCTGGCGACGTACCCAACCCCTGCGCAAACGCGGGGCGCAAATAGTTCAGTGCACTTTATAAGAGAGGCGATGACGGAGCGAGGGTTACATATGTCTGCAGACGGAATTCGGGAGGCTCGCAGGACACTGGCTACAGGACAAGGACTAGATAAAGCTGATTAGCTACAATCCCTGAGCACCCATAGCCACTTCGAAAGCGGGGAGCTCATATCGCAGCCCCCGAGAGATGGCGAGGTCTAACTTGAGTCTGCGGCGAGGTCCCAGAAACAATAACGGCTCGAGGATGATATGATCGAGGGCCTGAGAGAAACTCACGAGGCATGAGGGGCCTGTCGTGGAGAGCAAGCTGTTTCTTTCCGCTTCGCCCCCCTAGGGATGGCGAGGTCTAATTTGAATCTGCGTGTGGCGTCACTGTGCTGGGCCCCCCCGCAGGCCTCGAAAGTGGCGACAGTTTCGCAGATCGCAGCACCCCAGGGATGGCGAGGTCTAATTTGAATCTGCGTGTGGCGTCACTGCGCTGGGCCCCCCAGCAGGCCTCGAAAGTGGCGACAGTTTCACAGATCGCAGCCCCCCAGGGATGGCGAGGTCTAATTTGAATCCGCCCGTGGCGTCACTGTGCTGGGCCTCCCAGCAGGCCTCGAAAGTGGCGACAGTTTCGCAGATCGCAGCCCCCTAGGGATGGCGAGGTCTAATTTGAATCCGCCCGTGGCGTCACTGTGCTGGGCCCCCCAGCAGGCCTCGAAAGTGGCGACAGTTTCACAGATCGCAGCCCCCCAGGGATGGCGAGGTCTAATTTGAATCGCGTGTGGCGTCACTGTGCTGGGCCCCCCAGCAGGCCTCGAAAGTGGCGACAGTTTCACAGATCGCAGCCCCCCAGGGATGGCGAGGTCTAATTTGAATTGCGTGTGGCGTCCTGTGCTGGGCCCCCCAGCAGGCCTCGAAAGTGGCGACAGTTTCACAGATCGCAGCCCCCCAGGGATGGCGAGGTCTAATTTGAATCTGCGTGTGGCGTCACTGTGCTGGGCCCCCCGCAGGCCTCGAAAGTGGCGACAGTTTCACAGATCGCAGCCCCCCAGGGATGGCGAGGTCTAATTTGAATCCGCCCGTGGCGTCACTGTGCTGGGCCTCCCAGCAGGCCTCGAAAGTGGCGGCAGTTTTACAGGTCGCAGCCCCCCAGGGATGGCGAGGTCTAATTTGAATCCGCCCGTGGCGTCAGTGTGCTGGGCCCCCCAGCAGGCCTCGAAAGTGGCGACAGTTTCACAGATCGCAGCCCCCCGCAGGCAAGACAGGAGGAGGCAAGAGGGAGGCGGGACGGGAAGGAAGAAAGGAGTGGAGACCACACTGCTCTATTCAATACGAATACCCAACCAAGGAGGGTTGGGAAAAACGAATACCCAACCAAGGAAGGTTGGGAATACCAAACGGACATTCCGCCAAGATGGAGATATATCCAATCGGACACTTGGATTGGATCAACATGTGCGACAAATCGGGCTACATCGGCACGAGGACGAAATCGAATCGGAACGGCTGCGCCAAAATGCTCAACAAGACCATGCTAACAACGGGCCGCATCGGATTGTCCGGGCTATCGGGCTCTTATCGGATCGGGCCGGCCAGAATCGATATCCGTTATCGAAACGAAATGATCGGATTGACTGGACCCAGAGGGAGGGCTACGATGAGAAACTCTTACTTAGCGTGTCGCGACGGAGGCCCCTGCGACACGCTATGCCTTGCAACCTGGTTGGCGTGTCGCTCCGCCTCCTGGAGCGGGAGGCCGGGACAAGCCAGGAACGCTGATCCGGCCACGCGACACGCTTGGAACACGTAGCGCTCCTGACCGTGAGGCCAGCAAGGATGAAGATGAAACAAGCACGGAGGAGAGGAGGGAGGACCTTGGAGGCGGCAACGGAGTTCGCACTGGTTGGGACACCAGAAGATTGGCCAGGGCGCCAAATCGGTTCCAAGACCCGTCCCGGGGTGCATCTGGTGCACTCATCCTGTCGCTGCTTCTGACGGTCCCGGGTCCCGGAAAATCCTCCGAGGGCGAAAACACGGAACAAACAAAACACAACATCGAACCCAAAACCTCGAACTTCGCCCCCCCAGCTGGCTGGCCGGAACTGGTGCTGGGCCACCCCAGACCCCCAGACGGTTCCAAACAAACCCCTCCTTCAAAGACCTGGTGGCGCGTTGGCCGTGGTCCCCCGGGCTTCTGCATGGCAGCAGGAGGATTTTGGAACTTCACGACCTCATCCACCCTTCACCTCCACCCGTGCGACGGCGCAGGACGACGCCACGCGGCCAGCGCTGGCCCGAGGGCGGGGAGTGGAGTGGGCGCGCTTGTCAGATCGGTACCTTCCCCATCCTCTTCGACGCCGAGGTCGGGAAAGCCCAGAAATGCCCGCGTCGTGAACAAACAAATGTCTGCTTCAATGTTCGGCCTCTGGAGGCTCTCGCCAAGACCTGGGACCGCCAGAAAATAACCTGGGATGAAAAAAGACTACCCCAGGGAAGGGATCGGTACTTCCAAGGACCCCGTACTGAAAAAAGACAGGACATCGCATGACTGGGAGGTGGGAGGAGGGAGCAGGAAAAGGAGGACACAAGGATACGAGGCATGACGGCGCCAGCTAAACTCCCACCAACACTCTGAAGGATGAGGATCGGCCGAAGGCAAGGCCTAAGGCACATGCATCGGCGCAGACAAGATTACAAGGCAACTCCTGTCTGGGGGTGCTTCCCATCGAGAGATGTCCGCCACCGTGCCGCTGGGCACGGAGTGAGCGTGTCCCCAAGTCCTTTGCCCAATCCTCTGAGTCGCAGACCTCAGTGTTGCGGGGCCAATTCAGGATCCGACTCAACTGTCCGAAATCACTTGGGGCTTGTCACGTGACCTCGACACCCGTGTGGTTCATTGCGCTCTTCATCGCCGGGCACGGACGCGGCGATGCGTCCATGGCAACTTTGGGCGGCACGACTGCCGCCAGGAGCGATGAACCAGCTTGAACCATTGTGTTTGCAGTTCCTGCTGCTATGCAAGCCTTCGTACGTGTACCCCCCCCCCCACGCGCAACAGCGTCGAGGAAGCGCCACGCCTGTCACGATCTGTGAACCCGAAATATTTGGCGGGACAACCATCGGCGCACCCCCAATGGCGTCGAGTGAGTGGTGCACATGCCACGCGTTGCGAGCACGAAACGGAAGGGGGGCACCGCCAGCGCGCCCCCTGCAGCTTCGAGAAAGTGCCACGCCTGCCACGCTTTGGGAGCCCGCAACGGATAGGGTGGACCACCCCGCGCGCACCCCGCGGTGTCGAGAAAGTGCCACGTCTGCCACGCTTTGCACAACCAAAACGGATAGCGGGAGTACCCCCACCGCACCCCCTGTGATGTCGAGGAGGTGCCGCGCTTGCCACTCTTTGCAAGCCGGAAACAGACAGCGGGACCATCCACCACCATCGCACCCCCCTGTGGTGTCGCGGAAATGCCAAAACTGCCACACTTTCCGAGCCCGAAACGGATATCGGGACCACCCCCTGCGCACCCCCTGTGGTGTCGAGGGCGTGCCACGCCTGTCACGCTTTGCGAGCCCGAAGCGGCTAGCGGGACCACCCTTGTGGAGTCGAGGATCGGCTGCGCCTGCCATGTTCTGCGAACCCGAAACGGATGGTGGGAGCACCCCCGGCGCACCCCCCTGTGCTGTCGAGGACGTGCCGCTCCTGCCACAATTTGCAAGCCCGAAACGGGTAGCGGGACCACCCCCCGAGCACCCACTGTGGCGCGAGGAAATGGCACGCCTGCCACGCTTTGCGAACCCGGAGCGGACAACGGGACCACCCTGCGCGCACCCCCTGGTGGTGTCGAGGAGGTGCCACGCCTGCCGCACCTTGCGAGTTCGAAACGGACAGCGGGACCACCCCCACCGCACCCCTTGCGGCGTCGAGGAAGCGCCGCGCCTGCCACGATTTGCGAACTCGACACGTTTAGCGGGACAACCACTGGCGCACCCCCAATGTCGAGGAAGTGGTGCTCCTGCAACGTTTTGCGAGCTCGAAGTGGATAGCGGGATCACCCCCAGCGGACCCCCTGTGGTGTGGAGGAAATGGCACGCCTGCCATGCTGTGCGAGCCTGGCTTCATAGAGACAGCACTGAGGGACCACACCCTGTGACTGCACGAGAGCGACTAGGTCTGCGTCGGTGTGTCATGTGTATGTGTACGATGTGTGTCAGGCTGTATGAGGACGCGTGTCCCATGTGGGTGCCCCGTATGTGGCGCAAACGTCTTGGGTGTATGATGCAATGAACACGCCAAGCGTGCACTAGCGTTGCATGATGTGTGTGTGTGTGTATTGGTTCCCTCCCTCTTGCCCGCGCCGGGCTTCTTCCTCTCTCCCCCGTGCATTGCGGCATAATTAGCGTTCCGTGCATCCCTCTTACGGCCCATCGCCAGCGCAGTGACCCTGCCTAGCGGCCGACGAACAAATCAGTGTGTGTGTGTGAGTGTGTGTACGAGTGTGTGCAAGCATGCGGTTGATGCGTGTCTCATGTACGTGCCGTGCATGTGTTGCGCGTGTATGAAGGGAATAAAGAAGAGGAGGACGAGGAGGAGGAGGAGGAAGAGGAGAAAGAGAAGGAGCATGAGGAGGGGAGGAGGGCGGGTGTGAAGAAGACGCGGGTGCGACACGGGTGAGAATAACCCCACCAAGCATGTGGGGACTAAGGATGCGCGGAAAGGACGCAAGGGCCTCGGAAGGCCATGCCGACATTTTGCAGGCGGGGCGCGGCCAGCGAAAGCAGCCGAGGATGAGCCGAAGGGGAAGGATGTAAGGGCAACCTTGTAAAATTGCTCATCCTTACTGTGCGGGCTCACTGTACCAGCTGACGACGCTGCCGCTCCTCAGCTCGAAACCAAGAAGCGAATGTCAAAGATCCAATCCCCATCTCGCGTCCTGATTACTCGGGGTGGGACAAAGCTCCTTTAGCAATGGACCCTTTCATGAAAACTGCCAGGGGTACTCTGTGTGCTGCGCACGGCATCGCATTCCGCGTGCACCCACGCAGGGTGGCCTGATCGACGTTCGAAAATGACCCAACGTATCTGGCGCAATGCGCGTCGATCAGCTTAACCGACCGGGGACCGCACCAGAACACTTGAATGCCAGTGTCGAGCCAACCCGTGCAGATTTCCTCGATCCACTTGTCTGTGGGGGTGCTCGCCATGTCGGTGCCCGACCCTAGCCATCACCTTGCAGCTCCCCGTCTCCATCGCCTCCGCGCCCCATCCTCGCGCGTTCCAGCCCTTCCCCGCCCAGCGAGCGGAAGGCTGCGCTACCGCCACCTCCCTGCCCTCCACAAGGGCGCTTATCAAGCGAGACCTCCTGGCCTCACGCAAGAGCGACCCTGGACAAAAAAGGACCTCTGCTGCGCGGGTGCGGGGCGCCGCGAGACCCATTCCAACCGCGCGCGCCAGTGCTGGGGAGGCCCCCGTGGGCCCGTACCACGGATCACTGTGGCGAAGCGAGCAATGATCAACCGATCCCCATCCCCACTGGCATGGCCTCGGCCCCACTGGCCGAATTCCCGCCCTTTCTGCTGGAAACTTAGGCTGCTCTTCGGGCCTCGAGGGACCTAATATCCCCAACTGGGGGGGAGTGGGGTGGTGGGGCCAAGATGCCATGGCCTGGATGGGGTTGGGGATGGGTCGAACGATGCTGACGCAGGTCCACTCTGGCTCGCAGCCGATCCTCCTCTCGGACCCCATCCCCTGCCGCAGCGCTTCGAAACAAGTCAGGTGGGCGCTGCCCCTCCGCTGAAGCACGGAGACAGGGGCCGGGCGAGGCGGCTGTCCAGCTCATCGTTGACGGCCGGCGGGCCGCGCGCCGGGCGGGCCGCCCGCGCCCGGCGGGGAAAAAACAACGCGGCTGCGGCATTGCCGCAGCCTTGGGCATTAGCTCAGGACCACGCTGCCTGAAGAAAGTGGTGGCCGGAGGGCGCTCCGCGGGTGGTGGGACGATGGTAGAGGGACGAACCACCCCGCACACGAAGCATCCGAGCAGGCGGTCCCCCTACGGCAGGAGAGGAGCCAAACAAGGCAGGACCGCTCAGGAGATGTCCAGGACGGCGTCGCACACGCCAATTATGGGGGGTCGGGTGGTTCCTGGGGGGGCTCACAGACGAAAGCCGGCGAAGTGTCATGTCAATGAGTGCGAGATTACAGGCAGCGTCCTCGGCAATCGCAAAACAGAGCGGCGCATGTACAAATATGACGGCATGTGTAAACAGAACCTGTGCAGTGCGGACCTGGGCATGCGTGGGCTGGGGATGGACGCAAAGGCAATCAGAGCTCCAATGCCTAAAGCGTAGGCCCCCCCTTTTGACCGAACACCTGACAGGTTATCTAAACATCCCACGATGAGATCTCGGCGAATAACTCGACGAACAGTTGGTTCATGAGCCAACTACCAGCCCAATGCAAATCGAGATCATATTCACGGGCGCAGAGCCAAGCTCATGCGCGGCCGCAAGCAATGGTAAGCTTCCGAACGCTCACCCGCGGATAGCATTGTCACCGTAATCATAGCATCCTGGGCTGGAGCTGCCAACCAATATCCTCTCACATCCACACACAAACACAACCACATTGCATGAGTGCATTGTCCCCACCCCCCAATGGAATGGCCACACCTCTCAACTCAAACTGCCAAACACATGCTCCTGCCCCCGCCGACTATCCCGTCCGAATCCCCCTCGCGGAAAGAATACACCATAATGTGCAGAACCAACCATGCTGGGTGGGGAACAGTGACTTCTGCCATGGCAAGGCTTCGGGTTGCGCACAAACAGAAAGGCTACCCAGGTTATCCCAGCTGGCCTCAACAGTCCCCCCCGAGTAGCCCAGGACGGTCTCTACAATCCAACCCTGGGGCGCAGGGCGCCCTAAAGGCGCCTCTGGAGGCGGCGCAGGGGTGTTGAGACCGCCCTGGGTTACTCGGGGTGCCTGGTGAAGCCAGCTGGGACTATTCGGGGGGCCTGCTGAGGCCAGCTGGGACTACCTGGAGAAGCTGTCCGTGCGCAACCAGGCGCCTTATCACTTCGCTGTGTCTTTCCCAGACAAGCGAGGCGCTGTGGATGTGGACAAACACGGTGGCCCCTGGAGGCGAGATGTTCATCCATATCCACTGTGCCTCGGCGGCCTGGCGCCCCTTCCCAGAAAGTCCAGGACGCAATGGATATGGGCCCAAACCTTACCCACAACCACGGCCCCTGAGCGCGCGTGGAGCAAGCGGTGCAGGGGGGCGCCCCGCATCACCTCGGCGACGTGCAGGTGCAGCATGTCCGAGCCCGTCGGCCGCGGCCGCTCCCGCTCGTCCTCCGGCGGGCGCGGGGCGCAGAGGCCAGCCGCCGAGTGTCGTCTTGCTGGCTCTTGCCGATCGACGCTCGCCGATGCTAATCGCCGCACGTCGACGCTAACTCGACGCAGACCGGCGCCAACCCGACGCCCACCGACACTCCCCCACCGACCACCAAACACTCGCGCACGCCGGCGCGCCCCGAAAGCGGAACCCCGCAGACACGTAAGGCCCCCACAAGGCCCGCCACAGGGCCCGCCACAAGCAGCCACGAGGGCGAACCCTGCCAATGGGTTGCTACTTCCGGGCGCCCGACCGTGAAAACAATGGCTCGGGGCGAAGAGACGGCCCAAGGAACGGGGTCTGGACATCCGGAGACCCAGCATCGGAAAAGTCAGGACTCTGCATGTCGTGGGGTCGGCGGGGGGGGGCACAGACACCAAGCGTTTACGCTCGGTTTCGGGCCCCAGGGCCATCACAGATCGATCTGGCTCGCAAAATGCAGCAGAATGATTGGGTCTAAGGAGTTGGTCGTGTTGTTTTTCGGTATAGCATGCTGATTTGCATCGTCGGATCTCATGGGAGGTCTCTGGGAGGTCTCCGTAAGAACGCTCAGAAGCCATGTAGCCCGAGTGAGGGGCCATCAAGCCGAATCCCATCCGCTCATTATTTAGGGCGTCAGTGATTTAGCGACCTTCTGCTTCCAACCCGCCTTCTTCCCCTTCGGGGAAGGGTTTATCACTGTGCTCTATTCATGGACCACCTCCCCCAGGCGACCGGCAACCAACGTGGACCCATCCGGGCATCACCCACACAATCCCTGACAAAAAACAAAGTGAAATCCACTTTGAGGCACAATCTGGGGTCATGATCGGAAGGGCAGCATGTACTTTGTATTGTTTTACGAAAGGGACGGCGAGGGTGCCCACATACTGCATGCTGCGCGTAAGGCCAGAGACCTGGCCAAAAAAACAAAACAGAATACCCTTCGAGGAAAACTCTTGTTCATGCGCGGGCACCCCGCGATCACTGCGCATTGGTTGTTGACTGGGGCGGCGGGGGCGCTGGCATATTGCCTGCTGCCTGCTATATACAGGCGCACCATACGCTATGGTGGCCACCCCTCCGCGATTGCGCACTGGTTTTCGACAAGGATGGGGGGGCCGAGACGTTTCTCGATGTGTACTGCCACATGCGCACGCACCTGGCACACTCTGCGCGTGCCCCGACCGTGGCGCACCTGGCGCGGCTGGAGCGCATACGGCACACATGGCGCACGTGGATCACTTGGCGCCTCTGACGCACCCATCAGAGCGGTCTCGCCGCTACTTGCGGATGCTGGAACGGCTGTTTCACTTGAGACTCCTTCGCAACTTAGCACTACCCAGAGGGTCCTTCAAGACCAACTTGCTGATACTCGCGGATGCCGGAACGGCCTTTTCGTCTGAGACTTCTTAGCACTTCAGTGCCGCATGGGGGTCCTTTCCAGCATGATTGATGCTACTTGCGGATGCCCGATCGGCCTGTTGTTTGAGAATTCTCTGCAATCCAGCAGCACAAGGGAATTCGTGAGAGCAGTCTTGCCGTTACTTGCGGAGACCCCAGGAAGCCACAGGACGCTCCAAGAATAGTTGTTCGGGACATTTTGCTATCATCCCGCACCAAGGAGGCCCCAGGAGACACTCTGTATCGGGTTATATGTTCAAGGGCTACTTTTCGACCCCTCCGCTCCAATGAGGCCCCAGGAAACAGCTTTCTGCAGGCAGAGTTTTCTTGCCCTCCCGCCCCAAGGATGCCCCTGGAGACAGTCCCACCAGCCCTTTGGGCGTGAGTGGTTTAGAGAGCTCTCTCTGTTCTCAACCCCCCTTCTTCCCCTTCGGGGAGGGGTTTACCCCTCCCCCTACCCCCTCCCCCTGGACCTGGAGATGGATTCCCGAGCGTAGTCGGGGGGGTCTATTTCGACTCCTCGGAGGGCCAAAAAACGACGACCCTCACAAGGATTCTGGCCCCGAGGGGGGGGGAGTTTGGCCCCTCAGCTCGTCTTTGAAGCAGAAATCATTGATTTTACGAGGGTTTTGGCACCATTTTGGCCTTCTGAGGGGGCCGCGCCCATCTTCCCTCATAGCAAAATCATTGATGTTACGAAAGTTTTGGGCTCATTTTGTCCTTCTCAGGGGGCAGCTCTCCTTTGCGCTTCTGCGGAGGTCGCAAGAGGCCCCAAGATGGCCCCAAGAGGCCCCCAGGAGGCTCCCAAGAGGCCTCCAAGAGGCCCCCCAGAGGCCCCCAAGCGGCCCCAAGAGGCCCCCAAGAGGCCCCCAAGAGGCCCCCAAGAGGCCCCCCGAGGCCCCAAGAGGCCCCCAAGAGGCCCCCAAGAGGCCCCCAAGAGGCCCCACGAGGCCCCAAGAGGCCCCCAAGAGGCCCCCAAGAAGAGGCCCCCAAGAGGCCCCACGAGGCTCCAAGAGGCCCCCAAGAGGCCCCACGAGGAGCCCGAACGACTCACATCAGACGAGGGGCCCGAACGACTCACACCAGGACGACCGAACGACTCACACCACGAGGAGCCCGAACGACTCACACCACGACGCGGGCCCCGAACGACTCACACCACGAGGAGCCCGAACGAGTCACACCAGGAGGAGGGGCCCGAACGACTCACACCAGGATGAGGGGCCCGAACAACTCACACCACGAGAAGCCCGAACGACTCACACCAGGACGAAGAGCCCGAACGACTCACACCACGAAGAGCCCGAACGACTCACACCAGGAAGAAGGGCCCGAACGACTCACACCAGGACGAGAAACCCCAAACGACTCAAATCACGAGGAGCGCTTTCTCTCCCTCCTCCTCCGCCTCGTCCTTCTCCCGCTCCCCTCACAAGGAGGATGTACAAGGAGGCGGGAGGAAGGAGGAACAGGGGAGATATGCTGGGCCAAGCGGACACACGCCTGAAAAACACTACTGTCGGCATGCTTCGCGAGAGTTGCTGCTGTGAGATGGGCTGGTGGGGATACGCGAAGCGTAAAGAATTTCTGTATTGGGATGTGTCCTGGGAACGCTTTTCGGCTCCCCTGCCCCTAGGAGGCCCCAGGAGGCATTTCTGTAATGGGATATAGGTTCTGGGAAAGCGTCTCGGCCCCCAGAGGCTTCGCCACCATAAGCTTCGCCCCCAAAAGCTTCGCCACCCCTCTCCGGGGCATCGAGTCCTTTGTGTGTTCACGTATGTTCCTATCGATTGCCCTTCACCTAGGCCTCGAGTCCTCTGCGTTTTACATGTGATCCCATAGACTGCCCCTCGGCTGGGGCTAGAATCCTTTGTGTTCCTCATCTGCGGCTCGAATCCATAATGTTTACGCACTTTCCTACCGATAGTCCCTCTCTTGTGGATCGAGCTTCAATTCCTCATCGCTTTCCATTGTCGCACTGCTTTTTAATGTGTCGTGCAAACTGAAAGTGTTGGCTTGACATACGTGGGCGGCAGATCTGGGTGTGAGAGTCTCACCCCCGTTTCAAATAGGTGTCCCAAGAAAGGCGCACCATCGTGGTGGATGCAAGCGGCCCGTAAAATAATGGCACATAAAGGGCTTGAATATTGTTTTTGAAGTTGTTGCTGTTTTTGGACTATCATTTGCGCTGAACCATGATTGTTGTTCCCCGCCTGGTGCCAAATGTGTTTTCCCCCACCCGACAAATTGGAGCCCTTAGATTTTAAGAACAGACCTCCCGACCCGTCCACCTGCATACCGCGGCCGCCAGGTCCCCAAGTCCCCCGAGTATCCCCAAGAGCCCCACCTCGCGCCACTCATAACGCGGCCGCCAGATCCCCGGGTCCCCCGAGTGTCCCCGAAGTTCCCGCCCCCCGCCGCTCTGCATACCGCGGCCGCCAGATCCCCAGGGTCCCCGAGTGTCCCCGAGTGTCCCGCCTCGCACCGCACTGCATACCGCGGCCGCCAGATCCCAAAGGTCCCCCGAATGTCCCGCCTCGCGCCGCTCTGCATACCGCGGCCGCCAGATCCCCAGGTCCCCTGAGTGTCCCCGAGAGTTCCGCCTCGCGTCGCTCTGCATACCGCGGCCGCCAAATCCCAAAGGTCCCCCGAGTGTCCCCGAGTGTCTCGCTACCCGCTACTCTCCAAACCGCGTCCGCCAGATCCCAAAGGTCCCCCGAGAGTCCCGTCCCGCGTCGCTGCCCGCTACTCTCCAAACCGCGGCCGCCAGATCCCAAAGGTCCACCGAGAGTCCCCGAGTGTCCCGCCTCGCGTCAGCAACTCATAACACGACAGAGCCGCATCATGAAACAACACAACCTAGCACAGCATAACACAATAGGCTATTGACGGCAAAAGGCATAACATCACACCACCTAACACAATATTTCTGAGTAGAATGTACAATGCCGTGACAGAACATGCAGTGTCATAACACACCATGACAGGGCAGTGCATACCGTAGCATTGCATCATCGTACACAGCATTTCACAACGCAACAATACAAGCACACCAAACGAATAGTTGCAAAGCTGTACACGCCATTGCACAACATGTCACAGCCTCATAAAACATGGCATATCACAACATAACACAACACCACATCACATCGCATACCGTGACATACCGTTTTACACACGGCATGCAATAGCGTAGCATAACGTACCATAAGCTGGCACAGCATATTATGACATTTCATATCATTACAGACACACTACACCATAACGCAGCATCCCAGCACAGACGACATTCCATATACCATCGCATCACATACGACACATCACAACATGACAGAGCACATAACACAACACCATGGTATAACATGGCATAGCCCGTACCAGAGCATCGCACGACACAACAAAACAAACCACTATATGGCATACCGTAACATACCATGCCATACCATCCCATAACATAACACACCACGGCAGGACGGATCACACCCTGTTACATCACAGCACTTAGCATTCAACATAATGACAAATCATACCAAGACCCATACGACCATGGCAGCATGTAAAAAGTAGGACGGCAGAGGACACATCAAAACAACGCATGCAATGACAACATCGATCATGCAGAGCACACCATAACACCACACATCGTAACTAAAAGGGCAGAGTGCGCCAGAGCATAGCCTATGAGAACAGAGCATCTGATTTCACACATAGACATCTCACACCATAACATAACACAGAGCCGCACC
>CAUYUJ010018281.1:1566106-1636106 GCA_963575745.1 Prorocentrum cordatum | reverse complement strand
TCTCGCGTTGGACATCCTTGCAATTCATTGAGACGCCGCGCCCTGGACACTCAAGAATCACGCTCTCACAATGGACTTCCTCCAGATTTGCTGGCGAATCGCGCTATCGCTCGGAACTTCCCCTCGATTCACGCTTCACTGACCAGCCCGCTCGCCCCGGCCGTCTGGGCCCGCCTGACCGACCCGCGAATTAAGGTCCGCCCGCCCGACCCGCCCGTATGGCTCTGCCGCTTGTTTTGCTGCTCTCAACCAGCCTCCTGCATATCTCTGTCGTGTTCCATCCTTACCCCTCCCACTTGTCCCTTCTCTCCTCTCTCCCCTCCCGCGCTTTAGGGGTTGCGCCATCTACACGTGGCAGGTAAGAAACATATATCCCCAAGGGGGGTACAATCGAAGACGAAGGAGGCGGGCATCTGAGATAAACACGGTGAATGGCACGCGAGCAAACAATAACGAACAATTCTGAAATGATTGCTGTTGTCGAACCATCCGCGACCCGCCCCGCGACCCCGCCACCCACCCCGCGACGCACCCCCCGACCCGCTCGCGACCCCCCTGCGACCCACCCCGCGACCCACCCCGCGACCCACCCCGCGACCCTCCTCGCGCCCGTCCCCTGCCTCCGATCCGCCACCGCGGGGTGTCACATGTTGACTCACTCCTGCGCAGAGCGCCGCTCGCAGCGCACGGCTGTGCGGCCGCTGTGCGGCTGTGCCTTCGCCCGCTGCGCAAAGCCGCCGCCTCTTCGCTGCCACGGCCGTCGCAGCGAGCTCCACGTCCTACGCACGCGGGCCCGGAAGACCCCTGGCAAACGAGGCCGCGCGGGGGGGGGGCGGGGGCGGGGACGGGCGGGGGGAGGATGGCGAGGGAGGCGGGGGGCAGGCCAAACTCGCTGGCGCCAATATCTGACATCCTGCCCCTCCCACCCGTCGCGTCCCGTTGCGCTGCTATTGACCCTGCATCCGCCGATGAGTGCCATCCGCGGGCGTGGAATCCCCCATCGGACTCCCACTGCACCGTGCGCAATCAAAACAAGGGTGGGGGAGAGGATTGAAGGGGCCCTGGGACACACAAATAAATACACACAAATAAAAGGATTCCCCATATTTTTCTATATTTTCTGAGTTTCTGTCTTCCCCCACACTTCCCATATTTTCCCATATTTTCCTGGGAGTGGACGATTAATTGTGTCTGTGTGTTTTTTCCCCTCCTGAAGGATGTCGAGACAGGCTCGGGCCTTCAAGTCCCAGCCGAGGATGCCGAGCTCGCGGGGTCGCAGAAGGGGTCTGGGAAGGACGGGGGGAGGACGGCGAGAGAGCTGGGGGAAGGGGGGGCGGCGAGGGAGAGAGGCGGGAGGGACGGGGCCGACGGGGCCCGGCACGCAGAGGTTCCTCCCAGTAGGCGAGGAGGTACTCGAACACGCTCCCCTGCACCCTGTCCAGGACGCAGAAGTCCTTTTGGGCGCTGCGTAATGGGGGGGTCATAAATGGGGGGGGGGCGAGGGTGGTCCGAAAAGGTACCCAAACGGTACCTAAACGAGCCCCCTGGGGCTCTGGAGGGGCCCGAAAGGGGCACGAAAGGAGACCTTTTCTGACCCCCCCATTTGTGACCCCCCCATTAAGCCACGCCCAATCCTTGCGGAGAGAAGAGGGCGCCGGGAGGGAGGAGGGCACAGCCATCGCGCTGACGATTGGGAGCGCCGAGTCATGAACAAGCGGAGCGTTGCTCTTTCCGGGACGAGCCTCGGCCGCGAGTGAGCTGCCTGACCTACACTTGGGAAGCGGCAGAAAAGCAGAACCCCTCCTGACCAGGGCGGTGCCCATTCCAGCGCCTTGATGGTACCAACAACATACGCACAAATAAGTTCTAGGATCCTCAATCTTCAGGACGTTCGTCTTCTCATAAGTCTCCCATATGTTTCCAAATTTCTGTTGGGATCGGCAACTATTGTGTCTGGGTCGGTTTTGCCCCTCCTGTGAAAAGGAGACAGAGAGGAGACGGTGCCGGAGGCCGAGCGAGGGTCAGGATATGGAAGTCATTGGTGGGGCGAAGGTAAGGCATAACCCAGGGACGCCATTAAGAAACCCACTGGGCGATCGTTAAACCGAAACGAAAGTGAAAAATCTGCGGGAGCCGACTTGGCCGAGCTATATCGTTAGTACTGCACTAAGACGCATACATAAATCAAATCAGTCACTGTTCAGGAGCGCGTGGCTGAAGTAAGGTTCTGCGGTGCGGATGTGTGTTGTTGGTGTTGGTGTTGGTGTCGTTGTGGGTTTTGTTGGTGTACTTGTTGTTGTTGGTATTATTGTTGGTATTGAATGTTACTTTCTAAGCAATTATTATTGTTGGACCTCCTCCAGGCACCCTGGCGCTCTCGCCTCGGCGCCGGCTGCATGTTCATTGAACACGAGGCGAGGCTAAGTCTCGAACGGTTTGGGGGGCGCCAAAACTGGTCCCCCAACAACAACAACAAGAACAATAACAATAACAACAACAACAACAACAACAATCATTTACGACTGGGGACACTCCGTTCTCACCAGTGCCAGGGTTTTCATAGGAGGCGGGCAATACCCCCACTTTGTGGGGGGGCCGGTTCAAGCTCTACCAAGTTTCCAAACGACTCTTCGCCACCACCCACACCCAGCTTCCCGCCCTATGACGTTCGGACACTTCACTTCGTGGCCTGCGGACGACCTTGGCTACTACACTGGCGCATGGTTACAATGACTTCTTGTGGTAACATCTTGTGGAAACTAGCTTAGTATACGACTTATACCCCTGTTCCAACAATGGGCACGTGTACGTTTTATTCTCGGCGGCCGAGGGCGCAACCTATGGCGCAACCGCAAGGGATTCTGGCCCCTGGCAGGCGCGCGAACCCCGTTGCAAGAGCGTGCGAAAGTAGCTCGCGCGAGCTCATGTAACATAAATGTTGGAAAACCATTGGTTTTTTTAGGATTCGGACAGCGCGCGCGGGTGGAAATTTTGAAAAGTCGTGCAGGTGTTTTTCGAGGACCTACGGTGCGATTCGTGTGATTTTATGATGCGCGGTGCTAAAATTCTTAAGAACCCAATGGTTTTTGGAGATTTCGGCGTGCGCGCGCGAAGAAAAAACGAATGTGTCCCGCATGGTATTATTTGACAGGGATGATGGCCCTGGCAGGTGCGCAACCGTTGTCGCAGAAGTTCGAAAAAGTTGCTCGCAAAAGCCCGTTTGACAGAAATGTTTAAAAAGTGTTGGGTTTCCTACGAATCCGCAAGAGCGCGCGGGATGAGATTTTGACATTTTTTTGTTGAAAAACCATTGGTTTTTTGATGTTTTTATGTTAAAATCGCTCCGAACACTAAGCTTTTGGAAGGATTTCGTCTTGCGCGCGCGAATGTCCACTTTACCTTATTTTTTGCAAGGGATTCTTGAAATTTGATTATATTAGAACAAGAAATGTCATTTTATAGTGTTTTTTGCAAGGGAAAACGGATTACAACAAAACAGCCGGATCTTGATGACATCGTATTACCTGAGGCTTCCTCACGAAAATGATGAAAATGTAGCTGCGGCCTAGGCGGCGCAGGGGGGCCGTGCACCAGGGGTCCCAACAATAATTATTCTTTAGAATTAATAATGTTCAACAACAACAACAACAACGCTCCCGCTCGAGACTTCCTCCTTTTTTGCTCAAGGGCGGTGCTTTTGCTCGCCGCCGAAAGTCGCCGTCCCAACAAAACCAGCGATCCCCCTCAAGATTTCCTCCTGTTTTACCTTGGACTGGCGCGCTACTGTTTCTCTCATCGGCGTCGCCCCAAACAACAACAACGACAACAACAATCCCGCTCGAGGTGGTGCTCCTCCTCGCCGCCGAAAACCGCCGACTCGATAAAACCAGCGCTCCCGCCCGATATTTCCTTCCGTTTTACGCTGGATTGGCGCCGTACTCTCTTTTGAACTGGCGCCGCCCCAAGCAAGCACAACTCTCCCGCTCGAGGCATCCTCCCGTTTTCCTCAGGACGGTGATGGCCCTTGCCGCCGACAACCCCCGTCCCGACAATACAACGGCTCCCGCTCTAGGTTTCTTCCCTTCCTGCTCGAGGCGGTGTTCCTCTTCGCCGCCGACAGCCGCCATCCCAAGAAAACCAGCGTTCCCGCTCGAGACTTCGGTTTGTTTTACGCTGCACTGTCCTACTCTCTTCAGCATTGGCGCCGCTCCCAGCTACAACAACGGCCCTGCTCGAGACTTCCCCCCGTTTCTATTCAGGGCCAGGTCTTTGCCTCGCCGCGGGCAGCCCCCATCCCCACCAGGGCAATCCTGTGGCTCGATACTTCCTTGTGCTTTATCCTTGGCTGGGGCTCCACTGGCGGTATCGCATCGGCGCAGCAAGGCGCGGGCATGTGTGTTCGAGGCGAGGTATGTTGAAATTCCTCAGAGGAGGTGTTAGCAAGACTTCATTAGGCAGAACAACGGGTGATGGTGACGGTTATCATGATAGTCGCATGCTTCGTGTGGTTGTTGTTGTTGGTGCTGCTGTTACGTGTGGTTGTTGTTGGTGTTGTTGTTGATGATGATCGTGTTGTTGTTGGTGATGTTCAAGTTGCTGTTGTCGATGTTGTTGTTGTTGAATGTCCATTCCGAATTCCCAATATGGTTGATCCCCCCGCACGGTGCGCATTGTATGTATTCAATTGAAGTGCCTTGGCCCTGGCCCTCGACTCACAACAACAACGGCCATCGCCAGATACCTCCTCAGAGTGAATTGAGGATTCAGCAGGTTTTCGCTTGAGACTTCCTTGCGATGTACGCAGGAAGCGCGTTTTCACCTGAAACTTCCGAACACTAGATTCAGGTGCCGCTCCTCGGCACTCAGGAATCGCGCTCTCGTTCTGGATATCATCACGATTTTCTTGGGAGTCGCGCTCCCGCAAAACACTTCCTGGCGATCCAAACAAAATTCACGCATAAACGACCCGCCCGCTCGACGTGCCCGTCGGGGCCTGCCCGCCCGACCAGACTGTTAGGGACTGCAGTCGCCGCTCGATGCCCTTCGCCCGCCTTCGATGTCCCCCATTGCCCGTACTGGTTCCGCGGTCGCCTTCGATCGCTGCCCTTCGTGGCCCCGTTGCTGCGCTCAGTGGCCCCGTCGCTCCCCTTTGTGGCCCCGCAGATATGCCATTCGTGGCCCCCGCTCGCACGCGCCCGTCGTGGCCCCATATACCTGCCCTGCGTGGCCACGGTGTCGCCATTCGTGGCCCTCTCGCTGCCCTCCGTGGTCCCTTTGCTGCCCCCAGTGGCCCCGCAGTCGCCCTTTGTGCCCCTACATTCGTATGCTCTTCGTGGCCCCCGCTCGTTCGCGCCCGTCGAAGCCCCATATGCATGCCCTTCGTGGCCCCGATGTCGCTTTTTCTGGCCCCCTCGCTGCACTTCGTAGCCCCGGTGCTACCATCAGCGGCCCCGCTGTCGGCTTTTGTGGCCCGCATGATATGCCCTTCGTGGCCCCCGCTCGCTCGCGCTCTCCATAGTCCCATACGCATGCCCCACGTGGCCTGGCTGTCGCCCTTCGTGGCCCCCTCGCTGCCCCTCGTGGCGCCTTTGGTGTCCTCAGTGGCCCCGCTATCGCCCTTTCCGGGCCCCCGCTCGCACGCGCCCGTCGTGGCCCCATATGCATACCCTTTGTGGTCCTGCTGTTGTCTTTCGTGGCCCTCTCGTTGCCCTCCGTGGCCCCTTTGCTGCCCTCAATTGCCCCGCTGTCGCACTTTGTGGCCACATATACGTGCGCCCTTCGTGGTTCCAGTAAGAATCGCGCTATCGCCCGAGACTTCCTCGCGATTCATGCAGGACGCGCTTCAGCAACCCACCTGCTCGGCCTGACCGCCTGGGTCCGCCTTCCCGACCCGCCCTTAAGGTCTACCCGCCCGATCTGCCCGTCTGGTTCTGCCAAGTGTTTTTTGCTCATAGCCCCCTTCCTGCTATTCTCTCTCGTGTTCCATCCTCCTCACTCCCCCTTGTCACTTCCTTCAATCCATCAATCCTCCACTATATTAAGGGCCGTTCGGAATTCACATTGAAGGTAAAAAAGATATACCCCGAAGGGGGCACGATCGAAGACGAAGAGGGTAGATATCGAAGGCTTGGGATATATGTGATGTGTGGCACGCGAGCAGATAACAGCGAAAAGTGTTGAAATGTTTGCTGCTGGTGCTGATGGTGGTGTTGATGTTGCTAGAGTTGTTGCTGTTGTTGGTGGTGTTGAACTCTCATTTCTGAAAATAATGATTGTTGATCCCCCCCACCGGTGCATACGCTTTTCTCAATCAAAGTGTGCCCCTCGACGCTTGCACCCTGTTTTCTTACAGGGAAAGTCTTGATGCTCAAACTGAGCCTTTGGCCCCCGGGTTACACCAACAACGGCTCCCGCCTGAGAGTTCCTCACAATTTAGCCAGGACCCCCGCTCCCGCCCGAGACTTCTCACATGTTATCAAGGAATCGCGCTCTCGCTGTGGACTTCCTCACAAATTATTAAAGAATCGCTCTCCCGGCGCTCTGGAGTCGCGCTCTCGCTGGAGACTTGCTGACGAATAGCGCCCTTGCGTTGGTACTCTTGCAATTTACTAAAGCGCCGCGCTCCCGACACCCAGGCACCCAGGAGTCGCGCCCACGCTTAGGACTCCCTTGCAGATTACCTAGGAATCGGGATCTCGCTGCCCTTCGTGGCCCCGTTGCAACCCTTCGTGGCCCCCTCGCTTTGTTTCGTGGCCCCGTTGGAGCCCGTCGTGGCCCCCTGCCTTTGTTTTGTGGCCCCCTCGCTGCCCTTCGTTTTGTGGCCCCCTCGCTGCCCTTCGTGGCCTCCTCGCTGCCCTTCGTGGCCTCGTTGCAGCCCTTCGTGGCCCCCTCGCTGCCCTTCGTGGCCCCGTTGCAGCCCTTCGTGGCCCCCTCGCTGCCCTTCGTGGCCCCGTTGCAGCCCTTCGTGGCCCCATTGCAGCCCTTCGTGGCCCCTTCGCTTCCCTTCGCGGCCCCGTTGCAGCCATTCGTGGCCCCCTCGCTGCCCTTCGCGGCCCCATATATGTATGCCCTTCGTGGCCCCCGCTCGTTCGCGCCCTTGGTGGCCCCATATGCATGCCCTTCGTGGCCCCGCTGTCGCCCCTCGTGGCCCCCTCGCTGCCCTTCGTGGCCCCGTTGCTGCCCTCAGTGGCCCCGTCGCAGCCCTCCGAGGCCCAACATACGTATTCCCTTCGTGGCCCCCGCTCGTTCTCGCCCGTTGTGGCCCCATGTGCATGCCCTTCGTCGCCCCGCTGTCGCCGTTTGTGGCCCCTTCAGTGTCCTACGTGGCCCAGTCGCTACCCTCAGTGGCCCCATCGTTGCCTTTTGTGGCCCCGCATTGTCTGCCCTTCGTGGCCCCTGGCCCGTTCGCGCTCTTCGTGGCCCCATACGCATTACCTTCGTGTCCCCGCTGTCGGCCTTCGTGGCCTACTTCGTGTCCTTCGTGGCCCTGCTGTCGTTCTCGCTCGCTCTCGCTTTCGTTCGTCGTCGCCGTCGTCGTCGTCGCCGTCGTCGTCGACGTCGTCGTCGCAGTCGTCGTCGTCAGTCCCCTATCCGTCCCTCTTGGGGTCGGGTCGACGGTCAGCGGCCGCCCCGCCGATCAGCACTGCCGCTGGCCAAGCCGAGCCGCCCCGCCGCTTGCTGGGACCTGGCCTGCAGGGGAGAAAGGTATACCCCCCAAAGGGGTTCGATCGAAGACGAAGAGGGCGGGTATCGGGGGGGGGATACGCGTTATTGGACACTCGATCAGATAAGGGCGAACAGTCTTAAAGTGATTGGTGTTGTTGTTGGCATTGTTGTGAATGATGTTGTTATTTGTGTTGCTGATGCTGCTGCTGTTGTTTGTTTTGTCGTTGTTCCCCCCGCACCCAAACCCACGACCCACCCAAGTACCACCCGCGACCCACCCGCGACCCACCCGCGACCCACTCGCGACCCACCCCGCGACCCACCCGCGACCCACCCGCCCACCCGCGGCCCGCCCGCGACTCACCCGCGACCCAGCCGCGACCCAGTCGCGCCCCAGCCGCGACCCACCCACATTGCTTTAACGTAAGCGCCTGCGGCGGGCTTCTTCAGAGCCTCGCAGAGTATCGACGTCCTCGCCGCCCCCTCTCTTATCCGCAACTGCGGGGCGCTACGAAAATTATTCCCCGCCCCCCGCGACCGAAACCTACACCCACCACAAAACAAACAAGTATTCCTCCTCCTCCTCCTCATCATCATCATCATCACCATCATCCTTGTCCTCCTCCTCTTCCTGCTCCTCCTCGTCCTCATCCTCCTCCTCCTCCAGGATAACACCTCCAGCTGCTGGATGCGTTATCGTTTCACCTGAGGGGGGTGGGTGCTTACTGGCTGCACTGGGTTGGGGAGAGCGCGAGTCGTCGAGGGAGAACACAGATCAGAGGATGAGTTCTTCTTACATGGGAATCTGGGATGAGAAAAGACAGTTGGCCGAATGGTCAAAACGTGAACCGCTCCGTGGCGTTCCAAGTGCAAGTTGCTATTCCAGGAACTGATGGCAAGGGAATGTTCTGAACGGGCAGGCAAAACGTCACAACCTGACGCGATGGCGAGAGGGAGGGAGAAGGAGGAGAAGTAGGAGAGGCAGGGAGGGGAGGGAGGAGTGATGAGAGCACGGGAGGGATAAGGTAATGCTGCATCGTCGGGAACATATACCCGCTCTCATTCCTGAATGTCGGAATATAAGTGTGTCAGGATATGTTCGAGCCTGGGTAGTCACGAAAGTCTTCATGTGAATGGGTCTGACCGGACAGAATATGATCATGGGCGACTTCGCCTTTTCGTATGGGCCGTTATTCGCAAGAGGGGGAGAGGGCGGAGAGGGAAAGGAAAAAAAAACGAGGAGCAGGAGGGAGAGGAAGGCGCATAGATCTTCCAACTTCGATGCAATCCTGCGCAAGCGGCAACCGAAACAAAAAAGGAGGGGCGGAAGGAGATGGTGGCAACACAAGCGGGAGGAGACGGGGAGGGGAGGAGACGGAGACCAGCAGAGCGACACGGATGAACATCGTGGCGCCTTTACTAAAGGGAAATTAGGACACACCAATAAATACACACAAATAGAATTAGTCCCCATATTTTCTCATATTTTCTGGGTTTTTGTCTTCCCCCCCCAATTCCCATATTTTCCCATATTTTCCTGGGAATCGAGGATTAATTGTGTCTGTGTGTTTTTTTCCCTCCTGATTTACCCGCGACTAACCTGCAACAACACGCGTTGGTCTCATCTCGCGGACTTCTCACGAAGCAACCTTGCGCATGCGGCTCGCGTGCAAATGTCCGCGCAGTGGACCCCGTCTCTGCATGTCGCTCACGCTCTCGCACTCAAGCGAGAGACCGGCTGGCGGCACCGGCCTTGGCGCAAAGGAGCAGCCGCCGCTTGTAGACGTCGCCGCTGTGCTCGAAGAGCGAGGCTGGGGAGGCAGCACATGCAGAAAGCTGCCGAGAATAACGATGTACTCCCATCCAGCCTGGATGCACGCCGGATCGTCCGTGGTTTGCGGACGTGTGACTGTCTCTCACGAGGGACCTACGGAGACCTCCTCCTCCTCCTCCTCCTCGTCCTCCTCCTCCTCCTCTTTCTCGTCCTTCTCCTCCTCCTCCTCTTCCTCCTCCTCCCCTTCCTCCTCCTCCTCGTTCTCCTCCTCCTCCTCCTCCTCCTCCTCCTGTGTAGGGGTCCGGACCCTGCATCGAGGCGAGGTTCCCAGAGGCCAGCCCAGAGTCCCTGGCCCACTACCATGGGGGCAAAGCGGAGAAAACACTCCCGAGAGAGCCGCCATCCTCGACGCTCGAGCAGCCTCGTGGCCTCCGCCCCCTTCCCCTCCCCAGCCAGAAGCCTCCGGGACAGGTCCCCGGAGGCCAACCCCCGAGGTCCCCGCCCCCCATCAGGGGGCAGAGCGAACAGGTGCCCCTCCTCCTGCTGCTGTAGGCTTCGGTGTCCGTGGTCGGACGCAGCCTTCCCCCCACGCCCCCCCTTCCTTCCATGCGGCATTCGCCGCCCCCGGGGGAGGGGGGCGAACACAACTCTTACTGAGCAGCTATGGTCAAGAAGGAGGATGCGGAGGGGAGGGACAGCAGAAAACTCACTGCGAGGAGGGGGAGGGGGGGTGCCTCCTCCTTTTCGTCCTCCTCCTTCTCCTTCCCCCTCCAACGGTAAAATCAGATTTCGGAGAAGTTACACGCACAAAAATAAGCCCTCTGCGCGCAGCGGTGATAATACAGGCTAGGATAGAAAGGAAAGAAGGGGGGCATGATAGAGCAGAAAAATGCGTTTGCCCCCCTACTCCAACACCTGCGGATGTCCGTGGGGAGGGGGTGATGGAGGTGAGAATGAGATGCAGGAGGACGAAGATCCCGCCTCCTCCTCCCCTTCCTCCGCCTCCTCCACCCGTCCGCCCCCCCCCCCATCTCCCCTCAGCAGCAAGGAGCGTGCTCGATTGCCTGAGCTCGGCTCGGGCGCGTCGAAGAGCATGAGCTGGGCCACGCTGCGCTGGAGTCTCAGCGTCAAGCTTCGCCTCTCGGGCAGGGCGCTTCTGGAATACGGCAGAGCGCCAGGGACAGTGAAGAAGAGGAGGGAGGAAGCGGATCAGAGCAGGCGTTCAGTATGCTAAGACAAACAAGTGCGACCGTCCAAACGCGGGGGCAGATTCTTGATGCAAGTCCTTCAGATTGGCCTCACGAGCCACCTGGGGCGGACCCTGGGGCGAGAGATGCAGATATCTGTGTCTTAGCCGCTGTGCAGGGCAGAGGGGAAAGAAAGGAGGGGGGGGAAACAGGGCGGATGGGGCATCGAACGCTGAATGAGTCAGTGGAGCTCGGCCGACAGATCTGGTCGAGACGAGCGCAGGCCGCCCGAAGATGCAGGTAGCGGCAGGACGCGGGAAGGCGCGTCAGGCAGGTCATGCCTCGGCAGCCCCCCGAGAGAGAGAGAAAGACGCAGGGGGGCCCACTTTGAGCGATGAAGCAGGAAGGTGCGTAATGCTCGTCCGAAGGCGATCCGAGCCAAGCCACTCCCACACACACCACATCACATTTTGTGTGTTCGAAGCTTCTCTGTAAGAGCCCGTGGCCCGACGGCCGTCGTCGGCTGCACGAGCCCCGACAGAGGCCCCCTGGCAACCTGCGAAGCATGCAGCAGCCGAAGGCCGCGCAGAAACAGTACAGCTAACAGAAGTCCGTGTTTGACAAAATCCCACAACTTTCACAAGGAAGCACTGCCGCGAACGTAACTGCCTGGGGGCATTGCTCGAATCGCGTCATTGCGAGCGTGCAACGGCGCAATTGCATACATGAAGAGACGCGTTTATGAAACGCGCGAGAACTGTTTTATAGGAACGAGAAGAAGTTTATAAACGAGCGGTACAACCCGTCGCGATTCGCCATCGTCTCCGCGGGGGCGTGTGGACTAAGTCTACAAGCGTTCCGGACAACTATAGCAATCATCCTTGTGGTTGTGGGGTTGTGTTGTTCTATCTCGAACTTCGCGTGCCCTGGGAACGCCCCGGGCGTTCCTTCATACTTTACAACTCTTACGCACTGTGGGTCAAACGTGGGGACCTGGAAACTACTGGCGAAGGGCCCAACCAAATGCAGTTGTGAGAATCGTCGTTGTGGGTATTGCCTTCGGGGGATCTGATTATTGGGGCCACGAAGCGTGCAAAGGCTGCGCCGAAATGGGGCGGGGACGCATGCGGTCGCAGCCATTGGGGCCTGCGGTAGCGGTCCATATGGGGCCGCGAAACGTGCGAGGGGTGTGCCGCACTGGAGCGGGGCCGCCATGCGAACGTCGCCACTGAGGCCTTCTGTGGAGCTCCCTATGGGGCCACGAAGCGCGTGAGGGGTATGCCGAGATGGTCGGTGGGACGCATGCGCACTGGGGCCGTCGGTGGAGCTCCGTATGGGGCCACGAAGCGCGTGAGGGGTGTGCCGAATTGACCGGGGGGGCCCAGGGAGAATGTGATCCCAGACACTGGGGCCTTCGGTGGAGCTCCCTATGGTCGACGGCGAGCGGCTCCCATAGCCCGTTTCCTATTATTCTTGTCAAGTGGCACGGCTCCCCGAGACGCCCCTAGAGGGCCCCCAAATGGCCCCAAGAAAGCCTTCAAGACGGTCCAAGAGAGCCTTGAGACGGTCCAAGAAGCCTCAGATAGCCTTCAGACTGTCCAAGAGAACCTCAATTCGGCTCCAGGGGCCCTCGAGAGGGCCCCCGAGAGGGCCTCAGGAAGCCAAACACATTGATTTGCCTGTTGCCTTTGAAAGACTGTCGGGTTCTCGCCTTCTCGGGCCCAGAAGGGTCCAAGGCGGCCCAAGAGGCCCCAGAGATCGTTCCAAGAGGGCTCCAGGGCCCCCCCAAAGGGGCCGAAAACGGTCCAAGAGGGCCCCCAGACGACCCAAGAGAGCCCCAAGAGACCCGAGAGGACACAAGAGGCTCCCAAGACGGCCCAAAGAGGCTCCCAAACCAAGAGGACCCGAAGAGGCGGTGTGGGGACTGAGCTGCTTGGGTCTGGGGACTGGGCTGGCCCCAAGACGGCCCAAAAGGGTCCCAAGACGGCCCCAACCCCAAGACGGCCCAAAGAGGCTCCCAAGAGGGTCCGAAGAGGTGGTGCAGGAACTGGGCAGCTTGGGTGTGGGGACTGGGCTGGTCCCAAGACGGCCGAAGATGGCCCAGAAGAGCCCCCGAAAGACTCCCAAGAAACCCCAGAGACTCCAGGTAAGACCATGGCTCCCAACCCCAAGGAACACCATGGCTCCCAACAACAAACTCTGAACACCAAGGCTCCGCAGAGCGCGGTGACGTAAAAAGCTCTGAACAGCAAGGCATCAACGAGCGAGCGGCAACGTAGAAGTCTGTGAACACCAGGGCTCCCAATAGAGAGCAGTGACACAACCAGCTCTTAACGCCAAGACTCCCAAGAGCGAAGGGTGCCATGAGCCATCTCGGGCAAGTTCCTGCAATGCTCTTTCCTCTCCCGTGCCAGCAGGTCTAATTACCAAACTCTCGGCCATTGTCGGCCCACTATGGCCCAAGTCGGCCTCAAGAACGCACAAAGAGGCCCCCGAGACGGCCCCCAAGTTGGCCTAACCTAGCTCCAGGACGGCCTCAGGGAGTCCCAGGACGAACCCAAGACGGCCCAGAGAGCGTTCAAATATCCACCTGCATACCCTCTGGGTCGAGATGGCCGGGTGGCGACGGAGCGTGTCCCAGCACGCTCCGGCCGTCCGCCTGTGGGGCGAAACTGAAGGGGCCCTGGGACACACAAATAAATACACACAAATAACAGGATTCCCCATATTTTCCCATATTTTCAGGGTTTTCGTCTTCCCCCCCACTTCCCATATTTTCCCATATTTTCGGGGGAACCGACGATTAATTGTGTCTGTGTGTTTTTTCCCCTCCTGAATCCTGCCCGCACGTCAAGCGCCTGGGCCCCCGTGCTTGTTCCCTCGACGCCAGCCTGCGGGAGCGGCCAAGAGGGGGGTGTCCAACAGAGGGGGGGTGCAAATCATGACCGGCGACAAGTGCGCGGCCCGGCGGGGGGGCCAGGGACGCCATCAAATCGGAAGAGGCGCCGTGAAATCCGAGGAAATCGCAGGGCCCCCGCCATGATTTCCACCCCCCCCCCTAGTCACCACCCCCCTCTTTGCCGCCCCCGAAGCCTGGGCCCCTCACTGCTCCGCCGACCGGGGCTCGGCCGCGGCGCCGCAGCGCGGAGGGGGCGCCTGCTGGCGCGGGCCGGCGGCGGGCAGCCAGGCGCCGCGGCCTGGCGGCGCGGGTGCCGCTGCGAACGCCGCTCGGCGGCCCTGCGGCGGCCGTCACTCGATCGCCGTTGGGCCCGGGGCGGGCCTGCTTTTTCCCGCCCAGTGTTTCTGTTGCCTCCTCCTCCTCCTCCTCCTACTCCTCCTCTTCCTCCTCCTCCTCCTCCTCCCCCTCCCGCTCCTCCTTCCTCCTCCTCTTCCTCCTCCTCCCCCTCCCGCTCCTCCTTCCTCCTCCTCTTCCTCCTCCTCCTCCTCCTCCTCCACCTCCTCCTCCTGCTCCTCCTCCTCCTCCTCCCTCCCTCCCTCCCTCCCTCCCTCCCTGCCTGCCTGCCTGGTTCCGGGCCACGGAGCCATCAGATGTAGACCCAGCTTCAAGAGTGGGGCAGAACGGCGGGGTCCGGCGGGGCTCCTGTGCTGATGTCTGCCGACGTCGCACTGCTGTGGCAGCGGCAGACCTCAGGGCATGGCCCTGGGCGGCCCGCGGCGACCATCGGCGGCCGTCGCCAAAGCGATCGGGGAGGGGAAGCGGGGGGACGCCTCGACCCCCAATCGCCCATTCATCGCCGACGGGGGCCCGACAGCCCAGGCTGCCAGGCTGCTGCCGCTGCTGCTGCTGCTGCTCACTCTCAGATCTCCGGCGATACGACTGTTGCCTAGTAGCCTTTCCACCAGAGGGTTCTCAGGGCGGCGAAGAGACGCACAGGGGGGGACGGGTGGCGCGACATCTCCCACCCTGGTCGTGTGGTCCGGCGGCCGCTTCTTTGGAGTCATCCTCACACTTCCTTCGGGAGTGGTGATCTCGCCCGGCTACATTGTTTGCTGGTCCAGACGGCCACTATCCCGAACTAAAAAGCGCACACAGGTGCACGTGGCCGTGCTCTCGCCTCGGTCCCCTTATAGCCGACCTGCTGCACTTCGACCCGCCTCTTCACCTCTGCTGCTATCCTAATGTTCTGCCGGGACAATCTGAACCCCCACGCTTTTCCTAGATCGCAGCCTTGGGGCCCGTGACCAGGCCCCAGGGCCCTCAAGAATGGGTCCAGGCCAGAAGGCTACCCCTGGGGTCGGGGTCGGGACCTCTGGGGCCGCTGATTGGCAACATATCCTGTGGTCGGGTGCCTGAGTCCCCCCTCCTTCTCCTGCACCAATCTCTGCTGCAGCTTCAGCTCCTCTGCCTGCTCCACCTCCTCCAACTCCCCGCCCCGCTGCTGCTGCTCCTCCTTGTTGTCTTGCTCCTCCCACTCCCATCTCTACTGCTGTTGCTGCTCATTCTGCTCCTCCTGTGGGTCCCCTCCACGTCCTTCTCCCGCATGCGACGACGCTCCTCACTATTTTCACCTACAGTGCCATCATGAAGGTCACCAAGGTGAGCCCTACTGTAGTCCCCCGAATACTGGTTGATGATACTGCGCTGCAATGGATAGGTCCCAAAGATGATCATGCTCGTGAGTTGCTCTTGGGGGTCCAGAGCTTCGTGAAGGGAACTGCTAGGCCTCGGCTCCTGCTGCAAGTCAAGAAATCTGGGTGGGTCTCGACGACTGCTTCCGCTAAGCATGGGTTTGGGGCGATTCGCCAAGAATATCAACCTGAAGGCCACGTCTTGGGCTAGGAATATTGGGCATGAACTCAGTGGGCCCCGACCTATTCGGAAGAAGGCGAAGGCAAGGTTGAAGCAGCTGCAAGACCGATTCCCGAGGCTTAAGATGTTGCGACGAGGTGCTAGGCACCGAGTTAGGTTTTTGTGGAGGGCAGGACTTGTACCTGCTGCAGCGCACGGCGCGACGGTAGCAAGAACCAACGACCAAGAGCTGAATAAGCTCAGGCAGTCTGCGCCTACCCTTGCTGGCAGAGTTAGCAAGTCTTTGTCGATTGCGCTCATGCTCGCTGCTCAGGCTGACGCCATGTACGACCCGATGTTCGAGGTCACGTTCGCCCCGTTGAGAGCCTACTGTGGATTCGTCTGGGGTCAAAGGGTCAGGCTTGGGAGATTACAGCAAGCGTGGGGCCAGGTCCGAGATGAACTCCAGGAGCGAAGTCCATGGGCGGCTGCAAATGGTCCAAATGCTGTGACCTGGTTGCCTCTCACCAAGACAGGTTGGAGCATGGCGTCCAGCACCGTGCTTGTCAGCGACTTGGGCCATCTATTTGACATTAGGAAGCTGCCACAACGGTCGATAGTGGAGCCCGCGCACCAGGGCATTGAGCGTTGGCAAGGCAATCGCATTTTATCTCACCACCAGGAGGTATGTGTGGGAGGGAAGGTACGATGGACGAGGATGCTAAGGAAGTGCGTGGAAGGAGGAACTGCGGCTGTGAAGAATGCACGCGTTGCTGGTGTCCGACGCTCTCTATGGTCGGGCGCATTGTGGTCGAGGGACCGTTCGGCACGTGCTGGCTACCGTATCGTTCCTGCATGTCCTCATTGCACGGCCAGGAATTCTACGGTGGGGCATCAGATTTATCAGTGTCCAGAGAGTTATGCAGATGTAATGGGTGATCCAGACATCGGTCGGGATCCATCTTTGGATTGGATACGTCCTCACCCTCAGGCAACAGGCCAGGCCGAGGATTTTGACTATGTAGAGACGGCTGTTGGGATGCCCATCGGCCCCCATGTGCCTCCGTACGTGGAGGACAAGTTGGACGTCTCCTTCTGGGGTGATTGGGAATCGAATCGGACCTCTTGGGATACGACGGTATGCACGGATGGGTCTGGGATGGTCCCAACTTGGCCAGAACTTCGGCTTGGTGAATGGTCTGGGGCACAAATCCGTGACAACGGCATGTCTGTCAGATGCGCCACCTTCCAGTTGTGCCTTCGGTCGCCACAGACCTGCTGAATTTAGTCAAGGAGGGTGCCAGTTGGTCCCACCAGCAGGCCGACGCACAAACCAGCTACGCTGACATCTGGCGATCGATGCTGAGCTTGGTGCCTATGATGCCCCAAGGTTCGACTGGTGCCCGTCGCACATGAGCCCAGAGCAAAAACATCGAAGATGCTGCCAGATGGAAGGTGCCGTGGGAACATGTACTCGGCAACATGTGGGCGGACTTCTTCGCGAAGCAAGGTGCAGCAGTGCATGCAATACCGAATGTCCAGGTCAAAAGCTTTCAGGCCCGCCTTGCACTATCCAGGCTGCAGGCCAAGTTCTTCGCGTGGGCGGCGGCCAAGATGGCTGCGAGGGATGGCGAATCAGGTCGACCAGAACATCTTCTGAGGGATTCGGTGAGGGCTGCGCCTGGCCTCCAGCTTACGTCTCATGATGTCGTAATTCGGGGGCCCAATGTGTTCCAGTGCAGGAACTGCCTCGGGGTGGCCCGCACGCAGGCCAGTCTTGGGAAGTTCCCTGGAACCTCCCGTCAGCCCACGGCCCGAGAGAGGCTGAAGGCGGTCAGCGATGCGGAGCTCCAGCGAGCTCCTGTGCTTAGGGCCCAGGCCGAATGCTCCCCTACCATCCATCTGATGAGGGCGAGGAGGCGGAGAAGGAGGACGAGGATGAGGAGGAGCAGGACGAGGAGGAGGACGATGATGAGGAGGAACGGGGACGACGACGAGGAGGACGAGGCGGAGAAGGGGGAGTTTGCCGATGATATGGGCGATGCTGTGGAGGTGCAGGCCAACGCGGTCGGGGACACCCCCCCTCGGCTGGCAGGCCTGTGCCCGCCGATGCGATCGTCGAGAGGCAGGGGCACCAAAAGTTTGTTTGACGCCATGGGCTGTGGTGTGCACGCGATGTGGTTCGTGTCAGGCCTCGCAGGGCACAATGGCCGACTGCAGACTGCACGGGCAAAGTCTTGGACCCTCTCAGGACAAGGGGGCCCGCTACATGCAGACCCATGCTGTGGCGTCAATTCGGGCTGGGAGGCACCCTAAGAAGGGTTCCCTACCTAAGTCCCGACGAAGTCTCTCAGGCAGGCCCGTGCTCCTGTCCCCGCGGTTGCACGACTCGGCCTGGCGTTGGTCCTCCTCCTCCTCCTCCTCCTCATTACTGCTGCTCCCATTCATGCACCTCCTGCCGCTCCCGGATATCCTGGTCCGTTTGCTTATGCTGCTCATCCTGCTGATTCTGATTCATTATGGTCGACATGCCCACGGTCTTACTCGCATTATGCTCATGCTGCCGCTGCTTCTGCTGCTATGCTCTCCTCTCATCCATCATTACGCATGCTTCTGCGGCCTCTCCTCTGAAAACATCCTCATCTCCTCATCGTGATCTTCCTCTTCCTCCTCCCCTCCTCCCCCCGTCCACACTACCCTCTCTTCCCCCTCCTGTTCGCCATCCGGACATCTGGCATTTTGATGTGTTCGAGAAATGAAGACCTCGGACCTCTCGACATCCTCCCCCGGGCCGACTCTGCATCCCGAGTCTTCTCCTCTTGCCGCCTGGCCGCCTGGGGCCAAGGCGCTGGCCCCCGGAGGCCTTACATGGCAGAACACCGGCCATCCCGATTCCCCCGGGCCGCCGGGTATTAGAAACCCGCCCTCCCTCCCCGAATCTCGTCTCCGCATCCGTGGCGCCAAGTGGGCCCCGACTGGAGAGTCTACTGTATGTTCTGCGATCGCGGTCGCTACCCGCCCCGGCCGCCCTCCCGCCCCACAGGTGACGTCACGGTTCGTGCTGAGCTCACGCTGTTTTTGTTGCTCCTAGACGCTCCCAGACTGCGACGGCGCGAAACCTCGTGAAGTATATATATACATATATATATATATATATATATATATGTATAGATGTCCGTATCTATATACATGTATGTATGCATATATATATATATACTAGAACCATCGCGCGCTTCGCATGCACCCAGGCTCTAGCGGGCCCCAGGCCATGACATTTTCACTGCTCCACTGAAGAGGTGGGCCACAGATGGTCTGAACGGGAAGTGCAGAAAAACTCAGAATGCTGAACACAATATGGGCAGTGAGAAGTCCACGCGTGTCAATCCGCATTCCGAAGGCTTTCGGGGAAGATGGTTGCGTAGGGGGGCGGAGGCCTGATGAATCGGGCTCCCAGACAGCCTTCTGGGGACATGGGTTTCTGGGGCGTCTTGGGGAGCCTGTTTGGGCGTGCCGTCGTCGTCGTCGTCGTCGTCGTCGTCGTCGTCGTCGTCGTCGTCGTCGTCGTCGTAATGTGGTCGTCGCCTCTTGGGGTGAGCCGTCGTCGTCGTCGTCGTCGTCCTTGTCCTCGTCCTCGTCTTCGTCGTTTCGTCGTCTTTGTCGTCGACGTATTGTCGGTTCCAAATGGCACGTGGGGCACCTTTGTGGGACACGATTCGCAGAGGGCCGCGAGAAGGCGATCAATCATGTTCCCAGTCAACTTCGCAGACAGCTCTCCGGTAGCATGATGGTACTTCGGAGCCTCCGGAGACTCTCGGGCCCATGATGAAACCTGTCTCCAGAAGGCTTTCTGGGGACATGATTTGTTGGGGTGTGTGAGGGGACCTCTTGGGCGCTCCCTGGGAGCGCCCGGGGGGGCCTCTTGAACCTTCCTGGGTGCCTCTTGTGCGCCTCACGGGGCTTCGCGGGAGCCTCTTGATGGCCTCCAGGGGCCTACTTGGGGCCTCTACTGCCAGAGACCTCGAAATATCTGTTCGCGGTCCCCCTCTCGGGGCGCTCTTGGGGCAGATTTGGGTTGTCAGGGGAGGCTCCCGGGCCGTCTTGGGGCCCTCTTCGGGGCCTCGTAGGCCGTCTTGGAGCGATATGAAGGGCCTCCGCGGCCGCGAGGGAGCTCTGGGAAGAGGGAAAAGCGAGAACGCCAAGATTCTTCAAACACCATCGGAAAACAAATACATGTTGCCCCCCAGGGCCCTCTTGGGGAGCCTCTTGAGTCCGTCCTGGAGCGTGTAAGAGTCCTGTCGGTCGTCTTGAGGGCATCTTGGGCGACTTCGGGGCCTCTTTGGTGTCTTCGGGCCCTCTTGGGACCCCTTAGCCTGTCGTGGCCTGTCTCGGGGCGGGCCCAGGCCGCCTCGGGATCTCTGGGACCTCCCCAGAACCCCTGGGGTGCCCATGGAGGGTACAGGCAGGGCCCGGCCGCCCACAGCCTACTCCGATACACGCACACACACATCTATCTACATATATATATATATATATACACCTATATATAGACACATATATACATATACGTATACATATACATTTTCATATACATATACATATACACATGTGTACAGCTTTTCACGTGTACATATATGTACATATATATACACGCATACCTATTCATATATGTATATATATATGTATACGCATGTATAGTATTTGTGTATGTCTGGATATGTATACATATATATATACTAGAACCATCGAGCGCGCGCTTCGCGCGCGCTCAGGTTCTAGCTGGTCGAGTGCTGACCGCATTGAGACAACAAGGCGGTCATGAATCATGAGGTCAACATTATGTGTTTCCTCCTGCCTCCTCCTCATTCCTCCTCCTCCGCTCTCATCGACCAGTCGACTGGTGTATGTCGCCGAGCTTCTTCGGGGCCTCTTGACCCCTCCTGGGGGTCTCCTCGGGCGAAGATCTCGGGTTCTCGGTTCACGTTCCCGATAGTGGCATTCGGCCCATCCCGCCACCGTGCCTGGGTTGTGGGTTAGAGGACTCTTGGAAGTTCGTCTGGAATCCGTGGGAGGCTTCCCGGGGGCCTCTTGAAGGCAGTTTCGGAGGCCTGGTGGGGGCCGTTTGGGGTGCTCGTGGGGCGTCTTTTTGGGCCCCTTCGGGGCCTCGTGGGGCCTCTGGGGCGCCTCTAGGGGGCCTCTTGGGCTCTGTCGGGGGCCTCTTGGGCCTCCTGGAGAGGGCCTCTTACGGCGGAAGGCTCGAATTGTCGATTCGTGTTCCCTCTTGGGTCCCTCTTGGGGCCGTCTTGGGGCCCGTCTTGGGCGATCTTGGGCGCCCTTGGGCCGTCTTGGGGCACTCTTGGGCCGTCTTGGGTCTCTTGCGCCGTCGAGGCGCCCTCTTTGGGTGCCTCTTAGGCCGTTGTGAGCTGATTTCTGGAGCCTCGTGGGCTGTCTTGGACCGTCGGAAGCACGAAGCAGCGAGAACACGAAAAACCTTCACAAACCAACGAACAACCTACTCTTTAGCCTCCTGAGTGTCTCGTGGAAGTACTTTTTGGGGCATCTTGGCCGTCTTGCAGCCCTCGTGGGCTGTCTTCAAACCATGGTGGACCAATTTTGAAACGCTCCTGTGCGGTCTTGGACTCTCTTGGAGCGTTCTTGGGCCATGTTGGCGCCCTCTTGGACGTCTCTTGGCCCCTTTGACGTTTTTGGCGCTCCCCACCGGGCCCGAAATGACCGGAAGACAAATCAGTGCACTTTGGGTGCCCCGGGACCCCCTACCCATTATATCTATATATAATACATACAGACGTCGTTCGATATACTAGAACCATCGCGCACGCTTCGCGCGCGCTCAGGTTCTAGCTAGGCTGGATAGGCTAGCACATGGAATATCGTTGTTGACGCTCATTGCATCCAGGGACTCATGGAGGCCCTGCGCAAATTTCGAACGCGAGTAGAATGGCAAATGAGGAAACACCGAAATCACACATTTCCTTTAGGTATTCTGCGATTTGGGGCCCTCGAAGGCTTCCTGGAATCTTTCCTGGATGGTGACGAAGGCCTTAATTGTGGTATTTGTGAAAGAATACATCAGGGGGCGAACTGAACAAAAAGGAATGTTAGGCATTCCGTTTCTCTCAAATTGCCGTGCTTGGACTGTGGGTCAGAAGTTTCCTGGAGGCATGCCATGCTATGTTCGGGTGCCTCTCAGGGCCTTCTTGGCGGCGCTTGGAAGATGTTTCGGGGACTGTTAGCAGGCTTGGTGCCTCCTGGGAGCCTCCTGGGAGTGTCTGGAGGCACCTGGGGAGCGCCTCGAGAGCGGTTGGGAGAACCTTGGGGCCATCTTAGGGCAAAACGCTCGAAAGGCTTGGGGAGGTCCCCTCTGGCGGCTCCCTCCTGGCGCGCGCGCTCAAGTTCTAGCTATGCTGGACAGGATAACTCACGGGATCTCGATTTCTGGCAGCCTTTTTCCCCAAGGGAACACGAGGACGGCCCAAGAAAGTCCCAAGACAGCGTCAGAGAGTTCAACAGCATTCCCAACAAACTCGAATTGTGATCCCATAGTCTTGATGGGGCTCGGGGTGAAGCTAAACAAAAAGGAATGGCTGGAATTCCCTTTTCCCTATTCGTGTGTATGAATCGGGAGGGCCTAAGAGGCCTGCAAGGGGGTCCTGGAAGGCAGTTCTGAGGCCTCTCCAGGGCTGTGTTTGGGGCCTCTTCGGTTTTTTGGGGGCGCCTCTGAGGGGTCTGGGGCTGTTAGGGGCCTCTGGGGGATCCTGGAAGCCTATCGGGGGCCTCGTGGGGCGTCCTGCTCCCAGCCTCGGGCCCATCTTGGGCCTGTCCTGTGGCCCTCTTGGGCCGCCTTGGGCGCCTCTGGGGCAATCTTGAGCTCTCTGGGGCCGTCTTGGGCTCCCTTGGGGGTCTCTTCGGCCGCCTTGGGACGGTCGTTGGGGCCTCTTCGGCGACATTGGAGCGCTGGAAGCTTGAAAACGCGAGAATGCCCAAGACCTTGAACATACCCATGCAAATCAGCGATTGGCTTAGTTTGGGGCCTCATGGGGCTTTTTTGGGTGACTCTCATGGGTCTGGGGCTTGTTGAGGGCCTCTGAGGGGTCCTGGAGACTTCTCGGGGGCCGCGTGGGGCCTCCTGCTCCCGCCCTCGGGCCCACTTTGAGCGGTCCTGGGGCGCTCTTGGGGCCGTCTTGGGGGCCTCTTGGGCAGTCTTGAGGCCCTCTGGGCCTGTCTTGGGCTCTCTCGGGGGCCTCTTCGGCAATCTTGGGGCCGTCTTGGGGGCCTCTTGGGCAGTCCTGAGGCTCTCTGGGCCTGTCTTGGGCTCTCTTGGGGGCCTCTTCGGCAATCTTTGGGCCGTCTTGGGGGCCTCTTCGGCTGTCTCGGAGCGTTGGACGCTTGAAAACGCGAGAAAGTCAAACACATCGAACAACCAAATTACGATGTAACGGTGTTACCCTCTTCGGGCTCTCTCGGGGCGAAGCTCGGAGCTCTTCGGGCTGTTCTTGGGGCCTCGAGGGTTTTGTTTTGGGGCCTCTCAAAGATCTGGGGCTTGTTGGGGGCCTCTGGGGGGTCCTGGAGGCTTCTCGGGGGCCTCTTGGGGCCTCCGGCTCCCGCCCTCGGGCCTAGTTTGAGCGTCCTGAGGCGATCTTGGCCATCTGGTCTTGGGCTCTTCATGGGCAGTCTTGAGGCTCTCTCGGGCTGCTTTGGGCGTCTTGGGTTCTCTTGGAGACGTCTTGGGCTCTCTTGGGAGCCTCTTCGGCTGTCTTGGAGCGTTGAAAGCTCGAAACAGCGAAAGGCCAACAACTTGTCAGAGATAAGGAAAATCAGCGATGCTATGTTTCCTTTGTTCAATTCGACTGGGCGACAAATCTTTGGAGGAAGTCCGAGATCTGCACTGGCTCTAGACTGCTCCAAGCATAACGTGGAGCACATCTCAGGAGCAAAGATATGGCACCTCTCAGGTCGCTAAAAAAGGAAGCCAAGGCGGTGCCCGAAGGGGGGAACGTCTGCGCGAGGGCCTCCCGCGCGACCTCAGGAAGCTTGTGTTCATGCGAGCGCGTGTGCTTCGCCCTCCACCACCACCCCCGCCCTCCCCTCCACCCCACTAGCCCAGACCAGCCCCGCCCGAATCGTCGTAGACATCGGTCACTGACAACTGGTTGGAATATTGGCACATTCCAGTCGCAAGGACATGCGTAGGTAGCGCAATGATTTCTGACCTATCGCCCATTGGAAGATCCATGGGAGGCGTGTCTCAAATCACAGCCAAAAAGAAAAATGGGTTCTGGTGCTGATCGAGGCTTGGATTGCACCAGCCCAGTGTCCTACCTGCTGCTTGGCACGGGCCTGCCCAAGCAACGTACTGCTGCTTAGCACTTTGGCGCTCTAAATGAGCGCGGCCCTGCATGGAGGAGTACAAAGAAGAGAAGATGCCATTAGGGGGGAATGATGAGGTTGACGGGGCAAGGGTCGAAGTTGAACCCATGGTCACCGGAAGGCGAGGTAGCCGTCGGCAGGAATGTATGAGTAGGCGTTGCAACTATGTTTGGTGGAGGGTGACCTCGGGCGGTTTGAACCTACAATCTGGTTTACCAAGCATCGGGTTCGGCGTTGGTGGCGATCTCTTTCAAAGCAACAACAAGTGCGCGTTCCTCAATGGTTCTGCCTTCCTGCTTCTTAAAATAGACACGCCCGAGTGCGCTCATGTACGCCAACTCAACGATAGAGACGAGACATACGCTTCCGACCTTTACGTAGCGGCCGCCCCACTTGGTCGGCAACGAGCATGGGACCTTGACACTTGTTGACCCGATTGATTCAGGTTCTCTTTTAGGCAGCTTGTCGATGAAAATCAACAATGTTGGGCTCTTCGGGTCCTCTCGGGACGCCTCTCGGATGTATTTTGGGGCCTCTTGGGGCCTTCTGGTTAACTCGTCGGCGATCCTGGGAGCCTGGAAAGTAGTCATAAGGCTTGCTTTGGCTGCTTGGGAGCGTCATGGGTTGCTCCTCTGCGTTCGGGGACCTCTTTGGGGGCGTGTTGGGCCGTCCTGGGGAGTGTTGTTGGGGCTTCCCTGGGAGCCCCGGGAGCGCGGTACCGGGGATTGTGCAGAGATGTCCCAGAGGTGGGGGTCGGGGCCCATGGGGGGGGTATCCACACGTATACATATGTGTATTTACATATATATATATATATATCAATCTATCTATCTATATATCTATCTATCTATCTATCTATCTATCCATCTATCTATCTATCTATCTATCTATCTATCTATCAATCTATTTATCTATCTATCTATCTATATATGTATATATAGGCCTCAGCACCCACAATGAAACCCCCTTTTCTCTTGGAAGATGCCAGCAAACAAAGGGGGGCGGGTGCGGTTGGAGTTGCGGGTGTCGCGTCGTGTTGTGGTGGTTAGATCTGGAGTAGTTGTGTGTGTGTGTTGGAGACGGAGGGAGCCTGTTGAGTATTGGGTGTTGTGTTGGAGAAGGAGGCTGTTGAGTACTGGGTGTTGTGTTGGAGACGGAGGGAGTCGAGTAGAAGGTAATTTTCAAGTTCAGCTTGGGGAGGGAGCCTGTTGAGTATCGGGTCGTGTGTTGGAGAAGGAGGCTGTTGAGTACTGGGTGGTGTGGTGGAGACGGAGGGAGTTGAGTAAACGGTTATTTTCAAGTTCAGCTTGGGGAGGGAGCCTGTTGAGTATGGGGTGTTGTGTTGGAGAAGGAGGCTGTTGAGTACTGGGTGTTGTGTTGGAGACGGAGGGAGTTGAGTAGAAGATTATTTTCAAGTTCAGCTTGGGGAGGGAGCTTGTTGAGTATCGGGTGTTGTGTTGGAGAAGGAGGCTGTTGAGTACTGGGTGTTGTGTTGGAGACGGAGGGAGTTGAGTAGAAGGTTATTTTCAAGTTCAGCTTGGGGAGGGAGCCTGTTGAGTATCGGGTGTTGTGTTGGAGAAGGAGGCTGTTGAGTACTGGGTGTTGTGTTGGAGACGGAGGGAGTTGAGTAGAAGGTTATTTTCAAGTTCAGCTTGGGGAGGGAGCCTGTTGAGTATGGGGTGTTGTGTTGGAGAAGGAGGCTGTTGAGTACTGGGTGTTGTGTTGGAGACGGAGGGAGTTGAGTAGAAGGTTATTTTCAAGTTCAGCTTGGGGAGGGAGCTTGTTGAGTATCGGGTGTTGTGTTGGAGAAGGAGGCTGTTGAGTACTGGGTGTTGTGTTGGAGACGGAGGGAGTTGGGTAGAAGGTTATTTTCAAGTTCAGCTTGGGGAGGGAGCCTGTTGAGTATGGGGTGTTGTGTTGGAGCGGGAGGCTGCTGAGTACTGGGTGTTGTGTTGGAGACGGAAGGAGTTGAGTAGAAGGATATGTTCAAACAAAGTCTTCCAAAAAAGAGCGTCAAAATTGAGGCCGAAAATCGTAGGAATCATATTTAAATTAATATATAATCATGAGAAAGGGGGGTTCTTGGTGGGTTCGGAGGGCTATATACATATATGTATAATATATATATATATATATATATGTAGACATGTGCATACATACTAGAACCACGCGCGCGCTCTTCGCGCGCGCTCAGGTTCTAGCCACGCCTACGTCGCTGCGATGACACGAAGGTCGGGGTGTGCGGCAAACCAGCACCTTCTTGATGCACGCGCATACTGCCCCTCAAACATTAAACGGGACACTATCCCATAACATCCCCGACTAATTGACTTCTGGCCGGAGCAAAACCGAAGATCATTACGGCCAACATTCGGGAGATCGATCGCTTGGACATTCTTGGCTGCGAAACCGCAGACCGCCAGGGAGTTGCCGACACTTTTTCCACCTTTCTGTATGATCCTCACCAGGGTGCTATCCTCGCCCAACTACTTGACAGTGTAAGGCAAATTCGACTTGACCAGGGACAGTTTGAGTCAATTTTGCACTGTGAGACAATTGAGGCATTTCCGAACATTGGAAACAGTTTTGCACAATGATCTCAGAATCACCGCTGAGTATGGGAGAGGCTGATGAGGCAAAGGCGAGATAAGTAAGCCACAGCCTCGCAAGCGCGCCAGGCCGCAACACTGACAGCGTAAACCACAACAATACAGACCGGCCGAAGCCGCCAGCTGCAACTCGCCATGTTTCAGCGACAGGAGATGTGGGGCGCCTACCTCATCGATTGCGGACCCGGGGCTTCTTAAAGAGGTCATGCACATGCGACCCGAATAAAAAAGGCAGTATTGCACATGGCCAATCCTACTGGATGGCCTGGTTCTGGAAATAGCCCCACCTACGTGCATTCTGCAAAGTGGCCCTCCTCGATGTTGTCGCCGCGCTCAAGGCAGACCACCAGCCGCGGCCAAAGTGAAGAGCTCATGCCCCTAATCCTGTCCATGCGTACTGCAAAGTTGCCACCATCACGCACCTACACCATCGAGGCATTGCCATTGGAAAGAATATTAGCTACGAGTCCAAGGAGCAATGCCCGCAACATCCCACCGTTTGCTCAAGGGTCTTTGCCCTGTGTCGACTCAGAAATTGTCCAACATTCCTACATAATGATCAATTGCAAGATTGCTCGGCTAACAACCAGGTGGAGATCCTTCAACGGCGACTCCAACGTGAGAAGACAACCGAATCCGTGGTGTCGTACGTCGGCTCAGACTTCCGAACCATCACTATCTTGATGCATGCGCATATTGTCTCTCATGCGAAACACGGAGCAGTATCCGACAAAGGCACCATGAAAGCCCAGTCCAATTGACCGTTGGCCAAAGCAAAATGACTGTTCATTACGCCCAACATTCGTGAGACCGATCGCTTGGATATTCTTGGCTGCAACACCGCAACCCGCTTGAGTCACCGAGACAGCGATCCTCGCCCAAATACTTGAAAATGTCAAGCAATTCTGGCATGAAAATGGACACTTTGACACAACTTTGCGCTGTGGGATAATTGAGACACTTCCGACAACTGGACACAAGTTTGCACGATGATATCACAATCACCGCTGAGTAGGGGAGAGGCTGCGGAGGAGGCAAAGGACGAGGCTGGCGAGAAAAGACAGCCACAACCTCGCAGGCGAGCCAAGCCGCGACAGTGACAGCGTAAACCACAACCACACAGACGGGCGAAAGCCGCCAGCTGCAAATCGCCATGGATCTGTGACAGGAGAGGGATAAACGCAGCGCTGCTTGAACCAACGTTACTACTGGAGGCGAGATGATTTGAGCCCGAATGACTACGGATCCTGGTTTGGGCGGTCTTGGGATCCGTCTGGTGTAAACTTATAACCGTCGTGGGATCATCGTGGAGACTCCAGTGCCGCTATGGTCTCTCTGCGAGTCGGGCGATGCTGTTCCTGGGACGTGTCGGTAAATATTCGGGCCACGTCCTGGGGCCTACCGTGGGAAGCTGAGGGGAGGCTCTTGGGAGGCCCCGCGAGAGGAGAAGGGCCCTTCTTTCGGGTCGGGCGAGAGGCAGGGCGGGGGGTCACCGTCGTAATTACAAGTGGTGGGGCGTCTTCGAACACTCTGTGGGCGTCATGGACATTTTCGGGGTGGTCTGGACGGCCTCAGGGCCCCTCTTGGCACGCTCGGGGCCTCCTCCGTGGAGGCTCCCACGCTGTCTGGGGCAACCTTTTCGGGTCGTCTTGGGCCGCAGTGGGGATTCCGTGGGCCCGCCGTGGGGACCCCTGGAGCGCCTCGTGCGCACTCGTGGGCGCAGTGAAGCGAGATCCCGGATGCGCGATTGCTGAAAACGGCAGTTTTCCGCAGGGGCGCGTCAGGGGAGGCTTCGGATGCGTCTTGGAAGCCTTCATGCCCCACTTGAGGTCCACATGGGGCCTCTTAGGGCGCTGTGTGGGGGGTATTGGGCGTTCTGGACGGCCTCAGGACTCCGCTAGGCACGCTCTGGGCCTCTTCCGGAAGACCTCTGAGGCCGTAGGGGGCAGACGACCAGAGCGATGCCATGGAGAACTTGATTGCGAATGCGCAGATCAGGTAGCAGAGCATCTGGCGGCCATCGTTTCTAGTGCCCGAGAGGCCCAGCCAGAAACCTTCGCAAGCTTAGAACGAACCATCATCTTCGACAGGTTAGAACGACCCAGATCTTCGAAAGCTTAAAGCGGGAGTCCACACATCTTCGAAAACTTAGAACGCACCATTATCAGGACCATGCGCACTTTTGAGAAGGGAACAGGAAGGGGGGACGCACTGGCCCGCGTCAGTGCAACCCTGGGTCAGTCAGGCCTTGCAGGATCCTGCAAGATCCTAAAGGATCCGGCAGGATCCTGCACCCAAGCCCGGGCGAGTGCGCCCCTGGCCCTTCAGGATCCTGCAAGATCCGGGGCTCTGACTGACACCCGGTTGCATCGACCCCCGTCTCTTGAGCCCCGCAAGGGGCGGGGGGAGCACCCCGGCGGCCACCTCTGGGCCCACTCCTCGAAGGGGGAGCACACACCCGCCTCAACACCACCACCAGGCCCCGGCAACGCCAGGCCGCACGCGCGAGAAGACTTGGCCCAGACTTGGCCTGCGGGGGGGCCGAAGAATGACACTCGATCCTCGATCTCTCCTGGTTCTCCTCCTCTCGACCCTCGATCCCTCTTCCTTTGTTTCCCCCATGGATCCTCGATCCCTGCAGTGAAGGCGCTGACAGGTAGGACGGTTCGGGCTCGAAAGGGCCTCGCTGTTCCTCTGGCGCTTCTCGTGCACCCCAGTCGCTTTCGGGGCACAGCAGGAGGGTCGTTCCTTGCTTCGCGTTTCGCATGGTAGCAACTCGGCTCTACTCATTCTGCTCCTCGACCCTCGGTTCTCGATCCCTGCCCCTTCTCGATCCCGCCTGGGACACCTGCAACAGGGTGGGAACCTCGTTCTGATGCACCCGCGGCGACATGCGGGACCATGCAGCCTCCCAGTCGTCCTGGGACTCGCGCTCGCCACCGTGGCGGCGGAGAGCGATGCTTATAGGTGGCGACAGCCGGACCTTACCACCGCCAACCATTTGTTTTGTTTTGGGCGTGGGTTAGAGTAAAGCGCTAACTCCCAGGCTACAAGCAAGGACCGAACGAGGGACGAAACAGACGAACGAGCGAGAGCCACAGGAAGACCCCTAGCAACCATCAAGTCCCCTGAATCGGGTTCGTATTTCGCCACGTGCCCCATGAATTCCGAAAACTGCCCCCCCGCCGCCCATCGAGTGGACTTCTGTCTCCTGCAAGAAGTCTCCCGAGGCAGCAGTGCGTCCCCCTCACCCCAACATTCTTTGGGAGCGCACCTAAGTGAAGAGGCCAAGAACAATATGGATAGGGACTCTTTCCAGCAGAGCAGACCTCTGCAGGCTCCCGGGGCCCCCAGCGCGGCAGCCGCCCTCGCGCTCCCGCTCGCCTCGAAGTCGGAGCCGCCGTGCAGCGACAGAGCGATGGACTCGCACCGGAGGGTCACCAGCAGCCTCCAGGAGGGGCGTCCCGCGGGTGGCGCGCGAGCGGCGGTGCAGCCAAGAGCGCGCAAGGGCCACGGTGTCCACAGAAGCGTGCGCAAACAGAGCAAATTTGGGGGGGATCGGGGCAGCTGTGCGACAGGCGCACTTCGGCGAGCGAGCTCGCATGGGGCGGGGCGCAGGAAGGGGAGCTGGAGCCCTGGGGAACGGTAGCGCCTGAGCGGGGTGAAGCACGTCGGGTTCGGGGGTGCGCGGCGATAGCCATAATCTGCGCGCGAGCACCAGCCCGGGGAGGGGTCTGGCCTGTGTGACGACCGCCCCGCGCCGAAGGAAAGAGACACCTCGCTGCGGCGGAACCCAAACATCCGCCGGCTAAGGGCCCCCCATGCCTCCAGACCCCCTTCCACCTGGGCCGGTCCGTAACATTTCTGACTGGCCCTTGGGTGCGAGGCCGGTCCCCAGAGGCCAAGACAATGAAGCACAAGCCGCATCGCGGACTTCGACCCGCCAGCTGTCTGGGGTGCCCCAACTGCAGCTTCAAGCTCGCTGGCTACAGCCATGCTCACGTTCATCAAGACGGAGGCTGAGAGACCGCACTTCGCTCCAGACGTTTTCTTAATCAGTAATCGATGCCCGGATCTGAGATCACTAGAGTGAAGGGGCCGAACGGTCATTCACCGTCCTTGGGTGCGTGGCTGAAGTGGGATCCCGCGAAGCGGTTTCTTGTTGTCGATGTTGTTGTTGTTGTTGTTGTTGTTGCTGTTGCTGTTCTTGTTATTTGTTGTTTGTCATTGCTTGGCGTCGTCCCCCCTGCGACCCGGCCCGCGACCCACCTGCGACCCACTCAGCGACCCGCCCACGACCCACCCGCGACCCACCCACGACCCACCCCGCAACCAACCCGCGACCCACCCCGCGACCCACCCCGCGACCCACCCCGCGACCCGCCCGCGACCCGGACCGCGACCCGGCACGCGAATCACCCGCGACTCATGCGCGACCCACACGCGACCCACACGCGACCCACTCCGCGACCCACCCACATTGCTTCAACAAATAAACGGCGCCTGCGGCGAGCTCGATGTATGATTGGGAAAACTTTAGCGCCTGCGGCGGGCTTCTTCAGAGCCTCGCAGGCTGCAAACGTCCCCGCCGCCACCTCACTCTTATCCGCGACTGCGGGGTGCTACGCTCTACGAAAAAACGCAGCAGAAAAAGCCCAGGGTCCAGGCCAGTTTCTTGGTTCTCTTCCACAAGATCTGTAATCCAGGGAGGTTTATGCTTTGTTCTTGAGATTTCAAATTGGTACAGGTCCATCACCTACCTTCGCGCATCGCACCAGTCGTTACGCGACGAAAGGCGACCTCCGTGCCCTCGCGCCCTCGCTGGCATGCATTGGAGAATGGCCAACTGAACATCGTTTAACCGACCCCTGTCGCCGTGGGCGCGGCCTTGGCCCCACTGGCCGATTGTCCACCTAGATGGGGATATCGGCTGCTTCTCTCAGCATTCGAGGGGCACATCCCCAACTGGGGTGGTAAAATGGTGGGGCCTGGGGTGGGTGGGGACGGGGACCGGATCAGCCAGGTGATACTGGCCACCCGCTCACGCCCAAACAATGATGCCCGAAAATCGATCCTCTTCGCGCGACTGTAGGCCAACTCGAGTCCCGGACCCCTGGGCACTCCTACAGGATGGTCGCCCCCGAGAGCGCTCCTGTGGGGCGCTCTGGCCGGACTTTTTCCATGGGAGCCCCGCCGTGGCCACGAGAGCCGAGCTGCAGGAGCCACCGCGGCGGCGGTCCCGCCACCAGAGGGCTTCCATTGCCCGGACTCCAGTCCGCTCCTCGGGGCGTGGGGCGGGCGCCATCGCGGCCCGCCTCTGCTGCCTCGCTCAGACTTTCCCGCGCGCCCCCACGGGCCGCCCCCGCCGTCCTCGCCCAGCGCGCGCGCGCGCCTGCGGAGCCTCGGAGGCTCGTCGTGCAACGACGGCGGACGCCGCGCGCGGGGGCCGCTGAGGTGCTGCCAAGGTCTGCTTTCCCCGCTTGCGCGGCGCGGAGCCTCGGCAGACCCGAGCGGGCGCGGCGCCGGACACCCCCCCCCGGCGAGCCTCAGCCACGAGCAGGTACCCTGACCAATACGTCTACGCAACGGCCCGAAGACCACTACCGCTTCCCCACAATATCTAGCCACCCAGGGCTTGCGACAGGCCCCGACCAACAAATAGTACTGGCGTGAAACATGTGATCCGAGACTCATTGGGCTTGGAATGCCAACACAACAACACTTCGATACACTCTCTGGTCAGCTGAGCCCCGTGCGCGTGGCGGCTCACGGCTGCAGACGCTCCGAAATCCGAGGAGGATCACCTACTCATCCGGAAGTCGTCCTGATTCCAGCGTCTTGGCTGCACCTACAGGGTACGCGTCGTGCCGACCCTGGCGCTGGTTTCTGACACCGCGCGGATCGTTGAACCTTGATCGATGGGCGGCTATCCGATCGCCACATCGTTCAACACAGTTGCAACATCAGCGCAAAGAGTGGTGGTTAAGGATGTTAGACCCTGGCAACGCGCAGAAATTCAAGAAACGAGCTGGTCCTCAAAACACCAATCATGCGCGACCGCCATGAGGTGCGAAAGCTAATGATGCGCGCGCCCGCAAGAGTGCCACTAGTCTCGGGAAGCCGAAGAGGTACTGAGGATGGTCAGAACCGAACGCTGATCAGTGCCCTTGCGAGAAAAGGCCCATTCTTCACGCCTGTGTTGGCTGTATTGCCGATTCCAGGCCAGCGGCGGTGTTAAATCCGGAACGCCCGCGCGGGGGTCGCCGCCGAGTCGACACCAGACGGACCTTCCGTACCTCAGCAGCGTGGTGACGACCCCAGCGTTGGCTTCTGACACCGCGCGGATCTTTTATCGATGGCTTTCCGATCGCCAAATTGGCCATTTCCACATTGATTGCTTTCCGATCGCTTTATCGATGGCAAATTTATCGATGGCTTTCCGATCGCTTTATCGCATAAATTCGCCAAATTTATCGATGGCTTTCCGATCGCTTTATCGATTGCACACTGGCCGATGCCGGCCAAACCGGCGGCGTCCAACACGGATGGACCTGGGGAGGGCCAACACGATACCAATCACCGCTAACTCCCTGGACGCTTCTCCCTGGAAGACTTCTTCTCCTCCTCCTCCTCCTCCTCCTCCTCCTCCTCCTCCTCCTCCTCCTCCTCCTCCTCCTCCCCCTCCTCCTCCTCCTCCTCCTCCTCCTCCTCCCCCTCCCCCTCCTCCTCCTCTTCCTCCTCCTCCTCCTCCTCCTCCTCCTTCTCTTCCTCCTCGTCCTCCTCCTCCTCCTCCTCCTCCTCCTCCTCCTCCTCCTCCTCCTCCTCCTCCTCCTCCTATATATATATATATATATATAGCGACAATAATCCAGCCGTGGCGACGACTGATCTCCTCCTCTGATGATAGCTCGCGCTGGAGTCGCTGTCGAGTCGACATGACACGGCCCTCCACAGCGTGAACAAGGGCGGCGCGCCTCGTAGGCGGCGCCTGGGCTGGCGGCAGGAGCTTCCTGTCATCCTGCGGAGCAGCCGCGCCGGCTCGTCGGAGGCTCGTTGGGACAGAACGCTCCGTGGACCCGCAGCGGACGAGGGAGGGTCGAGGATACTCAAGTGATGTTTACGACGCCGTTTGACCCCTGTCGTGGCTCCATGCTCTAAGGGCGCCCAGAGTCAGGCCCCTCTCGTGGCTCCAGAGGCGCCCGCTCAGCCATGTTCTCTGCGCCTGCGAGCGGTAGGCTCGCAGACGCTCTGGTCACTGCCGAACGCCAGGGGCGCGCATTCATTGCCGCGCGCACCCCGGCCGCCGAGGCGAAGAAGGCGACATCGGGACTCCGAAGGCGCTTCTCGTGGCCAGGGCTGGACCCGCTCGCGAAACCCACCCAGTCTCCGCTTCCCCGGCGCAGCCTGACTTCGCGCTTTGCGCTGCGCGGGGCGCAGTCCTCTTCGCTCCTCCGAGTCGCGGCCCTCCAGCCCAGACCGCTCCCCGCGAGGCACGGCCGCCTTCGCGGCCCTGCCCGTCGCCTGCACTTCTCCAGCCCCATCCCGCACCGCCCCTCCTCTTGCCCCCACACGGCCCTTATACAGCAGCGTGGGGTGTGACGGCATGCCCTGAGAACGGGTGCGCAACCAGACGGCACAAGGATGCGCCACACTTGGCTCGAATGGGTGATCCGAGGCTATGTGTGGCATCACGGCGGGAGACCGAGGAATGCGCTCTGTTGCCAATGGCAGCTCCAACGCGCGCTCATCAACCCGCCCAGACTCAACCCCAATGCAACCATCCGTTGACCTCGCACCTGGCGCTGAGCATATCAAGCATAGCCAGTATTGCTATTCAGTGCTACTGCAAGGGAATTAGTGTGTCCAGCATCTCAAGGGTACCTCTGACCCTTCATCATGGCAACGGCATGAAGAGCACCCAAGTTTGAACAAAGAGGGCAGGATCGCCCGTGCAACCGAAGCTGATGTATAGTATGGACACCGATGGGATCATGTCCCAAATAATGGAAATCCATCCAAATGGGGCGAGTGCATCGAAAGAGGGGTCACAGAGAAGACCAGCGGTGGAGCCAGAGACAGAGGCGATGACCGAGACAGCGAGTCGCCAATGTCATCTCCTGGACCTGGAGCCCGCGCGCGCACCGCTGCGTCAAGGTGCTAATGGACGACTCCCAGGCTCCGAAACTGCTTGGCCGGGCGCCTTTGCTTTTTGTCGGCCCTCCCGAGGCCTCCGAGATCCTTGGGTTACTTCCCCCGGGACCTCTGGAGACGATGAGTTGCAGCCTAACGGAGCGAGAAAGCGCAAATGCCGATAACCTGATGGGCTTGGTTTCCACCACCACTACCATAGGTTGGAGGGAGAGGTCCTCCTCCTCCTCCTCTTCTTTCTCCTCCTCCTCCTTCTCCAACGTATGGTAGTGGTGGTGGAAATCAGTCCCATCATCACCGACCCTTGGCGCTCTGGACAGCCCCCACGTGCGCACGCGCGCAGCAGCACGGCGCCCCCCGTTCGGACCTGCGCAGCCGACGAGGTCAGGTGATCCAGGGGAGGGGGGAGGGGGCGGGGGGGGCGGGCCCGATAACCCGGACGATCCACAGACCCTAAGAAAAAAAAAGTCTCCTCCTCCTCCTCCTCCTCCTCCTCCTCCTCCTCCTCCTCCTCCTCCTCGTCTTCCCCCTCGAGGAGAACGAGAGGGACGAGTGGAGGAGAGATGAGCTTCAGAGAATCAGGCGCGGAGGGTCGAGGGCCGAGGAGGACAACGAGGACGACCAGGGAAGCGGGTGGCCCTTTCTGCATCTCCAGAGGACTCGGGAGGCGTCTGGGGGCCTGCGGAAGCCTCCAGGGGCCTTGGGGAACTGTTGGAGGTTCCCCGGAGACGTCCAGGAGGCTGACGACGCCGAGGAGGACGGGGCGGAGGAGGGAAGGAGGAGAAGGAGGAGGATATGAGCGCGGGTGCTGGGCAGCCAAGGTGACTAGCCGCTTCCGCACGAGAGCCAAGGCCAACTTTTCCTCGAAAATGCACCTACGACCAACTTGCACTGCGGCGTGCACAGGATATGAAATCACTGTTCGCGCGTGTCCCCTCCCTCCCATCGGGCGCCGACTAACCGACCGCGACGACATCTTCGCCCTCGAAGCTCCCCTCCAGTCGACCGCTCACCATCTGGAACGAGGCTAGGGGGTCGTCACGAAAGGGACCGGTCTGCCAGGAGTCGGTCGGGCTGACCCTGATTCCAGAGCTGCTGCAAGGCCTGTGCACGCAATCCCTGTGCAGGTCTTCAGCGACGCGTACCCCCGCTGGCCACCCTCGTGAATCAAATCCTAGCTCGCGCAGGCTTTCCGCCAGCTTTCACTAAATAGTCTATATATAGGTATATATATACATATATATATATATGTATATGTATTAACTTGCCGATCTCATACCGCACCGCTCCTGCTGCAGAACCTACGAGGCACGACACTGGGAGGAGGTAACGCACGCGCCTCGAGCACTGAGGCCGAAAAAGAGGAGAAGAAGGCACAGCAGCAACACGTGAGGATGACCATGAGAAGGAGGCGAAGGAGGAGGAGGAGGAGGAGGAGGAGGAGGAGGAGGAGGAGGGGGAGGGAGAGGCGGAGGAGGAGGACCAGTGTGAACCCGAGAGGAATCAACGATGTTGGAATACACCCTCCCTCCAAGTTCCCTCTTCATAGACCCCTACAACGGTTCGTTTTCACTAAGGGAACTGCCCCTTTGGAAGACAACTGTTTGACGGCCCCGAAACATGCCACAACATTGTCCTCGTGAATCGTGCCAGAATGTCTTTCCTGTCCTGGGACTTGACCACTGCGAATTAATATACCTTGTGCATTCTCATAAGTCTGCATCCATCCAACACACCAGTTCTGGGACGTAAATCGTGGGAATCCGTGAAACTCTTGCATTTGTTTAAGACGAATGTGCGCGGCGCTTAGATGATAGCCACCTTTTGAAAAGGAACCGCCTTCAATCAGTGAAGCTCTTGAAAAATGTAAGATGTATGTGCGCGGCGCTGCAGCGAGAACAGCATGTTGAAAAAGAACCGCCCTCAATCCGTGAAACTCTTGCAGAGTTGTTTAAAACGAATGCGCGCGGCGCTGCAGCGAGAACAACATTTTGAAAACGACTCGCCATCAACCCGTGAAGCGGAGGAGGAGGAGGAGGAGGAGGAGGAGGAGGAGGAGGAGGAGGAGGAAGAGAGGGGGAGCAGGGTGCCGAGGAGCTCGAGGAGGAGCAGGAGGACGCGCGGCCGGCCTGGACCCCCTTCACCTCCCCCTGCTCGCGCCGGTGCCTTTCCTCGCCCCCATCGCTGTCCGCGCCCTGCCCCATCCCCCTCGTCTGCCGTCGGCGACTGTTCGGCGCCACCTTCCCCCTTGCTCCGCGCCCCCATCCTCAGCCTCCACCTGCCCCCCCTGATGGGCAACGACACCGGGGGGAACCGCTCAGGGGAGAGGGGAGGGGGGGAGGGGGGGGGGGGGGGGGGGGGGCGAAACGTCGACATGGAATTGACGATACATCGCCGACAGATCGGCCATCGGCCCCAGCCAGCAAATCCGCACTCTCCTGGGAGGGGTCGGGCTATCGGGCCCCTGTCGGCGATGACGGGGCGACGGGGGATCGGCGAACCTCCTCCTGAGGCTATCCCCCACTTGCGTTGCCCCTGAACCTCCACAGACATGCGATGCCCGGTTTTTTTAATACGCGGTCCCCGGATGTCCTGACCCTTTCCCTGGGGCCGCTTGTTCATCACGGGTAGCTTTTGACGGTCCCGGGGCATGATACAAACCCCCAAAAGCCAAAAATTGCCAGAACCTCCGTCCTGATGTTTGCCACGACGCGAACATGTGTGGGCGTCCTTCCTTCTTGGCCTCCTCCTCCTCCTCCTCCTCCTGGCCTCCTCCTCCTCAGCGAGAAAAAATGGGGGAGCGAGCCGCTCTTGGAGACCCAGCGCTCCCTTAGCCCCCCCCCCCCCGCCTCCGCCTACGCTGCGCGCGATCCCACGCCTGGGCGGCTGCGACAGAGAGCGAATGAGCCCCTCCCCCTCCTTCCTCCTGCCCCTGCTCGCCATTGGGCGAGATACCAACGCTGGGTAGGCTGTAGCGAGAGAGCGATCGGGCTCCTCCTTCTCCTGCTGCCGCAGCCCTGCTCTAGCACCCGCCCAGCGCTGGATCGGATGTCCACTGGGGCAGGCGCGTGAGGAGCGCCAATCCACGTTCGACTGCCCCCGCGCCCCCCTTCGGGGCCAAGCCGATGTACCACGGAGCACTCTTGTTCAGCCAATCGCTTTGCTTCTCCTTCTCCTCCTCCTGCTCCTCCTGGGCCACATCCTCAGCGGGGGGGGGCGGTGAGCCTACCCAGGCTGCGACCCGTCGGAAGAGGCCCCACAGAGATCTCGCGGCTCGAAACGCGGTCGGGACTGCTGGTCTTTCTCAATGTTGGGCCCCTGTGGGTCGATTTTGGGGTTCTAGGACAAACGAAGAAACCAGGATGGAAAGGAGGCTGTGGTGACGGGGTCGAGAGATCGGGGTGCCCATCTCTCGAACATGCCCTCAACACTTCGCGCACCTGAGAACATAGAACATCCCAAACCAAACGGAAGAAGTGGTCGACAGACAAGCGATCCTCGTGCTCCTCAGCCTCCGTCTAATGATCTTTTTGCCCTGCCATCTCTCTCCGTCATTCTTGGAGACACTGGGGCGAGACGAGACGATCCTCGATCGAGACTGGTGAGCCCTCATCGGGAACTGAACAAGCGTGCAAAATTAATGGCAATCCCAAATGACCAGATCCGTGTCTCACGCGCAACGAACATATCCATATGGGGTGTGTTGTTGTTATTTCTGGTAAGGTTCGTTACCAAGTGGGAGGGGGAGCGGGTAACCGTAGCGCTTCGGCGGGCTTGGGCACGGCGGGGCAGGAGCGCGCTGTGATCGCAATCCTATGCGCGCGAGAACCAACATGTGGGGGGGGTACAAGCCGACCCCCCACTTACGATCGTTAACATTACCCCCGGGGAGGGGCCTGGGCAACCACCGTTACGCACCACAAGGTAGAACCTCTCACAGAGAGACGAACGTATCCGTACCCATTCCATCGCGGTCTGGACTCGGGGACGCACTGGCCCGGGCCAATGCAAACCCAGGCCACGTGGGCTTCTCGGGATCCTCCAAGATCCTGCCGGATCCTGCACGCAAGCCCGGGTCGATGCACCCCTGGCTTTGCAAGCTCCTGCACGATCCGGCGCCCTGGCTGACCTCTGCTTGCGTGAACCCCAGTCTACACCTTGCGAAATGCTTAAGAATTCATGGGTTAAGCAATTCATAGTCTCAGAACTTGAATAAAAACCCAACATTTCTATTAAAATCTTAAGATTTACATTGAAACGTTAAGAATCATCGAGACTCTGGCCGAAAACTTAAGTCTTCTAAAGCATCGCCTAAGGTGTACAGGCTCCCGATGGACTCCTGCACCTGCCGCGCGGAAGGCGCGGACGGTGCAGGCCGAGGGAACCCTCGACGTCGGCGCCCGCTCGCAGGGACGAGAGCTTCGTGGATGCCATGACAATGGCCACTCTAACAGTCCTATGATAGAATTAAAAGGCCCCAAGAGGCCCCCAAGAGGCCCCCAAGACGCCCCAAGAGGCGCCCAAGAGGCCCAAAAGAGGCCCCAAGAGGCCCCAAAACGGTCCCCAAGAGGCCCCCAAACTCGGCTAGCCCACAACGGTGCGACAATATGGGCCGGCGGAATGAGCGAAGCGATTAATTAAAGATGTTGTAAACATGTAGGAAGCATGTCCTGGAAATGTTTCAAACATGTGCTTGTTCGACATGCGTAAAGCATCTAGAACTGATTTGGCAGCATGCTTCCCCTCGATTAATCGACTTCAACAATGAGAGCTGGGCACGTGTGGGCCTGGAGCCCCTCCTGAGGGCCCCTCCTGGGCCCAAGAGCTGGCCGAACTCGGCGCGTGCCCGCCACAACGCCAACCAAAGCATCCACAGCTTGGTTCAAGCCGGCCGACAATTCCGCCGCTCCTCCTCCTCCTCCTCCTCCTCATCTTCCTCCTCCTCCTCCTCCTCCTCCTCCGGCCGGCGCACATACACTTCCTCGGGCCATGAACCCCAGAGCTCCTTCCTGGGACCAGACCTTAAGCCTCCGTCGACTTCCAGCGGCCCCGGTCCCGCAGAGGGTCCACAGACACGGCCGACAACCCCAGGACCTCTCAACTTCAAGGCCCATTGGCTTCACGGCGACTCCCGCCCGAAAGCCCGCTCGGCGCGCCCGTTCCACCCCTGCAGCTGGAGACTTTGTACACGCCCTACCGTGCCCTGCTACAGCCCGGCGCGGCAGCGCCGCCCGTCTTTATGTACGTGAGCTGGGGAGCAGGCACCGCCGGGCTGGGATGAGGGCTGCAGAGGAACCGAGTGCAGGGACAACTCTGCGAAGAGTTGACAGCGGGAGCCGACTTCAAAGCGGCAGAATCGCCCGCTTATGTACACGTCGAATGGGTGGGTTGATCCGCATGCAGCCTGCAACAGGCGCGTTGTGCCGTGAGGTCGCGAATCCTGGCGCTCCTGGTGAGGCAGCGGTGACTGGTTCCCCGAGTGCGTTGGTCAGTTGCCTTTGTGTCCGTCCTGGTTCCGCTCGCACTCCCTCAACCACTTTCACCGCTGCACGCCCTCATGTCACTCGGCTGTCCTACCATTTCTCCGAGGAAGGGGTATCCCAGCCAGACAGATCCTCTCTCGCTCCTCTCCTCGTCCACCTCCTCCTTCTCCTCGTCCTCCTCGTCACAAGCATGATCATCATCAGCAGCATCATCCTCAGCATCAGCATCATCATCGTCATCACCACAATCATCACCACCCTCACCAACACCATCACTTTTTTAGCCGTCATCATCAGCAGCACCATCAAAATCAGAATCATCATCATTACCAACATCATCATCATAATAATCATCAGTACCATCATCAGCACCATTACCAACATAAGCATCACCTGATCATCAACATCATCACCAGCATCAGCAACTTCGTATTATTCCACATCAGCATCAGGAGCAACAACAGCATCATCATCGTCCCCACGACCTCACTACCACCACCATGATCACCATGGGCAACAGTATCATCAGCACCATCGTCCCATCAATATACTCATTACCATTCATAAAATACGCGTCATCATCATATCCACCCTCATAATCAGCATCATCATCCTAATCAGCATCATCATAATCAGCATCATCAGCATCAGCATCATCATCAGCATCATCATGCTCAACATCATCATAATGATTACCACCATCATCATCACCAACATCACCACCATCATACTCATCACACTCGTCATCATCATCATCATCATCATCATCATCATCATCATCATCATCATCATCATCATCATCATCATCATCATCATCATCATCGTCATCAATATCATACTCATGTTCACAATCGCAATCAGCATCTGCGTCTTCATCATCATCATCTTCATCATCATCATCATCAACATCAACAACATCACCATCACCATCGTCGTCGTCATCACCGTCACCGAAATCGTCATCCCCACCATCATCATCAGCAGCATCATCACCATCCTCGGTTGTCTCCCCATTCCCCCAAATCGCAAATTTTAGTGCGAATCTTCTCTGCCGTATTCTAATATAGTGACAGTCTGATTCCTCGTCTCTGGCTTCTGGCTAGTTTCGGCGGTCGGGAAGTTCTGTGATTGAGTGGCGCCCTATTGGCGCGGACGGTTTGGCTCGCTGAGGATGGTCGCTACAGCTGGCACGAGAGCTAAGAGCGACGCCAACTACTGAAGAGTACCCTCTTGTTCTTCTCCTTGAACTCCCGATCTTGGGATGGTCCTCGTTCGTGCTATCTCCACGGGACCTCGGTCCTTCGGCGAAGGGGCTCACGTGCTCGATCCACCTTCTCGTGGCCAGGTTCTGGCTGTGCGTGACCCTGGGCATTGGTGCAGGGCGTTAGGCGGGTACGGTGGGAAGGTGTCCACACCCAAGCGCGCAAGCCGCTGCAATCGCATCGCGTTCAACGACCGGGGGACAGGCCCGCACCGCATGACACTCCAGCGAATGGCCACCTTGACGTGCAACCGAGCGGATTCTGAGCTGCGGTGTCGCAAAATGGTTGCACCATCACGAGAAAGCACAGGCCGAGCCCTAGACCCTGCGAAATGCTTAAGAAATCATGGGTTAAGAAATTCATAGTCTCAGAACTTCGATCAAAACCCAACAATTCCATTCAAATCTTAGGATTTACATTGAAACATTAAGAATAATCGAGATTCTGGCCGAAAACTTGGGTTTTCTTAAGCATCGCCTGGAGTGTAGACCCCGACCTCCTGATGCACCTCTGCAACTAGAAACATCCGTGAGGGACCTGGGGCCCGACTCCGGGCGGGATCGCCCGGAGCGAAACAGAAGCGACTCCCAAATCCCATGTGGAGGCACATGTGACGGGGGGCTATGGCGACCCCAATCCCCGAGGTTGGTGGGTTCTTGGCTGGGCCAGACGTGAGATAGGGGGGAGTGCGTCCTCGATGGTGGTGCGTACGAATGGCCCCCCTGGGGATGTATCACAGAGTCCCCCCTCCAATTCTGTACGGCCATTTTTTCGGGCGGAGCTCGGAAGACAAAAAAACGACTGCGAATAGAATGATGATGATGATGATGAAGAGATCAAGATGAAGATGAAGAATAAGAAGAAGATGATGATGATGATGATAAGGAGGAGGATGACGAATATCATGTTTGCGGTGAATATGATCATGGTGATGATGGTAATGGTGAAGGCGATGATGGTGATTATGCCGATGATGATGATGATGATGATGATGAAAATGATGGTGATGGTGATGAGGGTGTTGGTGAGGTTAGTGATGAGAATTCTCATAGTATTGATGGCGATGACTATGCTAATGATGGTGATGATCATGAGAATGTTGATGAAAGAGGAGAAGGTGATGGTGACGATGGCGGTTGTGATAATGATGACCATGACGATGATAATGGTGAAGATGCTGATGAGGATGCAGATTATGGTGACGATGGTGCTCATGGTGGCGATGGTGATGTTGATGGCGAAGATGCTCATGAGCATGACGACGACGATGGCGATGCTGACAAGGATGAAAATAATAGTGATGATGCTGATCTGGGTAATGATGATGATGAGGATGACGATGATGATGAGGAGGATGGTGATGATGATGATGCTGCTGATGATGGTGATGATGATTATGGCAATGCCGTTCATGATGATGATTATGATGATGATTCTGATGATGATGTTGATGATGATGATGATGATGATGCTGGTGATGATGATGATGATGATGAAGATAATGGTAACGCTGGTGCTGCTGGTGATGCTTGCGGGTGGTGGTGGTTACTGCAGAAGGGAAAAAAGTCCTGAGCAGGGCAACACGCACCACGACCACGACGACGCCGACGACAACGGAGACAGGGCGCGCAGACGATCCGCAGCGAAGCACGGATCCGGGAAAGGGCCCACCCTGCAGGTTTGGATAAAACTGCACATCGTTGAGTGGCGCTGCAGCCTCCCTTGAACACAGCAAACACCACAGCATCAGCCAGACAAGTCGGGTTTGCACCCTCATGCCCTGAACTCTGGGCGTGTTTCGGCACCCTCTCCCCCAACCTCGCCAGGGCCACCGACAAGGGAGAGGCCGGCGGTGGCCCACGCGTCCCTGAGCTGTGAAGCGCAACGCGCCGCGGCTCAGAGAGACGGAGCGACAGACAAAGAGACGAACGGACGGACAAACGGACAGCCAGGCGGCGCGCAATGCCTGGCAATACAAGTGGGTGGTCACTGCACGGAAATGGTGATGATGGTGATGGCGATTGTCATGAGGATGCTGATGATAATGGTGACAACGGCGGTGATGGTGAAGAGGATGATGATCATGGCGTTGGTGCTGATGACGGTGATGGTAATGATAATGGTAACTGTGATGATGGTGATGATGATGACGATGTTGATGATGGTGATGAGCTGGAAATGATGATGGTGACTAAGATGGTGATGACGATATTGATGATGATGACGACAGCGATGATGATAAGGATGGGTGTACGGTTGTTGATTACGAGGGCGATGTTAATGGTAATGATGATTGAGATGATGGGGATGAATATGATGTTTCTGCTGGAGCTGGTGATGATGGTGATGATGGTTATGATACTAGTGACGGCAAAGACGAAGGCAGTGACGATGGTAACGATGATGATAATGGTAATGTTGCTGGTGGTGGTGGTGGTGATGCTGATTGTGTGGGTGATAATGACGGTTGTGTTGATGGCGATGACGACAACGGCGGCGATGGTGATGATGATGATAATGGTGACGGTACTTATGTTCATGCTGATAATGATGACGATGCTGGCGATGATGATGATGCTGCCAATGGTAATGAATATAGTGGAGCTGGGGACGATGATGCGGATGCTGTTGTTAATGGCAATGATGATGCTGGTGCTGCTGATGGTGATGCTGTTGCTGACGATGAGGATGATGATGACGATGAACCTGAAATGAAACTGACATTGTCGATGGTGTTGATCGCGCTGATGCTTGTAATGATGATGCTGTTGATGATGATGATGATGCTGCAGGTGATGATTATGACGTTGATAACGATGATGATGCTAATGATTATGCGGATGGTATGCTGATACTGGTGATGATGACTATGACGATAGTGCTGGTGATGATGCTGTTGCTGATCATGATGGTGGTCATGCCGATAACGATGACCATGACCACGTCCATGACGATGACATTGATGCTGGTGATGCCGATGCTGATGCTGATGATGATGATGATGATGTTTTTTCCCCACCGCAAGACGCTCACCAATAATCCTTATCCATAGTCCGTGAACTGTGAGGGCCACGCCGCGGCAGGCCAAGCCCGCCATAGTCGAGGACCGCGCAGGCGGGAGCAACAGCAGAGGAGCAGCAAAAGAGGAGGGGGAGGACAATGTACGTGAGGCCAGCGCACAGCGAGATGCCGCTCATCGGCGACTCGCGGGGGGTACCGTGGCACCTCGCGCGCGGGGATGGGCGGGACAGTCCCGCCCGCTACCGATCCTCCCATACGAGAGTCCTCGGCAGCGGGGGGGCGCACCCGGCGACGGGGGAGGACAGAGCCCATGCCCCGCAGGCCACGGGCGCTTGCGACCCAGGCCACCGTCACCACGACCCACAACCCAGGCCCGAACACGCGCCTAGACGAAAGTGAGAGGCAAGCACCCTTCCTCCCAGAGAGGCGCAACGGGCACGGTTGAACAGGTCGTCGACGGGGCGGGCGGCGGGGGCGGTAGGGAGCGGCGGGGCGGGCGCGCGCGCGCCCCCGCGCGCGCTCCCCCAGCCAGGCGAGGACCCAACCCCAGCAGCAGCAGCGCCAGCACAGCGGAGCAGCAGCAGCGAAGAGGACCGAGGGGGCAGGAAGAAAGGCAGGGGAAAGAGGGGAAGGCAGGGGCGGGAGAAAACCGAGGACCCAACAAAGCCCACCCCGCAGGGGAGAAGCAGCAGCAGGGGCAGGGATAAGAAGGAAGACAGCAAGCGACAGGAGAGGCAGAGGAAACACAAAGAGAAGCACTAGAACAAACGCTCAAGACATGGAAGGGAGCGGTCACACTCAGACGACACCACTTCACGTGGCAGCCCGCGCCGTACGCCGTGCCCTGAACTGGCGAGCGACACCAGTATACCGACGAGCTAAAAGACGCAATCGAGCAACGAAGACCTGGGACGAGGGGACCTGAGTCTGGCGCCGATGGTGAGCATGAGTCTTCAGAAATGCATCGAGGAAGGCGGCGCAGGCAACGTCGCGGTCGAGCCCCCAAGAAGGCACCATCAGACAGAGACATGTAAGCCATGTATCGCGGTGCTGCCACATCTCCCTCCACAGCGTGGGTAAGGCCTCCAATCCCGGGAGACGGTGCAGTGCAAGGTCACGGAAACGATCGCAGACTTTGTAGTGGAGTAGGTCATCAGGGGCCGCACAACCAAAGCAGCATCCACGGTCATTCGCGTGAAAACGTGCCGAAGTACATACGCCCCTGGACACTGCACGGAGAACGCTGGTAGCGAGATGAATGCACGTGGGACGCTCCACCGCGCGCAATCTAGTCCGCAGACGGAACATTTCCTCGAGGGAGACTGCAACTAACCACCGCGATACCCGCTCACCCAGACACAGTAAGGGAGTGGCAGTCATACGAACCGAACGTAAGTGACGATGGACTTTGGCCTGGATAGAACGGACTGTTCGATCAATGGAGGAGTTCACAAGGCCCGCCGCATCCTCATTCGTCGTGCGTATCATCGAATGGCACCACCATCCAGGAAACATCCGAGCAGGGATAAACCCATCATCGGTCAAGCCACTCGCTAAGCCCTCTAACTCATATAGAGCATCGTCTAACGCCTTGCACCGCATCACCACCCGAAACTTCGTTGCTTTTTTTTCATACAGCCCCAGGTCCGCGAACTCAAGGGAGACCCCCAGGTCACGTAACTGAGTGAGCATAATGTAATTCAACGCATGCCGAGGCCCCGCGGAAAGGATATGCAAAGCTTCCCTATACTGACGCCGAACCGAAGGGGTGACCCGCACCAGCTGAATCCGATACTGCAAGACGGAGAGGCAATTAGAGCGGAACAGACGGATAGTGGTCGCCAAGCCCAGCGAGAGAGAGCGAAGAAGACGAACCCGCTGCCAGAACTTATTCATCGTTTCCACGCCGGCCACCTCATGGGCCGACGGGCTCACCCAGACTCCGAGGTGCAAAACTCTGGTGGCGAAACGGACGGAGGCAAAACGGCTACCCTTCCGAACCATGTGGGCAGCGAGGGCACCTCCATCCAGCGTCCCGCAGATCAGGACATAGCATTTCCCCACATTCAAGGAGAGACCAATCGCGGACGAGAGCAAGTCGAGAAGCAGCAGAGTGGGCATGATATCGATGAGAACGTCACGTAGTCCAAAACAACAGTCAACAGCATACGCCAATTGGACGCCCACACGATCGACACGGCGGGCACGGATCCAGCGCAGTACAGGACCAAGGGCCAGAGCAAAGAGGGTCATGGACGCAGGATCGCCATGCCGTGCACCGCGTTCCACAGGGAACACCGTTTCGGCAGCGCCCTCAAAACAGACGAGGGCCGCATTGTTGGCATACAGAGCTCTGAAGAAACCCACCGTCTCGCTGGGAGCCCCCATAGCCACCAAAACGGCAAAAATCCACTCCACCAGAATCGAAGGGAACGCCGCCTTGAAATCGGTGAATAGGACCCCCGCTTTATCCCTCCCACACATGTGTTGAAGGGGCCCCATTTTTCCACCTCGACAACACTGCCCAGAAGGTTACGCCCTCGAACCCCACCTCGCAGGGAAGAATCCACCGTCACAGGAGCGACGTCGTTGAGTCCGAGACAGAAGGCATCGGAGAGGATCTTCGCATCCGTGTTCGAGAGGGGGAGCGGGCGGGTGGAGGCAGGTGCACGTGAGACAAAGTCACTGCGGTCACGTGGGTCGCTGCCCTTCGGGAGGAAGACCATGCGACTAACTCGACAATCCGGGGGGAGTGAATCTCCTGCACAGTTGAAGACCTCCTCGTAAACCTAGAACAAGGCAGCGGTCGCCTCAGGGACCTTCCAGCATCCATACGGGATTCCATCAGGACCAAGAGCAGAAAGAAACTTACGGCCGACGCGGTCCCGAAATTCGCCAACGTCAAGTTTCCATCGGGGGGCAAGAATAAGGCCGTCAGTAGTCTGAACATGGGCCACAATTTCTTGCCAATGAGTCGGATCGCGATCAGCCTGGGCAAAGACCGTACTCCAATGGGCCACCAGGGCCGCAGTTGCCGTTTCAAGGGAGGCGCGCGGGGTCCCGTCCTCGTCCAAGACGCCTAGCAGCCCAGTCCTCCTCCTCATGAGATCCCACCCGCGCCGAAGAGCCAAAAGCCTCCGCCTCTTCTTGGTCCTCACCTCCTCCACCTGGCTACTATGATCCAACTCCTCCAGCTCCGCATCGGACCAGCGCCCCTTCAAAGCCAGTGCCAAACTGTGGAGGCCATCAGGATCAATGCGCACGCCGCCGTCGACGTCGAAGAAAGGCAGGAGAGAGGCGCAGCAACGAATGGCACGAAGACAAAGATGCCACTGCCGACCCCGCCACCCACGGTATGCCATGAAAGCAAAGTGGAGCCGCTCCGCACCGTTGGCTGCTGGGCGACACTTAAGGGACTTCTTAAATTCCACAGCAGCCGCGCCGAAAACTTCTTTCACTCGTGCGAATTTCTGGGCAGGGTCCGACGGGGGCGCCAGCTCCCGTAGCTGTTCGGAAACCATCCTGTGATAGTCGGCATGCTGGCTGATCCATTTCGGAACCGAGAACCGACCCCTCGGGGTCGGGAGGGAAACCGCGGCAGCAACGGGAATGTGATCGGAAGAGGCCCCTGGATGCATGAGGGTGCCGACAGCGTTGGCAGCGACGGTCATCTCATTGAGAATACCTGCAGGAAAGGTCGTGTAAATCCGATCCAATCTGGCCAATCCCCTCAACCCCCGATTCACAATATCCCTACGGGTCGGGTCGGGCTGGTATAATTCACACCGGTGGCCACAATGTTCCTGAAAAGCATCGCATTGCATGCGGTCCCCAGGCCCAATCTCCCCCGATACCAGAGACCTACCATCCTCCATCGTACAGAAATTCCAGTCGCCCAGAATGACACCCATAGTATGCGCCGCCGCAGAAAGGGCGGTATTGATGAGGCGTAAGTGCTGATGATAGATATGGACATCATCGCACGTGTTAGGCATATGAACATTGACCACGACCAAGTCGCCACGAGGTCCCCGGCCATGGACGAGTAAAATGCGCGCAGGAACGACCGTAATCGGAGCGATCGAGCTGAAACTGTCACAGAGGTCCGAAGAGAGGAAATTCACCACCCCACCCGCATTCCGATCATCCAGAAAGCCCCGCAACAAATTGCCCAGTCCGAATTTCGTCCCGAAGGGTAACCAAGTCCGCTTCAGATCCGTGCGTCTCCTGTAAACACATGACCTGATACTGTAAGAGCAGCTGCCTAGCCCGAAGGAAGCGCGAACGTGACCGAGGCGAACGAGACGGGAGAGAGGCAAAGAGCGCGCGCGCGTTCCAACTGCAGAGAAGAAGAGGACGGGCAGGACGGTAGACTCCACCAACTTCCCCAGCAGGCGGCGAGAAGGATAAAGCGCTGTCACTTGCATGGCGTGCAACAAAATTGGCAGGGAGGGCGGACGAGCACTCAGTAGCCGAACCCACTGGACTTCTCCCCGCCGCCCAATCACCAGTCGAGCCGTTCCGATACTCACCGAAAGGGGCGAATCTCTGCAAACCTGGCGTGCAGACACTGTGCGTGTTGCTGCCCGCCCACTTCCGTCAGCCCATCGATTTCGACGCCACACTGGGCGGCGCCCGCAGTGGGGCCATCCTCGACAATGGAAATCTTCACTACCTGCACAGGGACTCTGTTGTCTTTCATCACATAAATCGCACCTCCAAGCCCCGTCGACCCAACCTTGTCCGCCCCGAAGATTCTGGAGACATGCTGGCGCAGATTCCCAAGATAGTAGAACAGCTTCCTGGACGAGGGGGGAGATCACGTCGAACCCGCAGCTGCAAGTCAGGACCACCCTCGGGGCTCGGGAAGGGGAACGTGCCCACGGACGAGGCCATCCCGTGGAAAGTGGAGGCCTCTGGGTCGGAATCAAAGTCCAGGAACGCCTTCTTGCTGCAATCGTAGGCCTTGACCTGAATCGAACCCTCAGTCGAAGACGGAGCACAGCGGGTGAGGATGCTCTGGACTGCCTCGCGGAGCGTTTTCTCCAGCAACGGCCGAGGGAACCCAAGTGCCACAAGACGCGAGGGGTTGCCCACGAGACCAGAGCCGATCTTCCGACGAACTTGCCTGTCATCATCCCCACGAGGAGTCGGGGTCCCCTGATCGGCATTCCGAAGGTCCTGGATCTCATCGCGCATCGTCTGGATCATTCCCTTGAGCTCATCACGAAGGGCGGATTCCGCGGTCTCTCGGTCCTGAATGCACTGAAGAAGAGCCTGCTCATGGATCGCTCGCATCTGCTCGAATTTGCAGCCGTCTGTTTGGCCAATTCAGTGTGCGCCTGCTGTAATGTCTGGAAATTCTTCTCAGCGGCAATCATCTGACCCTGGATTCCCGAAATCTGCTGGTTGATCTCCTGAAATCCGAGATTCAACTGACTGGACAGGCTTGCGACTGACGACGACAGAGGGGCAATCATGTCACGAATGGCGGCAAGGATCTGCTCGGTGTCCCGCTTGGTCTCCAAGCAAGTACCTCCAGGCACAGGCGCGGGCGTACTCATCCCCCCTGGGGAGGCAGGGGGATTAGACGAGAGAGACACAGGCCACGAGTCGCCGCCCTCGGACGGCATCGCGGGAGGAGAACCGCGAGCACGAGGGAGCGCGGCCGCGGCGGGCAAGGGGAGCGCGTCCGCTCCCGGCCTTGGTGCCTGGCCACCAGGCGCCTCGAGAGAGGTTGGAAGTTAAGGAGCAGGCCCCTTGAGCCAAAATTGCTATGGATGCTGATGCTGATGATGATAATGATGATGATGATGATGACGATGATGATGATGCTGAGGATGATGATGATGATGATGATGCTGGTGATGATGATGATGCTGATGACATTGATGATGATGATGATGATGCTGATGATGATGATGATGATGATGATGATGATGATGATGATGATAATGATGACGGTGCGCAGACTGCACCTCGAATTACCCAGAGGCGCCACCAAAACTGGCAGACACGGCCCTCCTGGGCTCCGATGGCTGGGAGACCGGGGGCCAAATGATGACGGCCCTGGATCGAGGCCCTGGGCATCGAGGCATCGGCATGCTGTGCAAGAGCCCACTGCGGAAATGAGGACGAATCTCGTGTTCTGGTCCCGTCCTTCTCGGCCTCCTCCCCTTCCTCCTCCTCCTCCTCCTCCTCCTCCTCGTCCTCCTCCTCCTCCTCCTCCTCATCCTTCTCTACCTCCTCCTCCTTCTCTACCTCCTCCTCCTGCTTCTCCTTCTTCTCCTCCTGCTTCTCCTCCTGCTCCTCCTCCTCCTCCTCTTCCTCCTCTTCCCTGTCCGCCTCCTCCGCTTCATCATCCCCCTCCGTCCACTCGCCGTCCCGCCCCGCCCTCCCGCCCCCGCCTCTCCCCGAGGAGAGTGGAGGGATGGAAGTGCGGAACGCGACGAAGCGCTGCGTGCGGCCGTGACGAACGACGAACGGGGGGTGAAGGCCAGGAGACGAGGGGAATAGGTCAGGGAATGTGGAGTGGGGCGGGGAACGAAGGCATGGATGGCAGGGAAGCGGGCCCGCGCCAGCGGCAAACATTACACCCACGATCCGGGGCCAGGAGCGGATCTGCACGTGCATCGCGTACAGGGGGCCTCCTGCCCAAGGGCCTGACGGCAGCGAGCGAGGCTCACACCCCTCACACCTTCTCACCCCCTGGAGCTGCTTGCCGAGGCCTCCTGCTCCTCCCCCCAGAAGGCTGACAGCAACACTCGACGTTCACGCCTTTTCCCGACGAGGTCTGGTCGCTGAGATGTCCTCCTCCTGCGTCTTTTCCCCCTCCTCCTCCTCCTCCTCCTCCGCCTCCTCCCCCCCCCCGAGAGCTGGCATCAGAAGTCCTGGATCCCGACCTCTCACCTCATGCCCCGCTCCTGACCGAGGTGATCGTGCCATCACCACTCTCCCCTTTTCACCTCGCCCTGTGAGGGCTAAACCATGGTCAAATCGGGACGTTTGTAATGTCGACATGTGTGTTGCATCGGGCCGCATGGGCACAACAACGTCCGCATGAGCATCGAGCCGCGTCGGGTCGACGGAAGTTCGGACTCGATTCGGCTCGGACTGACCGGGAGTGGCATATCGATTACGCTCCAACGTAATAGCAGTCGATGTTGCGGTGGCAGTTGCAATGGTTGGGACTGGTGTAACGATGGGTCTTCGGCAGAAGCAGGGATCGGCCGTCGTATAAGCAGAACCACTGGTGCCATTAGTAGTGACCACAACGGTCACATGCACGATAAATCATGGGCCACCGCCGTCGTAGTACAAATATCCGTCGTGTTTGCTGCAATGGCATTTGCAAGCGTATGTGTTTGCAAATGCGGCTTCCGCAATGCATGATTAATTATGCAGCTAGCAGGAACCCTGTCACCACAATTGCGACTGCTACCAGGAGCCGCACCGCAATGGCAAAGACCCGTTGCGCCACCCCATGCTACATGTATACTTGCCTGCCGTACGGGTCCACCCATCATCGTATGTCCGGAAAGGGAGAGGACACTCTGAGATCCTAGCGTCACATTGTTGTTTGCAACGGGCGATCCCCGTAATTATGCCCTCACGGAGCGATCTGGCTCGAGAAATGCCGCGGAAAAGTGCAACTGCGTTCGTGATGTTTCACGATGTTGGCCACCATGCGATGATGTAGTCCCGAACGCTGCGTCAATTGGGGCACTGGTACGGCCAACTGTCGCGGCGACGTGGGCCCTAATCTCCAGCCCCGCGCAAGCCGCTCTCCAAGCTCGAACGGTCTCCGCCCTCGGAAGCCTCTGGCTGTTGATCCCAACACGTCGTGGCCTACTCCGAGTAGTACTCGCCACGAAGGAAGTACTACTACTCGTCGCGAGTACTACTCGCGACGAGCAGTGCTCGCGACGAAGGGCGAGCAGCACTCGCCACGAAGGAGGCGCGTCCCGAGGCAAACAATGATTCTAGACCCATGGGCCTTGCCGGTCCGGGGGGGCCCGTGGATGTCCCCGGCGGCCCGAGAGCGGCGAAAGGCCTGCAGGACCCGCTTCCCTCAGGACCCGCCTCGATGATGCTACGTACGGTAGGTTCGTGCGGCGTCGGCGCGCGCAGAGGTTTTTGACACCGCGTCGATCGTTCTACCTTGAATCGATCGCGGCCCCGATCGTTCGAGGTTGAATTCCGTCGGGCCCAGTGGCGTTATCGTGTCCCTCGGTGCTTCCGCGTCGCAGAATTCAACCTTGAACGCCTTCGCCGGCGTCGCAGGCGCGCCAACGCCGCGCGAACCTACCGTACCTGAAACGATGGAGCGTTTCCTCAGAAAGGGGAGCAGTCTTCGTAAACAGTACAGTCGGGCTCGATTGGACAGGACACGCGAGAGGACACAAGACCCTTCCGAGGGTCACATCCCCATAGGAGTGTAAGAAGGCACGTGTCGCGGGGCACAGGACACACGGGTACCCTTGAGCTGGCAGGGTCGACCTACTAATCTGGGCCGACTGTACCTGAAACAATGGAGCGTTGCCTCAGAAAGGGGAGCAGTCTTCGTAAACAGTAACCTTCGGAGGCCCTCGCAGACCTCCGAGAATGCATATCTAGGCAGCGTGTTCTTCTGGGCCCCTGATCTCGGGAGCGCGGTTGAGGCTTACATCCAAATCCAGTGCGTCTTGGACATTCTTAGAAGTGGCGCCACAAGGCTCTGAAGCACTGGATATGGATAAACGCCGGCTGCTGGAAAGGGAACCCGAAATTCCCAGCTGCAGTGGATGCGGTCGGACCTAGGACAGAAGAGCATGCTTCAAAAAAAACGAAACCCTTTGCCGGCAAAAACGAATAGCATTCGAGAGTAACCCCCCCCCAGGATGCACAATAACGTCCACCAAACACGAAGAACACGAGGGTGCCCTCCCCGAACCGACCTCCATCTTATACACCGGTCCGACCGTATGGGCAAGAGTCTTTCTTGCCCGCAGGGAAACGCACCCAGTGGCGCTCAAGTGCTCAACCTTGAGCGCCAGCGCCGACGTCAGCGCCAAGGCCCGAAGGGGCCAGGCCGCAGGCCCCGCCGCAACCCCGAGCCGAAGCAGTCGGTGCATCGGGCAGTCGGCCTGCTGTCGCAAGCTGCGCCCAGGGGCCTGCTCCTCCTCGTTGGCACCCCTCTCGTTCTCCCCCGCCTGCTCCTCTCACTCATCCCCTCCCCGCTTCCTCCTCTTACGCCTCTTCCTCCTCCTCGCATTCCTCCCCCCCGGCAGCCCTGCTCACATGCCTTCACCCCTGTCCGCTCCTCACCCTCCCCGCCTCCACGTTCTCTACCTCTTCACCCCTCCTCCCAGTCCCGTGGTCCCTGCCTCCTCCTCCTCCTCCTCCTCCTCCTCCTTCTCCTCCCCTTCCTGCTCCTCGTCATCTTCCTCCCCTCCCCCTCTTCCTGTTCTTCTCGTCCCCGTCCTCCTCCTCGTCCTTCTTTTCGTCGTCGTCCTTCTCAAGCTACCTCCCCAGATAGTTCCGCTGCTGAAAATCGCCCTCCCGCTCGCTGTCGGGGCGCAGGGCTCGTGGAAATTGCGCACGCGTGCGCGCGCAGGACCTTGTATGGCAGAGCTGCCCACAAGCGGAGTCCTACCACGAGCAGGTCTGCTCTAAAATCGGGTGATTGCTGCTGCCTTTTTCACCTACACCCCTCTAAGGGAAAAAAGCACCTACAATTGCATGCGCGAGCCAGCCATGCCTCACTGTGGCCGCGAAGATGAGCTGTCGCTCTCGTACGACGTCCTGAGGGAGTAGCAATAGAGAGCAGAGGACAGGTCGGCATGCAACAAACCAAATCCTCGCTCAACGATCCCAGACTACAGGGTTCCTGTCAATCGTGTGTGCATTGTGGAGACTGGCCTTCACACATGTTTTTGTTCGGGGCACAAGCCCTCTAGTCAGAATCGGATGTCCCGAGAGCGCGCTTCTGAAGGCTTCCCTTTGAGGCTAGCCTGGAAGCCTGTGGAGGAAGGGTCGCCCCCACTCTGGCCACACCCCCTCCCAACGCAAGAGAGGGCAAGCAACAATACCGAACGGAACGATCGCTTCGGGCCAATCGCGCGACGGGAAGCGACAGACGGTCAACCGCATTGTTCTATGCAACAGAACATCGCCTTCCATCACCTCCTCCTCCTCCTCCTCCTATTCCTCCTCCTCCTCCTCGTCGCTACTCGCTCCTCTCGAGGGCCCCCAAACCGCGTGGTGACGGACCACGTCGTGACCTGGGAACCCCCAGCGACCTCACCGCGGTCCGCAACCACACGGTCTTGGGATCCTGGAGGCCCCAATATCCCGAGACACCCTCAGAAAACGGACCGAGTCTCAAAACCGTGCGGTGACCCCAAACCACCACTGACTCACCACGCAGCGTGGTCACCACACCGGGGGCTCCCGACTCCTCCTCCTCCTCCTCCTCCTCCTCCCCCTCCTCCCCCTCCTCCGCCTCCTCGTCCCTGCTCCTTCCCCGCCCCGAAGGGGGTACCTGGCGTGGGGGGGCACGACCCGTGTCCGTCGGGTGAACTGAGGTCCCCTGGGTAGCTGGCCCCAGGATCGGTAGCCACCCTCCCCAGGGGGGGCGATCTGAGGTTGGCGACCTGGGCTGCAAGGCCCTTGCTGGGTCCCTCCCCCCAGCAAGGGGTCCCCAGGCCCCGTCCTCCGCTCGCCGCCCGGCTCTGGGAGGCGTGATGAACAGGCCGAGTGCGATGCCGTGCATCCCTTTAGGGCATGTGCCATGTGCCCATGATTTTTGTTATGCGCCTGGGGCACTTTCTTGACGAATTCAGGGCGGCCGTTCGACCTCTGAGAGCAGTGTTCAGCGCGGTTGGTCTCATGGTGTCTTTGCGCAACGTGGTATGTGGCTTCCCACAGTTTGCATTGCCCATGTCTGTTCATCCAGTCCAGGGCTTCATGGCACCGTTTCACCTGTCCCAGTGTCTTTTAGCCCCAGAGGCTGTCATGTCTGTTTAACAGAGGGGACGGCCCAGCGCCATCAGCCAGCGTCCGCCGCCGCTCCATCACGTTGGGCACTACTCGCCGTGAAGCCGTACGCAAACCATTGCGAACATACGATAATCAAGGGAACGTCCTCCCTAACCTCCCATATCCACGCCATCACCACCTCACGCCACCGTGCGCGCTTGCCTTCTGCGGCTTTTGCTGCTCCCCCTCGCCTCCTGCATGGCTGTGTCTGCTCGTTGCGCTTGTCCCCTTTTTTCAAGGGGCCCCAGGACATACAAATACACACAAATAAAAATGTTCGCCATAGTTTCCTACATTTTCTGGGTTTCTGTCTTCCCCCCCACTTCCCATATTTTCCCATATTTTCTGGGAATCGCCGATGAATTGTGTCTGTGTGTTTTTTCCCCTCCTGATTTTTCCTCTCCTCCTCCTCCTCCGGCGCCTCCTTCCCCAGCGCTGCAGGCCGGCTCTTGCAGCCGTCGCGCCGGCCAGCCGAGCCGCGCGCAGGATGGGCACGACCATTACTTCTTGGGGCGCCAGAGAGCAGGAGGAGCAGGAGGAGGAGGAGGAGGAGGAGGAGGAGGAGGAGAACGAGGAGACGGAGCAGAGGAGGAGGAGGAGGAGGAGGAGGAGGAGGAGGAGGAGGAGTGAACGTACCTTGCGAGGAGGAGGAGGAGCAGGAGGAGGAGGAGGAGGAGGAGGAGGAGGAGGAGGAGGGAGGAGGAGGAGGAGGAGGAGGAGGAGGAGGAGAGGAGAGGAGAGGAGAGGAGAGGAGAGGAGAGGGCACACCCTGGAGGGTGGGCCGCGGGTCTGCCCCAGGGGACGCCGCATACCTGGACCTGACAGCTGGCCACGGGTGCAGACCCCGGGCCTGGGCACTCCGTGGTGCTTGCCGCTGGAGGCGCAGGAGCGGATTGTGCGAGAGCGGAGCCCTTCGGCTGGAGGGTGTCAGCTGACACGCTGGACGGCGTCCTCCTGGAGGAATCAAGTGCCGGCAGCAAATACGGGGGCTGCTCAACACTGATGATTCAGTCACCCTTCCACCTCCCGCTGCTGCAAAACGGCACCCGAGGGCCCAAAGATCTCCCCAAGACGGCCCAAGAGGCCTCCAAGAGGGCCCCCAAACAGCCCAAGAGGACATCAAGACAGCAGCCCAAAACGCCTCGGAGACGGCCCCAGATGCCCCCAAGACGGCTCCAAGAGCGTGCCCAGACGGGGGACCCGAACGGACGTTTCGAGCCGTCGGCCCCAAGAGGCTCCCAGGAGGCCCCAAGAGGTTCCCCAAAGCCGCCGAGAGTCCCACAAGAGGTTCCCAGGAAGCCCGGAGCGGCCCCCAAGAGGCTCCTAAGAGGCTCCCAAGAGGCCCCAAAACTCCTCCCCAGAGCGCCCCACCAAAACTCCTCCCAAGAGGGCCCCGACAGACTTCCGAAGAGACCCCAAGACCCATCGACTCAGGACCACGTCAGCGTCGTCGTCGTTGCCGGCGCCGCCGCCGTTGTCGCCGTCGTCGTCGTCGTCGTCGTCGTCGTCGTCGACGTCGTCATATTCGTCGTCGTCTCCCTGCAGGTTCGGCGGCACCGGCCGTAAGGCCTTCGCCATATATGGCCCCCGACATCGACAAAGGTCGGAACATGTCTTGATGATGACCGATACCAGACAAAAAAACACGGTGGCTGCTTGGAAGGACGATGAGCACGAGGACGATGGGTTGGGATCCAAACAATCCAAATAATGACGAACACCATTTCAAACAGCAGACACATCTATTGGATTCATCTGGTCAGACGAGCCGGCATCATGCACTGCACTTCTTATGGCGCGGTGGCACTCACAAAGCGCGAGGGGCAAGCTCTCGATTCGAGGTGCAGGGCTGCCACAACCTGGCCCAGGCCAGCCGCCAGACTCGTGGCCGTCGGGCGGGGTCTGCCTCCCGGTGCTCATTCGTCGAAGCTGCGCGCCCACAACAGGGACATCCTCCACAACGCCCTCAGCGCCAAGTACACGATGGACGGCTCGTCCAAATCCGACAGGCCTTCCGCGCGCATGGGGAAATCAAACGATACGGATACCGCTGCTCCCAGGACCTCTCCTGGGGTGTGTTCTGACCAGAATTTCGAGGCGACTCCAGCCGTGAGACTCGCAATCGGGGTACCGTTTCCTCCTCCAGAGGCCTCCAAGATGGGGTCCGAGTAAATGGGGTCGGAGGATCGCGCCGCATCCCCGATGCATCGGCGAAGCTGGCGATGCACCAGCGGCGTCGGGGTGAAGAAAATCGGGCACCACATCGAGCCGAATCGCCGATGCATCGGCGATGCAGCACGAGCCTCCAGCCCGATATACTCGGACCCCACTTGGGAAACCCGGATCATCTGAGCGCAGGCCTCCCGCGCGCCCGGACAGGCTGGCCAGCTCCGACGGTGGCTCTGTGCTTCGCGGGGCCTGCGACGATGAGGCCTCCTCCGCCGGCGGTCCGCCAGAGGGGCCCGGCCCGCCTTCCGCGCGCCTGCACGCGCTGGCCAGCTCCCAAGGCGGCTCTCCGTTCCCTTGGGCCTGCCACGGGGATAACTCCTCCCGGCTGCACGCTGAGAGCGGCTCTCGGACAGAGTGACCATTGATGCGCGCGGCTCGCCGAGCATGGCGTGCCTTGCGACAGTAGTAGCGGCCTGCATATTCGGGTTTGCTCCCCCCCCCCCCCCCCCTCGGGCGCGGCCTGACCGACCCTTTCCGTGGCGATCCCTTTCCGTGACGAGCCCCTCATTGTCGAGGCTCCCCTCTGGCCACCTGCCCACGTCTTCGTTCGAGGCGAGGGGGTCGCCACAGAAAACGGGCTCTGGACCCTCAGGGCCTCCCCCCAGGACCAGCTCTTCGTGCTGAGCAACTTTCTGACGGTTCCAAGGGTCCGTTCCCGGCCCCTGAGGACCCACTCCCTTCCTGGCGATTTGCCAGGCGTCGGTCAGGCCGGCCACCGGCCCCCCCGACCCCCGAAAGCCGGGCACCAAATCAGGACCTGCTCGCGTCGTGAAGAAGTCCGGACAGGCAAGTGTTGACCACTCTCGACCTCCAGGGGCCCGCGCCGGGCCCCGGGAACGTCACAACAACAGCTCGGGGCGAAAAGAACAGCCCCAGGGAATGGGTCGGAACTTCTGGGGGCCGCGTGCTGAAAAGACCAAGGCATCGCATGTCTGGGAAGGTCGACGCAGATGGACATTCTAGTACCATGTGTCTTCATTGGAGGCGTTGTTCCGAAGCGGAATTCGCCGGCCCAACGGGCCAGAGGCGTGCTAAGATCTCCGGTGACTGCTTTACAATCTTTCTACTTCGCGCGCGCGGGGCGGCCCCTGGGGGCCCCCGGGCGGAAAGTACCCCGGCAAGGTCCCGAGAGAGTCCCGGGAGGAGTCACCAGGGCGCTCCAGCAGCGCACCAACGCGGCTCCGAGACGTCCCCGAGAGCCCCAAGAAGGGCCAAGAGGCTTCCAAGAGGCCCCCAAGATGCTACATGAGGGGTCCGAGATGCCACAAGATCGCTCCAAGACGCCCACGATGGCCCCCAGACGCCCCAAGAGGCCTCCAAGAGCACTCCCGAGAGGGCCCCAAGAGGCAAAATTCACTGCTTTTCCTTAGGTTTTGGAGAGATTTTGGCGTTTCCACCTTTTCGGCTTCACGACACCCCAAGACGGCCCAAGAGGCCCCCAAGACCGCCCCAAGAGGGCCCAAGAGGCCCCCAAGAGGGCCCCAAGACGGCCCAAGAGGGCTCCAAGACGGCCCAAGAGGCCTCCAAGACGGCCCAAGAGGGCCCCAAGAACGCCCCAAGAGGGACCCCAGGGGGGGAACACGAAACAATGTTTCGAGCCCTCGGCCCTCAGAAGTCCCCAGGAGGCCCCAAGAGGCCCCTAAGAGGCCCCAAGAGGCCCCCAACAGGCCCTCAGGAGGCCCCCAAGAGGCCCCCAAGCGGCCCCAGGAGGCCACCCAAATGCCCCCCCGAGCACGCAAGCAAGTGCCAGCGACGCTACACTATGGGCCGGCGGAATGAGCGAAGCGATTCAATAATAGTACAATCATCTTGTGATGAGTCTCTTCCCCGGCGGCATGGCCAGAAAGCGCCCGCCACGGACCACATGCTGCAAGATTTCTCGGCGCGCACGTCGTCCCTGAGGGCGCCATGCACACATACATAGCAGCGGGATGTCTGGGTGACGCCGAACTCTGGTGAAGGGGCCACTCTTGCGCGCAACCGGCTCCTCCTGCGGCGCCCACCCGGAGGCCAGGCCTGGGCTGTCGCAGCCGCCGCTCGACGGGGGCGCCGCGGGGGGGGCCTCGTCGGTGGTGCTTCGGCCCGAGCTCGGGCTCCTGCCGGGGCTGCCCGAAGAGCTCGAGGGGGTTCTCATCCCAGACACGCTCGCGCGGTGGCAAAAGCCAGGACTGGAGTGTTGTTTCGCCGCGTTCCGCTTCTGGGGGGAGCCCTCGCCAGGCCCCTATGGGCCACCCAAAACGACTCAAGATAACGAGCTGGCGCCCGGGGCAGGTGTCGAGACTGGACTCCTGGGGACCACGTCTTGAGGAGAGTCAGGACGTCGCACGTCTGGAAGGCAGGGCACACCAGAGCACACGGGCAAGGAACCGCTTGCAGAGACCCGCCCCGGAGGGCCCGCGATGGACTCTTCTGCGAGGGCCAGCCGGCGCTCCAGGCGCGGCATGGAGAGCATAAGACGCGACAGGCAGGGCACAGAGGCACCATCTGGATGTGGCAGAGTCTCCCCGTGCTGAGCATCCAGACCCCCTCGAGTCATGAAGAAAGCACGACGTGCGCGTTTTCTCTGTCATGTTCTGCCTCGGGGGGTCCTTGCCGGGCCTCGGGGCCGTCAAAAAACGACTCAGGATGGAAGAACAGTCCCCAGGAATGGGTCGATACCCCTGGTGGCCACGCATGGAAACAGAAGCAAAAAACACGACGACGGAATTCTGGGGCACTAGGGAGACCCGACGCTAAGCAGACGCCCTCGGCGGATCGCGCAGATTTCCTCGGTCGGCAGTGGGCCCCCGTTCCCTCGGGCGTGCGGAGCGCGCCAGGGGAGGCGCTGGGGATGCTGCCAGTGGGGTGCCCGGCGATGCCCATAGGGGTACCCATACCGCTGCTTCATGGACCTCTGCCAGGGTGCGCTCTGATCAAAGCTTCTCCGCTCGGTCCACCCCATCAGTAGGGAGGGTAGAATATGAGTGAGCGTGTCAGTGATTGTCCACCTGTTGCCTATTCGATCCGTTGTTCATGCTCATGCTGTGTCTTCGAACGGATGCGAGCTACACGTCAGTAGTCTTTGCTCCAGGGATGGTCGGAAGACCACCGGAGCTGCGTGTGCAGGCGGCGCTCATGCACGTTGCCCGGGCCGCTCTCTCGAGGTAAATTGCTCTGCGGGGGAAAGGGTACCGGTATCTAACAGGTGATATGTCGAGCCCCCCTCCCGACGTCTTATATTTTTCGCATGGACAGAACATTAGCTTGGAGCGCAACTCGGGGGTGCACGATAATGGACAAGTCGGAGGGCGGGGGAGAGAAACCGCCTGCGAATGTCGGCACCTTTCCCCCTCTGGGTCCCAAGAATTCCCCGCGGAACTAAGGAAGTTCATGCTCGTGCCGCTCTCTGCTCCCCAGGAGGAGGAGGAGGAGGAGGAGGAGGAGGAGGAGGAGCAGATCCTCCCGCGGGGCTGCCTTCCACGGGTCTCCGCGGCCAGTGCCACCAGCTTCTCCCCGAGCTCGCGCAGCGCCTCTTCTGCGGCAACTCGTGGGAGCCTTCCATGTCATATGTTGGCTCTTGCGAATCGACGCCGATCAACGCGAGTCGACGCTCGTCGACGCTACATCGACGCCAATCGACGCCAAATCGGCGCATCCTCGTCGATGACCACACGCTGGCACACGCCAGTGCACTCTTTGAAACGGAATTGCAAGGACATGCGCGGCTCCCATGAGTTGCTGCCGAACGCCTCCGCGTCCTGCGAGCGTCCACTAGCGTGGCATGGGCCACTGGCGTGGCTTGGGCCACTGGCGTGGCATGTGCCCATCTCACCCTCCTGGATGAGGACATGCGCTGTGCCCTTCGGGCTTCGAGGGGCAAGCGTAAACCTGAGGATGGCGGGGCTGAGATACCATGGCCCGGTGGGGATGGAGATACGGGGCGCACAAGGACATACTAGTACGAGATGTCCTCCTCTGAGGCGCGCGTCCGACCCGAACATATAGCACACACATCTTGTGAGGGATCGTCTCCCGAGCGGTACGGGCAGTAAGCGCCCACCACTTAGCACTTACTGCAAGATGTCCGAGCGCGCGCGACGCCCCTGGCGTACAGACGCAAACATAATAGTAGTATGCTCGTGTGTTTGGGTATGTCCTGCGCATGCCAGCTTAGCACTACTAATGTTGGTCGATGTGGCGTCTCAGGACGACCAAATCGACCACAACCAAAACTCAAGTGTTCATGTCGAGGTCGGTGGGTCCTTCCCGAGTGGCCCTCCCGAGAAGATCCACTAAGCTGTGGCTGGAGATGGGGATCGACCAACCGATGCTGACCTCCCCGACCTCCGGGGAGACCAAGAGGCACCCATACGGCAGGTTCGCGTCGTGACGACCCCAGCGTTGGTCTCTGACACCGCGTGGATCGTTCAACCTTGAACGATCGGCCGTTCCCGCAACGTCCAATCGTTCAACATTGCCCGATTCTACGTCGCCGCCGGCGTTCAATATTGAACGCCGCCGGCAGGGTCGCCGCCGGTCGACACGACGCGAACCTGCCGTACCACAACTCCACGGGCCACTCACAAGACGAATCCTACGAGGGCGACGAGGGCCCCCCAGGAGGCCCCAAAGAGCCAACACAAAGGAAATGTACAGGCATCGGTGCCCTCCCCTCCTCTCGGGCCGGGCGACAGGGGGAATATCAGAAGGGGAGTTTGAGAATCACCTCACGTAGCTGATCTTCCTGGAGCCTCCCAGCGCCAGAGGCGGCTACGTATCGAGGAACGGGCCCCTCGGTGGGGCCGAAACCAGCTGCATTCAGCAGATCTCGTAACCCCCCCTTTTCCAATCCCCCCCCTTTCGTCGGGCCCGATCCTCAGTCCCAACCAGAAATATTTTGATAACACTTCGTGCAAACCACAATAAGCCCTTAGAACATTCTTTGGTAGGCCTATAGACGAGCCGGGACGCTTCGCCACTGCTTGAGTAGAGGCATCGGTACCTCGATGGGTAAGTTTTCCATAACCACCAACAGAAGTAGGAGGGGGAGGGGGTCCTCCTCCACCTCCTCCTCCTCCTCCTCCTCCTCCTCCTCCTCCTCATCCTCCACCTCCTCCCCCCCTCCAACTTATGGGGGTGACGTGGTGGAAAACAGGCCCCTCATACCTCCCCCTCCTCGGAAGCTCGCGCTGCGCCTCCGCATCCCGCGAGCGCCCGCAGCCGACGCCGCCGCGCGCGGCTGCGCCCTCCTCCGCCGGCGCCCCGCTCGGGACCTGCGGGCCGCGGCCCCCACGGGCGCTCGCCGAGGGCGCCTCGGCGGGGCCGTCGGCGGGCCGCGCCCGCCGAGGGGCCGGCACGCCTGCCATGGGCGCGCGGGGCCCATGGGTCGGGCGCTGCCGGAGGTGCCTTCTCAAAATCCCTTCTCAATTGACCCCCCCCAAAGCAGCGGACCCCCCTCCAAGTGCGACCTAATATTCCGGACCCTCTCTTCGACGGAGCCCCTAAGCTCCAATCCAAAGAAAACGCCCCCCCAAAAAACAGGACCCCCCCAAATTACAAAAAAGGCGCCTCAAAAAACTGGACCCGGGGGACGATTGATAAGGGCTTTGGAGTTCGCTCAGAGTCAGGCCTCAGAGGATCTTACAGAAACTGGGGGCGCTTGTGCTTCTGCTCCCAAGGAAGACGCTTTAGCATTTCCGTTTTGGGCGCCGTTCCCGTGAACGTCTTCAGGTCTGGGAACGGCCCGATTCGCACCTGGTCGCTTGCTTTCCTTTTCCAATATGTTGTACATCTGTCTGAGGCTCACAATGCCGCCGACCTGACGTCCACATTCCAGGGTGTCGCTTTTAGAACGTTTCGATCGAGTCAAGAGCGAAACATGGAAGACAGACAAAGGGAACAAAAAGCCACAATCGCTTTCACAAACAACTGGGCGAGGACAACAAGAACCGCGGCGACTGGCTGCTCGCGGCTGTCGGTCTCCCCTTGGGATCCGGGCGTGGCATTGTTTTGCAAACTGGGCGTTTCCTCCCATCTTCAGAACCAGGGGCGGCCACTGCAGCTTGATCCGGCTCGAAACATGTGTTCTAAGGCTCTGGCCATATTTTGTATTTCACTGCTTCTGCGGTAACGCGTCAGCTCCCAGGGGGGTGCCATGTCGGGCATTGGTGTGCCCCAGAAATGACAAGGCCGTTTGTCGCCGTTGTCGAATAACCGCCTCTGGAACATGACAACGGTACAGCGGTAAAGGAACAAATCCCGATAACTGGAAAAAAAACTGCTCCGGGATTAAAACTGAAACAGGAAACGAATAGTTAACAAATGGCGACGGAACGGGGACAAAAACGAGGCCCGAACTGACACCAAAAGTGCGCAACGGAACCAGAGACAAACCTGCCCTGCCGAATCCCAGCCACAGGGCCGCCAAAGATCGACTCGAGTTTAGAATCCGGCCCGCCATAAGTGGTCGAGACCCAGGGTGCGGACGTGTCGGCCCACCATAAGTGGTCGGCCCGCAACGTCGGGAGGCCTAGCCCAAGGTGTCCACATCATCTCAGGTGAGGCCCGTGGCCTGCAGAGCACTCCCCTGGAGGCCCAGAGGGCCCCGAGGGGGCTCCAACTGGGGACCCGGGAAGCTGGGGACGCCCTGGGCCGGGAGCACCTCTGGCCACCCCCGCATGGAGGAGGGCGCCCTTGAGCCACCACGGCCGGGGGCGACCACGACGGCGCTCGAAGCTCTTCCGCCTTCTCCTTCTCCGTCCTCCCGCGTGCGCAGTGGGCCGAGCTAGGGCACTTCTCCGTCCTCCGCTCTTCTCCGCCTTCTCCTTCTCCGTCCTCCGCCTTCTCCTTCTCCGTCCTCCGCTCTTCTCCGTCCTCCCGCGTGCCGACGCTTTCGCAGTGGGCGGAGCCGGGGCACCCCCCGGCGGGCGGCCTGCGGTGTGGAGACCGGCCCTCTGCACACGGCAGACGGCCCGATGCTGGCAGACAGATGCAGTGGCCAGGATACAGTCGGACTTGATTGGAGAGGACACGCGGGAGGACACAAGACCCTTCCAAGGGCCACGTTGCCACAGAAATGCAGGAGGCATGGGTCGCAAGACACAGGACACGAGGGTACCCTTGATCTGGCAGGGTCGACCTACCAATCCGGGCCGCCTGTAGAATTTCTCGACTCGGGAATCCCCACGAGTGCATCTGCGGATCCTTGTCCCCGTTGGGCTTGCGAAGACCGGCGTGCGGCGACCGCTGGCACGGGCGGATCACGAGGCTCGAAGCAGACCTGCCAGACAAGGCCCACCGATCTGGGCGAGAGGGGCTCGCGCACTATCCGTGTCCCCCGTTGGCTCCCCCACACAGGAGGCCCAGGTGCGCTGCCTGCCAGCACCCGCCCACGAGGCTCCGAAGAGACGAACGTTCACCGCAACAAACAGGCCTTCTGCCTGAAAGGCCCAGCTGAAACGGACACGAATGGGGCCGTGCAATGCCCACTGGCACGCTGGTGGTCCCACCCGCTGGGCGGCCGGGGTCATATGCACGACAGCACGTGGTGGTCAGATGCGATGCGTTGAGCGTGCGCGAGCGGCTGTCAGTGAGCATCAGTAAGCATACGAACCAAAAGGTACGAGTTTGGGTGTGAGAATGAATCTGGGTTTGATGGGTATGGCCATTGTGATGACTCTTGCCAAGAGCACGCGTGCGAGCGTAAGCGTCCGCAGGAACAGTCACGAACACGAAAGCGGAGGTGAGAATGCGAATGAGACTGTGAGTGTGAATCTGGGGATGAGCCTGCGCAGATGGGCGAGTCTGCGAAGCAGCCTGCCTGGTGACGCATGGCTGCCTCCGCATGGTCGGCCGAGCCTGACAAAGTTCAGCAGCTGACGAGGGGCCAGGGACACGTGCTCCGAGTGGTGGGATTGCTGGTTGGAGTTCATCTGCTTCGGAGTCGTTTCGGGGCTTGGATCCCTGAGCTTGTCCTGGCCCCCTTGCGGTGCCCTCCTCAACCGTCGGGCCCAGATGGACCTGGTGCTCGCCAGGCAGCCTGCACCTCTCATGGACAGCCGACCCGATCAGATCCCTGGCCGGCGTGGACTCCTCGGGACCTCTCGCCCTGGACTCCTCCCTCCTCCCCCTCCCTCCTCTCCCGCACTACTGCCCCCCTCCCCCGACGTCCTCCTCGCACTTCTTCGCCCTCTTCCCTGCCGACGACCCCCCCACTGCGACCCCCACGCTCGCTCTCTCACCCCCGCCCGTTCGCCCTCCCTCACAGAAACCCGAGGCCCAGATACCCGACGCCGCGATTGTTCCCGACATCCTGACTCGCTTGCCAAGGCCAGTGTTCGATTCCGCGTCGTTGTCTGGGGCGAAAAAAACCATCCGCTCTGCTTCTCCTGTCAAGGCGTGGGGCGTGTGTGGAGAGCCAAGGAAAGGGACGAGCAATCCGGGCAGCCTGCCCAGTCCTGGTCGGGGTTGAGACAAGCCTGACGATGATTCAACAACGTGCCGCTCTTCGGACGCGGTATTTCGTGTGCGTGTTTCTGTCCGGCGAGGGTTGCCACAGGCTGCGGCATCCCTCAAAGTTCCGCAATGTGCGGCACGGGTCCAAAGCGAGGGAATTGATCCATGAGAAAACGCAGCAAAAACACTGACTCGATACATCCGAACGACGCCCAAACAATTGGCAACAGCGAGGAAGACAGCGGCGGCGGCGACGCCGTGGCCGAAACGGGGGGACCGGCGGCGCAACAGCGGGGCGGCAGGATCCCGCAGAGGGGGCACTGCCGACTGCACTCGCCGAGCCACTTGCCGATGCAGGCCCGGTGGAAGTGGTGGCCACACGGAAGGGAATTCACCTCTGGCGGGAGGGGAACCCTGATGAGACTGAGGGGGCCGGACGGTCATTCACTGTCCCTGTGTGCGTGGCTGAAGTGGAGTTCCGCGGTGCGAAGTGTTGTTGGTATTGTTGCTGCTGCTGATACTGCTGCTGTTGCGATGCTGGTGTTGCTGTTGCTGTTGTTGTTGCTGCTGTTGTTGTTGGTGTGGTTATTGCTGTGACTGTTGTGGTTGTTGTGTGAATGGTTGTGGTTAAGGTTGTGGTTGTGGATGTGGTTGCTGTTGTTGTCGTTATTGCTGTTGTTGCTATTGTGTTTGTGTCTGTTGTTGTGTTTGATGTCGTATGATTCCGCTGCTGTTGTTGATGATGGTGTTGTCGTCGTCCTCGCCCGCGACCCACCCGCGTCCCAGCCGCGACCCCGCGACCAACCCCGCAACCCACCCGCGACCCACCCGCGACCCAACCCGCGCCCGCCCCTTCACTCGTATCCGCGACTGCGGGTGCTATATACTAAGCATTTTGGCGATCTGGTTTGGTTTAATCCTGACCGTCTTCCTAGACTTCGACCTCAAAGGCCCACTCTGGGGCCCCTGGGCAGTCGGACATGGAGCCGGGATGCGGCGCTACCCCCAGGGAAAGGGTCGGGACCTCTGGGGCCGCGCACCGGTACGCACACATCGCTGGATGTGTGGGAAAGGGGAACAGTAGGAACAAGACGCTAGGAACAAGACGAGGTGAGATGGCGACTCCTGGAAGATGCTCGTGCACACGACGAGGCCACGATCCCTCGTGACAAAAACGATGTGCGCGCGTCCCGACCTTCTAAGACGGTCCACTCAGGCAACCAAGACAATGAAGATTGCAGAGTATGCCTGGAAGACGGCGCAGATGGCCCCAAGACCGCCCAGAATTGCTTCAAGACTGCCCATGATGCCTCCGTGAGAGCCGCAAACTTACCTCCAACAAGGTGCACGGACGCAGAACACATTGATATCCGATTGGCTCTTGCATGAAGTGTGCATGCTCCGCTTTCCCCACTACCGTCAGCTCAAGACGGCCCACGAAGCCTCCACGATGGCTCCAAGACGGCCCAAAACGCCTGCAAGAAGGACTCCATATGGCCCAAAACGGCCCCGCGATGGCTCAAGAGGCACCCAGTACGTCTCCAAGGCGACCCAGGAGGGTCTGCCGTGGGATCCCAAACGGCCTCAGAAAGCCGATGTGCGGCTCAAGACGGTCCACGACATCAACCAGACTTGCAACTTACAGCCAGGAGGGCTCAAGACTGCACAAGAGAGCCCCGAGACGGCGTAAGAGGACCCCAAGACGGCTCAAGAGGACCAACAGAAAGTCCCAGGATGGCCCACAAGGGCTTCACGATGGCCCACGAGGCATCCAAGACGGCCCAAGAAGGCGCCGAGGATCCTACGATGGCCCATGAGGCACCGAGAACAGCCCGAAGACGGCCAACGAAGCCTCCAGCGGCACCTTCCACGGCCTTTGATAGCGCATGACTCTTTGACGCCCAAAATGGCTCACGACGGTCCAAAAGCATACCGAATACGGCCGAGAGGGCACCAAGACGGCCCAAGAGCCCCGAAACGGCCGAAGGCAGCTCCATGACGGCCCCGAGTGACTCCCATAACTGCCCCAAAGGAGGCCCAAACAGCGACAAGACAGCCCGAATGAGCTCCATGAGCGTTCCGTTTGACGAGAAAATGAATCTCTCCCCAGCCAGACGCGTGCGGAAGACGGATCCTTTGCAGGTTCCCCATCGCGCTGTTGAAGCGGGAATCTCTGCAAGCCCCCACTTCAGCCAAACGCGGGCGGCAGAGTGGCCATTTGCAGTTCCCCCTCCCGCAGCCAGACCAAGAAGGCTCCAAAGCCCCCGTTGCAACAAAACTAGACGGAGCGAGAATCTCGCGAAGTTCTCTCTCCCGCAGCTGGAGCGAGAACGCATTCAAACTCCTCTCCAACCAAATGCACACGGCAGCGAGGACCTTTCAAATTCCTCTCCCGCGGATGGAGCGAGGCCCCTTTTCAAATTTCGTCTCCAATTCAACGCAAACGGGGCCGAGAACCTTTACAACTTGCGTATTCCGAAGCTGGAGCGCAGACATTGTCCAGGTTCGCACTCCAACCAAACGCAGGCGAGAGCGAAAACCTTTCCACGTTCTCCCACCCGTGGCTGAAACGATGCTTCAAACTCGACCTCGGGCGAATAGCATGCGAGAACGAACCCTTTTCGAATCACCTCTCCTCCGGCTGCAGCGAGAGCGCTTTTGTTAACGTGCACGCCAGCGCAACGTGGACGAGCGTTCTGAAATCAGAAGAATCTGTCTTCCCGACTGTCTTGACTTGAAATGTCTGACATGCGCCCATGGAAAGACATTCGAATGGAAATCGCACATCATTCCTTCCGTTTCGCATGAGAACTCGTCGCTCCGCCGTTTAGGAAAAACAAGGGATCCCCCATAGCCTCCTATCATAGATAGCTGTATTTCAGCACGCGCCCGCTGTAGTACGTGCCTCGAGACAAGAGGGAGATGGTGCGATAATTGCTGGAAATGAGTGTGTATGTGTGTACGTTCGCGGGATAACATCAGCTCCCCTCCTCCTCCTCCTCCTCCTCCTCGTCCTCCAGCTGTTACTGCTGCTCCTCCTCCTCCGCCTCGTCATCGCCATCATTCACGTCAGCATACTCCGCACTACTATCACCATGACTCTCTACAACTTGGAGGGACGAGGTGTCGCGTGGCAGCCGCCCAGCCCACCTCGACTCGTCGCAAACCATAATGACGGGTTGGCACGGTGGCTTCACTTGCCGCAAGCAGCTGGATTAAGCCAGACTGTGTCGGATGAAACTGGGCTGGGGCCAAAGAAATACCAGAGCCGCTACCAACACGCCCTCATTCCGTATCGAGGACGCGAGGGAGAAGGACGACATGATGTCGTGTGGGGACAGCTTAGTCTCGAAACGCAAACAGGTGCGCTGGAAGGAATGAAAGTTGGTTGCAACTGCGAGATTCAAGAGCAACCTGGCCCTCGAAAGATCGAAGATTCTCAGAATGTCTCTTAGCGCCAACGTGTGCTTGACCACAATAGCCCCCCAACGTGACGCAGGCAACGGAACGACGGCCATCGCAAGGTGCGTGCGATCAGTGGGGCTGGGCGGGGTGAACACGCAGTGGGTTAGAGCCTATCTGCAGATAATCGACCGAATTCACTGGAAGAGACACTGTAAACATGATCATCATTTCGGACATTCGCGCGGATGCCTTGGATTGGCGCTGGGCCCCCTTCCGTGGCGCGCGAAGCGCGCCAGGGGCGGCGTCAGACGGACGCGCAGATCCCACGAACCGGTGCAAGCCCCTGAACATTGATGTTCGTGCAATTGTGTTGTCCTCGAAACGATCGGGCCCCGAAACTCGCCACGCCGTGAGCCGCGGCCTTGTTTGCAGCCTTTCGCCGAGCATTGTGGCCCACTGACTAAGAGACTGATGACAGGCCCCGCATCCCACGATTCGCACTTGCAGGCTAGAGTGTAATGGGCATCGCGCTGGATTCGACCTGGCCTTTCTGCAGGTGGGGCGGCGGGGGGGGCGAAGGGGCACGGGAGGGATTCGAGAGGGGATCGCTGTGGCTGTTCTCCCGACTGC
>CAUYUJ010018281.1:1503606-1561106 GCA_963575745.1 Prorocentrum cordatum | reverse complement strand
GACGCTGGACTCGCGCGGAGCAAATCGAAAAATTAGCTTGGCGAACGGCCCAACCATATGCAATTGCGAATACCGCAATCGCGAACATCACCTCCGCCCGCGCCTCCTATGGGGCCACGAACCGCGCGAGGGGCGCGCCGACGTCCGCGGCGGGACACGCAGCGCGGACGAAGACGACGGGTCTGCGCGAGAGACTGAGAGCAGATGAATCTGATCGCGAGCGAGTCTGATTGCGAATGAGCCTTCGCGCGCGTGAATCTGCGCGCATAGAAAGGTTGACGCCCACGTCGGCGCGCCCGTCGCGAGGATCGAGCCCGCTTCCTCCCCGCTCCTGTGGTGCCATGTAGCCCGCCCGCGCCAACGTCCAAGGTTGCGGGCGCGGCGCCGCGCCGAGCCCCGGCGACGCGCGCCTGTCGCCCCGAAAGGGTCCCGGCGACGCGCGCGGGTCGTCCGCTGCGCAGAGCGGAGAGAGCGAGCTGGCTCGCCGATAGCGGGCAAGGCTCTGGCCGCCAGACAGAGCGACGACGTGGGCGAGCGAGGCGCCAGGCCGAGCGCAGCGCGGAGTTCCCGCGACGCGAGGCCAAACAATCAGAACGTGGAGAGACGGCGAGGCTCGGGCGGGCCGCTCCTCAGGTCAAGCCTCGCGGATGAACTCGGTGAAGCCCAGCTCCCTGGCGAGGGCCGTCGCCTGTCTTCTGCGCCGCTTCGCGCGCGCCGCAAACTGCTCCAGCTGCTTCCGCAAGCTCTCCGTCCGCCCTGCCAGGAAGAACTCGATGCGCGGCGCCCGCGTGAGCAGGAGGTCATCGTGGCGCGTGGCGCGCGGGAGCAGCGCGTTGAGCTCTAGCCACCAAGCGTCGTCCTCCTTCTTGCCGTTCCCGACCTCGCGGCGGCCGCAGATCAGGATCACGCCTGGGCGACGTCGGCCGAAGGAGCAGCGCGCCGGGCAGCCGACGGCCCAGGGCGAGAGTCCACATAATCGAAGTCTGGCTGAGGACTGCCCGCGTCCAGCAAGTCTGGCCGTAAACTGTCCAGAACGCATTTCCCTCGCCCCGTCGCCTTCGCGCATGGTGCGCCCCTGCCGCTGGAGCCGTCGGTGGAGCTCCCTGTGGGGCCACGAAGCGTGTGAGGGGTGTGCCAAAATGGGGCGGCGCCGCCATGCGAGCTCCGCCATTGGGACCGTAGGTGGAGCTCCCTATGGGGTCTCGAAACGAATGAGGGGTGCGCCAAAATGGGGCGGGGAGGCCATGCGAAATCAACCACTGGGACCTTAGGTGGAGCTCCCTATGGGGCCACGAAACGTGTGAGGGGTGTGCCAAAATGGGGCGCGGATGCCATGGGAGTTCCGCCACTGGGACCGTAGGTGGAGCTCCTATGGCGCCACGAAGCGTGTGAGGGGTGTGCCACACTGGGGCGGGGATGCCATGCGAGTTCCGCCACTGGGACCGTAGGTGGAGCTACCCATGGGGCCACGAAGCGTGTGAGGGGTGCGCCAAAATGGGGCGGGGATGCCATGCGAGTTCCACCAGTGGGAGCGTAGTTGGAGCTCCTTATGGGGCCACGAAGCGTGTGAAGGGTGCGCCAAAATGGGGCGCGGATGCCGTGCGAGTTCCGCCACTGGGACCGTAGGTGGAGTTCCCTATGGGGCCACGAAGCGTGTGTGAGGGATGGAGCGGGGATGCCATGCGAGCTCCGCCACTGGGACCTCAGGTGGAGCTCCCTATGTGGCCTCGAAACGAGTGAGGGGCGTACTTAATTTTGGCGGGGATGCCATGCGAGTTTCGCCACTGCGACCGTAGGTGGAGCTCCCTATATGGGGCCAAGAAACGTGTGAGAGCGGTGCGCCAAAATGGGGCGGGGATGCCATGCGAGTTCCGCCACTGGGACCGTAGCTGGAGCTCCCTATGGAGCCACGAAGCGCGTGAGGGGTATACCGACAGAGAGACACGCGGAAGGCAGAGGCAGGAGGGGAGGCAGCGGGAGGAGAAGGAAGGAGGACGCGGGCGCTGTCTTTTCAAGACGAGGACCCAACACCACAGGATGGTTGGGAAAACCAACAGCCTACAATTGGGATGGCCACGAACCACCCCCACCTACACCCTGCGAAATGCTTTAGAAATCATGGGTTAAGAAATTCATAGTCTCAGAATTTGAATAAAAACCCAGAAGTTCTATCAAAATCTTTGGATTTACACTGAAACGTTAAGAATAATCGAGACTCTGGCCGAAAACTTGGGTTTTCTTAAGCATCGCCTGGAGTGTACAATCACGAAACCTATATCGCCGCTGCCTCCATCGCCGTGGGTGCCCCTACGAAGCAAAACGTGTCGGACGACGTCTAGAAACGAGGCTCCGAAAGGTGCCTGGGCGGGGCACGAGCGGGCACCCAAAGGCGACGGACGAGGGGAGCAGGCAGGCCCATAGTTGCGCGTGGCCCCGCGGCAGGGTGGGCGGCGGGCAGGGTGCGGGGGAACGAAGAGGTAACGATACCGCTAATACCCGGACCTCGCCCCGGGGTGTGCTGTGGGCCAGAACTTCGAGGCGGATCCGGCCGCGGCGACGAGGGCCACCCAGGAGGTCCAAAAAGGGGAGAGATAAAGAGAGACAGAGAGAGAGAGAGAGAGAGAGAGAGAAAGAGAAAACCAAAAAAAGGGGACAGGTGATGGTATGGGAAACGTTCCCTCCTCTGAGGGAGGCGCCTCGTCGGCGGCCTCGAACGCCGCCAGGCACACGGAGCACCTCGGTCGGCACGCATGGGCTTAGCGGCCACGGGGCCCGGCGGGCCGAGAGGTGCCCGGGCCCGGGGGCTTCGCCAAGCTCCGCGGGGGCTTCTCTGGGGAATGCCCGACGCCGAACACCTCCGATGCATTACGGTGCGCGCGTGGACGCACCCCCTGCTTTGGGGTCGGCGCCTGCTTCCAAGCCTCCAACTGGAGGGCCTCTCTTTGTGCTCCCCGCCGCACGCTCATGGACGCCCCGTATACCCTCGCAATTGCGTCTTTTGAGTGCGCTGGCGTCGACCAGCGTCTGGTTATCGATGGAACCGCGCGCCGACCCAGCTTCGACTAACTAACTAGCGTCGATGACCTTCGATTCGCAGGAGCCAACAAGATGGTACGGTAGTTTCGCGCGGCCTCGGCGCGCGCAAGGGTTCTTGACACCACGTCGACCGTTCAGCCTTGAATCGATCGCGGCCCCGATTATTCAGAGCTGGATTTCGTCGGGTCCAGGAGCGTTGCCCTGCACCTTGGTGATCTCGGTGCTCCCGCAAAGCAGTGCACAACCTTGGACGCCTTGGCCAGCGTCGGCAGCGAGCCAACGCCGCATGAACCTATCGTATCGAACCTATCGTATTGTTCCTCCCCTCCCTCGTCCGCCTCCCGCGTCCTCCCAAGCTCCAGCTCGGCGAAATGCCAACACGCCAGACAAAAAGTCAAACCGCATCACCAGACATCCGCCGATGTCATTTGCTCCACGTTTGGCCCCAGCAATCCCGACCACTCCTCTGGGAGTAGCGTTCTGGCCCGTAGTCAACCAAAAACCGAAACCAAAGAAACACTCAACCTTGCTTTTCATCGATTTACCCGGTGAACAATTACAACTTCAGAAAGGGTCGTGTCGTTGCCGCAGGGCGGGGGACTGGGGCCCCGGGTACCGGTAACGCTTGGGCGGGTTTGGGCGAGGTGGGGCACGTCAAGGCGGGGGGTGCGAGGCGATCGCCATCGTATGCGAGCGAGCACTAGTATGGGGGGTGTGGTCCAACCCCCGTCCTACGCTTTGACGAGCGGACAGCAGGCGCCCCGCGCAGCCGCGGGCGCCCGGGAAGGCGCCGATCAGTCCGGCGCTTTGGGGAGCAGCCCCCGTCCTACGCACGATCGTTGTAATTACATGGGGGGGTAGGGCGCCACAGTTTACAAGAACCATCTCCTTGCGGGAGATGTTCGCCTCAGATTCCTGCTGGGCGGTCTCCAGAAGCCGAAGGCAATGAAGAATGCCCAGCATCAAAAACTCCGACCGTCGGAGATCTGAGTCGATCCTCTGTACTGGGTTGTGGATGTAGGCCTCTTGGGCCGTCTTGAGCGCCTTTGGGGCTGTCTTGAGGCTCCTCTGGGGGCCTCTTGGGGGTCGTCCTGGGCTGACGGCCGAGGAGGGTGATTGCGGGGAAAGGACGCCACAGCTCTGGGAACATGGATGGCCTTGGCCTGATCGGGCCCTCCTGGGCGTCCTCCTCTTCCATTTCCTTTCTCCTGTTCCCACCCTTCCTTTTCAGCAGCACGATGGTCTCCTCCTTCTCCTCCTCCTCCTCCTCCTCCTCCTCCGCCTCCTCCTCCTACTCCTCCTCATTCTTATCATGTTCCTTCCTCTCCTCCGTTGTCCTTCCTCCTCCTACTCCTTCTTCTCCTCTTCCTCCTGCTCCTCGAAATGCCAGTTCGAGCTCCCCCACTTGAGCCACTCCTGGGGCCCTGTGCCCTCCTTGAGGGCGGCCGAGGCGCACATCGACTATCTGCAGCTTGACCGAGGCCGAGAGCGGCACACCGGCGATGCATCGGCGGCGACGCATCGGCGACGCCGACGTGGAGGAACTCGGGCTCCACACCCGCGGTGCATCGACGCCGCATCGGCCGCGCAGGGAAGCGTTCCCAGCCCAGGGGCCTCGCTCAGCCCAGAGCCTGGCAGCGCGAGTCGCCGAGGCCGACATCCAGGAAGCGCGCTCGTGTTGAAAAAAAACTGACCGTCGGAGAGCTGAGTCCCAGAGAAGCCCCGAAGAAGAATCCGATCCCCTGGTAATCCCCGGACCTCTCCTGGGGCGCGCTCTGACCAGGATTCTTCGAGGCGGCGAAGGCCCCCCCCCAAGAGGCTCAAGACGAAAAAACGGCGAGGACGAGAGAAGCGCAGCGGAATCGACGCCTCTCGGGGATGGACAGACCTCCCTTTAGTAAAACGTGGTTTAGTGAAAACGACTTCGGGCCCAAACCTGGCGGGCGCAAGCCTGGAAAATAACGGCCACGGCGCCCACTCGAAAACCGAAAACGGACAATTCACTAATCGACGTGTCACTATTGAGGGTTCTGTCCACCCCCGAGCCTCTTCTCCTCCTCTGGAGCCGATCCTCCGGGCGGGGGCCGCACTGCCCTCCCAAACGGCCGGGGGCCATCTCCAGCTCTGCAACCGGCCGGGGGCCGCACTGCTCTCCCAGGAAGTCGTCGCAGGGCGCCAGCGGCAGGCTGCCGAGCCCACCAGCGCTCACCGTCGGCCTGCTGGGGGGATCCGAGCCTCCGTCGCTCCGCTCGGACGTCTGCGGATAGCCTGTAAAAGCCCAACGCATTGGCCAACAAAAACACACCCACGATCTGCACCTTCCGCACCCGCCGCGCGGCAGGTGCCGCACCGCCGTCGCCGCGGGGGTAGTCCAGACCTCTGGGGAGCCAGATGCGAACATTCTCACGATGTCCTATGTCTGGGCGGGGGGCGAGGGGATGGGCGCGGCGGGGGAATATTGAGGCTCTTGACACCCAGAACGGTCACTTCACAACCAGACCGGGCTCTTAATGACAAGGAGGCGCTCAATATCTATACCTTCGAGTTCAGAACGGCCACTTTGCATTGCAGAGACGCCTCCCCTGCTGAGACCAGGGCAAGCCGGAGAGGCCACACGAGACGTCGCCAACGGCGAGAGCCGACGGGAGATGATGATGAGCATGATGATGATGATGATGATGATGATGATGATGATGATGATGATGATGCTGATGCTGATGATCATGATGATCATGATGCTGATGATGGTGGTGGTGGTGATGATGATGATGATGATGACGATGTCGACGATGATGCGGATGTGTAGGAACATCAATATGGTCATGCAAATAAGTACGACTGTGAATATGAAATTCAATGTGCATGGAAATTTGACTATGGGAATGAATACGGATATGAACACGACTATGAATATGACTACGAATGGTGATGATGATGATGATGATGACGATGCCGGTGACGATGATGAGGTGGGATGCTGATGGCGATGCCCCTGATGATGACGACGATGATGGTGGTGAAAATGGTGATGAATGGAATGGGGGTGGGGGATGATGACGAGCAGTAGGAATGAGGAGCAGCAGCAAGAAGAGCAGGAGACAACTGGCAACACATCGTGCCCGTCGTGCCCCCCCACTCTCTGCCACCTGGCAGTTCAAAGTCGTCCAACTGTCGCCACTTCCCTGGCTCGTGGGGCTGTGTAAAAGGGCGCCGTCCTACGGGCATGCGACTGGATACATCGGCCCCATGGGCACTTCCAGCAGTGCAACCGACGTCACTTCCTAGGCCACATGCCCTATCTTCCCCTGGCTGATCGACTGTCACTGTATGTAGTCTTCTACCAAATACACAATAGTTTCGTGTGTATGTGTGTGTGTGCCTGCGTGCGTGCGTGTGTGTTTGTTTGTGTGTGTGTGTGTTTGTGTGCCTGTGTGCGTATGTGTGGGTGTGTTTGCGAGTGTGTGCGCGCCCGCCCGTTCGATGACGTTCCTTTCTCCGCCTCGACAATGTGCGCGGCCACGATTGCCAAAAAATGTACGTTTGCGTTTTAGGCCGGCGCGGGCGGGCTGCGTGTGCCTGACCTGGCTTGCACTGCCTCGACGCTGCGCGCGAGGCCGCGACCGCAAAAAAAGTGCAGTGTGTGCGTGTGTGTGTGTGTGTGTGCGTTTGTAAGTGTGTGTGTGTGGATGTGTGTGTGTGTGTGGGTGGTGTGTGTGTGTGTGTTTGTGTATATGTGCGGTGTGTGTAAGTGTGTAAGTGTGTAAGTGTGTGTGTGTGTAAGTGTAAGTGTGTAAGTGTGTGTGTGTGTGTGTTGTGTGTGGGTGCGTTTCGCTGGGCGCCTCCTCCTCTCCCCCTCGTGCATTGTGGCTGCATTCGAGTTCGTATGCCCTACAAATGCTTCTCCGCCAGCACAGTCACTCTGCCTAGCCGCCGACGCAAAAAGTGTGTGCGCGTGTGTGCGCGCGTGCGTCGCACTGCCGAGGGCGCACGTCCAGCCACCACGAGAGCAACTGACTGAGGCCTGCGCATCTCGCAGGGGCCTCAGGGCTTGTCTGCAATGGTGTGGGCTCTCCCCCCTGCTTCGGATCCTGCCCTCCCTCCCCGTCGCCGGCCTCGCGATCGTGTCGTCGAGACGGAGGAGCGTCTCGTAGTCGTTGGGGGTGATCTGGCAGGGCCCGCGCGGGCCAACGCGTGGGAGGCGGCCATGCACGGAGGGCAGCCGCGTGGAGCACCAACAACCGCCCAAGATGAAGGCAAGACTAAAGCACGATCGGACAGAAACGATCGACAACTACGAAGGGTGTGGTTTGCAAAGAGTGCGGTTTGCTGCCCGCACCCTGGGGGGCGGGCGAGGACCTCGGCAGAGTTCCCCGCCGCGCCCCGAGGAAACCCGACGAGGACACATGGTGCCCCCAAAAGCCGAACGACGCAGAAATCGCACAAAGACGTAACCAAACCATCTGTAGTCGCCGAAACAAATCAAGAATCTCTCCAGCGTGATTAAATTCACGAGATCTCCGGAGGTAGCGCGAACGTACAGCCCCTGGCGACGGGATCTCCATCCAGAGGCGCCTTCGACGATCCCAGGGTCCGCAGAGGGCCCTGGGGAGCCCAAGTGCGACGCGAAAACTTGCAATACCCTTCTCCTCCAGGCCCGCTCTCCTTCATGGCGACCCTCTGAAGCCTGCCGGCGGGAAAGAATGATCGGTCGCCGCGGCGGTTCCAAAGCACTCCGAAGCGCCCACAGAGCGACCCAGAAAACTCTGGAGCGATGAATGTTACCCCAAGCCTTCCTCACAAACCACCTCACCCCGCGGCGCCGATTCCAAGAACGCGCGAAACTCCGTATATCGGAGAGGAAAGGTGGCGAGAGAACACGAGCGCATGCCAAGAGTGGCCGAGAAGGTAACGGACGAGGGAAACATCATACATACATTCACGCGTGTGCGGACACAGTTTCGCAGTTGTTCCCACCCTGAACACCGATTGTCTGCTGCTCGTCTTTCCTCGTCGAAAATCCTGGAACTTCGGGGGCTAACAATGCTGCGGTTACGGACCGCGTGGTGACCTCGGAATCCCTAACGACCTCTCCGCGCGGTTCGTCACCACGCGGTCATAGCACCCCAGAGGCCCCGGTTGCCCGAGACGTTTTCGGAGAAAGACCCGAATCCCAAAACCGCGCGGTGACCCCGAATCCCCACTGACTCATCACATTGTGGTAACTGGGCGGCCTTCTCAGCCGAGCGGGCCATCAGGCGCTTGTCTGGGGAATTGCAGAGCGTCGGGCAACAGCTACGGTGCGCTGTGCTGGCGTCGGATGCCGCGGTCCGGTGCTCGGAGGTCGCAGAGCGTTTGCGAGCCCTGTTGCCCGAGGCCGTTGCGAACGTGCACGGCCGACGGCCGACGTGGATCGACAAACTGCGCAAGAACATCGCAGAACAATTGGGGCCACCCGAAGAACAGTTCCCAGATTTGTTCATGCCACCCATAATGAGTAAAACTGACACAGACTTGTTCATGCCACCCGTAACGAATGCAGCTGTAATAGCCCTTGCGCCAACTCTAACGCAACTCTCTCGCGGAATGAAAACGATAAGAAAAAACGGGCCTGATATCTCTTCGCCGTATTCGGCATCTGGGGTCTTAAATGGGCCCCGAGACTATCACAAACCGGCGCTGCGTTGAGCAAATTATTCCGGGAAGCGCCCTGGGTAACAGGACCTGTTTCCGCACGACAGGGGGGGGGCTGGCTCGGTGAGGTTCCACATGCGGACTGTTGTTGCATTGTTGTTGTTGTTGTTGAATACTCACTTGAAATTATTATTGTAAACCCCCCCTCCAATGCACCTGGCGTCTTCCAATGAAAGTGCTCCTTCCGGGGCTCGCACCATGTTTCCCATGGAAGATCTTGGTCCTCCAACTGGCCCCTTGGCCGCCCTGGCCCCCGGTTTACAACAACAACGGCTCCAGCCTGATACTTCGCTCAGAGGTTTTTCAAATTCGCGCTCTCGCGCGGGACTACCTCGCAATTGATGCAGGAATCGCTCTCGCACCTGCACCGCGCCCTCACGCTCAGGAATCGCGCCCTCGCTTTGGCTGTTCTCAATAGTTACTTGGAAATCGCGCTATCGCTGGAGACTTCCTCGCGTTTCAGCAACCTGCCTGCTCGACCTGGCCGCCTGGGCACGCCTTCCTGACTCGCCCGTGGGGACCTACCCGCCCGATCAACCCGTCTGGTTCTGCCACGTGGTTTCTGCGCCTAGCCCTCGCACCTATGCTTCATCCTTCTCCCTCCCCCTTCCATCTGACTTCTCTTCCCCTGACGTAGGGGCTGCGAGGAGTACACGTTGCAGGTAAGCAAGATACACCCCCAAGAGGGTACGATCGAAGAAGAACATGGCGGGTATCGAGGGTTTGGGATATACGTGTTGAACAACAATATTAAAGTGATTGCTGTTCTTGCCATCTTCGCCCAACTCGCGACACCGCCCGCGACCCACCAGCGACACGCCCGCAACCCACCCGCGACCCACTCCACTGTTGCGGATAAGAACGAGGGCGCGCTCAGGCGCGGGGTGGGTCACGGATGGATCACGGGCGGGTCGCCGGTGGGTCGCGGGGTGGGTCGTGGGTGGATCGGGGGTGGGTCTGGGGGTGGTCGCGGGTAGGTCGCGGGCTGGTCGCAGGTGGGTCGCGGGTGGATCGCGCGTGGGTCACGGGTGAGTCGCTGGCTGGTCGCGGGTGGGTCGGGGGCACGACAACAACAACACCAACAACAACAACAACAACAGCAACAGCAACAGCAACAACAACAGCAACACATATTGAGACTGCTCGCTCTTATCTGCTCACGTGCCATTCCACACGTGTTTCCCGAACCCTCGACACCCGCCCTCTTCGTCTTCGATCGTACCCTTCTTGGGGGCATATCTCCTTACCTGCCTCGTGTTGTTGGTGTTGCAAGAGGAGGGTTAGTAGTATAAGCGGCAGAACCAGACGGCCGGGTCGGGCGACCGGACCCTAACCGTTAGGTCGGGCGGGCGGGTTGGCGAGCGGGTCGCTGAAGCGACAATCCCACATGAATCGGAAAGAAGTTTTGACTGATAGCGCGATTCCCACATAAACTGCAAGGGGGTCCAAAGCAGGAGCGTGCTTCTGAGGTGTATCGGAGGCACGGCACCGCAATGAATTCCGAGGAAATACCATGCGAGAGCGAGATCCCTGATTACATTATGATGAAGTCCTGAGCGAGAGCGCGAACTTGCAGTACCATGCGGGGAGGTACCAGGCGGGAGCCGCTGGTGTTGTAAACCCGAACCCAGTATCGCATTCTGAGGCTCAAAACCTCCCCCTGTGGATAATCGGGTGCGAGCCTTGGAAGGGGCACTTGGATTGAAAAACAACAGGTGCATCGAAGGGGGGATCAACAGCAAATAGCCCTCAGATATAGGCTTTCGATAGCGACAACAAACAATATGTTTGATACTGGTCGCTCTTATCTGCTCGCGTGCCATTCAGCATGTGCACCCCCAACCCTCGATGCCCGCCCTCTTCTTCTTCGACCAGGCTCCCTTGGGGGTATATCTTCCCTACCTGCCTCGTGTAGTTGGCGCAGCCGCGTACACAGAAGAAGGAAAGGCAAAGGGAAGAGACAAGGGGGAGGGAGAAGGACGGATAGCAAGAGATATTTGCAGATAGGAGGCCTGGGGGCAGGAGTACAAGCGGCGGGCGGGTCGGGCGGCCGGACCCTGACGGGCAGGAGCGCGTTTCTTTATGATCGGCGATGACGGGCGTCATGGGGGGGGGTATGACGTAACGCCCCCACCCCCCCCGCCGTGTGGCTCCGGCACCACAGCCGCGCCCCCGCGCACGACGACGATGAGCGACGAGCGACGAGCGACGAGCGACAATCCACGACGACGACGACGCGAGCAGCATGTAGGTGGCGATCTGCCCCACTGCGCCTGTGTACACCACAGTGCTCGCGTGCACCACAGCGCTTGTGTACACCACAGCGCCTGTGTACACCGCAGCGCTTGCGTGGACCACAGCGCCGGTGTACTCCACAGCGAATGTGTACACAGCAGCAGCCATGTGCAACACAGCGCCTGTCTACACCACAATGCTTACGTGCACCACAGCGCCTGTGCACACCACAGCGCCTGTCCACACCACAGCATCCGCGTGCAACGCAGCGCTGGTGTACACCAGAGCGCCTGCGTACACAGGACAGGTAGAAGAAGCATGTCGGCGAGGATCTGCTGCGGACAGCCAAACGCCACGCCGAGGACATGCTGATCATGTAATGCGACGTTTTGGCCCTCCTCCTCCTCGACCTCCGCCTTCTCATCCTCCTCGGGGTGAGGATCGGCTGCTCGAACTGCACGTGTCGGGCGGGCGGGCCCAGACGAGCAGGTCGAGCTGGGCGGGCCGCTACACCGTCCAATGCTGGCACGCCTCCGGCGGAGCGCAGCCGCTGGAAAAAGCGTCCCCGGAGACCACCGAGAGCAAACGACAACGCCCGCAAACCTTCGACCTCATGTCGGGGAGACGTAAGACCCTGGTACGGGGGACTCGGAAATCCCCGACGAGGTCGTCAAAAAAATGACGAGGCCGAGCCTGCATTCTGACGAGGCCTCCCGCTGCAGACACCCCACGAAACTCCTCCTCGTCAAAATCCGAGTCGCGGTCGTCAAAAAACGATGGCGAACCCGAGTCCCGGCAAACCCGGGTCTTACGCTCCCCCGATCATGTCTCGCCCCCGAACTTCTCCTCCCCTAACTTTGCTCTGGGCCTCTTGTAGGTGGCGACATCCGAACCGTAACCCCACCACGCATCGATGCCCCTGAATCGATGGGAGCGGGGGGTCGGGTTCGGATTCCGCCACGTGCTAGGCAAAATTCGAACCCTACCCACGCCACCCATCGAGTTGCCTGAATCACTGATGGGCAGGAATTGACCTTCGCCGCCGACTTTCCCCTGGGGGCTCCCCAGCAGACCTCGCGGTACAGCAGGTCAGCCACCTCGGACGCGCGCAGCCCGCACGGGAGCTGCTTCTCGCCTGGGCGACGGGGAAGAGGACAAGGATAAAGGTGGTGACAAGGCTGTCGGGGGTCTGTTGGTCAACTCTGCCCGAATCTACCGACCCCCCAGGTAGCGAATGGATGCGAGCCCCGATCTCCACGGCTCGTGAGGCTGCCTTAGGCGAGCCATCCCCCAGGTTTCTGCGGGGCAAGGCTTCCCCTCACGGCGGGAGATCCTGCTTCTGCGAATGGAAAGTCTGTGTCCAGCGGGCGGCGGTGGCTACCATCTGTCTGGTGCACCCCCCTCGGAGGAGGGAAAAGAACAGAACATCTGCGATCCAAAATGCGTTCCCGAAGCAACCTGATTGAACGTGCTGCATTCGGGGATGGACAGACCTCCCTTTAGTAAAACGTGGTTTAGTGAAAACGACCTCGGGCCCAAACCTGGCGGGCGCAAGCCTGGAAAATAACGGCCGCGGCGCCCTCTCGAGAACCGAAAACGGACAATTCACTAATCGACGTGTCACTATTGGGGGTTCTGTCCAGCCCCGATGCATACGTGTCGCTGCCCTGTTTCGGGGAGCCCTCCCGCGACCCCACTGGGGGACACCAGTGGCGGACAATGGGACGGACTGTGGAGAATGGCCTGCGGCCCGCCAGCAGCACCGCCCGTTTGCTGGAGCTGTGGAGCAGGTTTTGAAGCCGAGGAGGAGGAGGAGGAGGAGGAGGAGGATGAGGAGGAGGAGGAGAAGAAAGAGCTGCTGCGCTCACCCGCTTTTTTAAGCATAGATTTATACACCCAAACACGGCTCGAATTGCGAATGCCCATCGAATGAAGTCGAACGAATCCTCTCGACGACGACAGGAACACACACACAATCGTCACAGCTGAATTGGACGGGCACCCGTCCATTTAGCAATGAATTCCCATCCGGTAGCACAGCTATGCGATGCTTGGGACTACCCGCATGCCCCTGATACCACACTCCTGGGGGTAATAAAGCTCGGGGTCCAGGCGGGATAATACACGTTTTCCGAGCAGAGCTGCTGATGATAATGGTAATGATGATGATGCTGAGATGATGATGATGATGATGATGATGATGATGATGATGATGATGATGATGATGATGCTGATGATGATGATGATCCTGGGCGCTCCTCTGGATCCTCGCTCTGATGGTCCTTGGCGCTCCTCCAGATCGGGCACCCAAAGCTTGCCTAGTCTGTGGAGTTCCTTGGCGCTCAAATGGTGAGAGTCCAGTAGCGCTGCCACACGTTCGTGACTTGGGAAAGCTGACATGTTGAGACCCCAATTGCCATGCCACACGTGTTTGATGATGTTGCCAGTCAACATGGCAAGGTAACAACTTCGATTCGCAACGCTCCCCCGCGATAATAATTTTCGGCCTTGCCGCCCCTCTCCCCCGACCAAATCTGCATTGGCCGAGGATAGTAAACTCTCAGTCCTGAAGGGGGCAACGATTAATTATCCGGGGTCGCGGTTACATGCAGAGCCTCCCTCTCCCTCCTCCTTCCTCCCGAGGGGGAGGAGGGAGGAGAACGACGAGGGAGGATGAGGAGAGAAGAGGAATGGAGAGGGGGCATGAAGGAGAAGGAGGAGGCAGGCACCTATCGAACGTTGAGACAAAGACAGGACGAGGATCACATCGGGTGATGATGGGTCGAGAGCCTCTGAAGCTCGGGGGCTCTGGAGGACGTCTCGGGCGCATCGGCCTTCTCGGAGCGTCCCAGAACGCTCTGGAGCGGATTTGTACTCTTCCTGGCCCCGCCCGAGAATCGGGCCGGGCGAATGGGGAGGAGAGCAAAGGGGGGGTTTGAGAATCAGCTCGTCTAGCTGATTCTCCCGGCGCCTCCCGGCGCAGGAGGCGGCCATGTATCGAAGAATGGGCCCCTCGGTGAGGCCGAAACCAGCCGCATGCACCAGACTTCGTGACCCACCCTTTCCCAATCCCCCCCCTTCCCTTCGGCCCGAGCAGCACACCCGCCGAATGTACCGAGGGACGTCCGCCCCTCGGCGAGCCAGTCGCGCGGCCGCGGCGGCCGCCTTGCTGGCGCCCAGCGCGCCGCCCGCCCGGCGCACTGCCGCTCGCGCCCTGGCCTCTGCGCGGGGCGCCGCCACCGCGGCCGCCCCGGGAGATCCTCGTCGTGGTCGTCGTCGCGGTCGGCGCCGCCGCCGTCGCTCCCAGCGGCCGCCGCCGCCGCCGCCGCCGCCGTCGTCGGCGTCGTCGTCGTCGTCGTCGTCGTCGTCGTCGTCGTCGTCGTCGTCGTCGTCGTCGTCGTCGTCGTCGTCGTCGTCGTCGTCGTCGTCGTCATCGTCGTCGTCGTCGTCGTCGTCGCCGTCGTCGTCGTCGTCGTCGTCGTCGTCGTCGGGAGCGTCCTCGCGGATTCGCGACGGCCCGCACGGAGCATGACTAAGATCGGCATCGACAAAATCCCGCGGCCTTCTCGGAGCGTCCGGGAACGGTCTGAGAGCGTTCCCGAAGACTCATGAATGGATTGAGCCTCGTCCTAGCCCCGTCCGAGATCCCTCGACCCCTTCCCAAGAGATGACGGGCAACGATAGGGGGGGGCTGGCACAAGGGTGGACACGTCGATCAGGAATGGGCGATATACCGCCGATAGATCGGCGATAGGCCCCCGATCGTGAATCCGCGGGTTCCTCGGCAGGTCGGGGCTATCGGGCGCCCATCGGCGATCAATGGGCCATTGGGGGTCCCTTCATCCCGCCTCTTAGGGCGACGAAATCTATACATATCCACTGCTCCCTGGCCAGGCCCATCCTCAACCCTGCAGCGTTGTATACGCCACGCCCTCCTGGCTTGGCCAGGAGGGCGCATACACAGCTCCTGGGTTCAAGATGGGCATGGTCAGGGAGCAGTGGATATGTATAGATTTCGTCGCCCGACCTCTGCACTTCCCCCCCGCAGGGTTGCCCCTGAAGAGATGGTCAACTGTGCGCCCCGCATCGTCCGGCGGGCCCGCGGCCGGAGACTGGCCCCTCCCCTCCCCGGGCGGACTCCGCAAGGCACGAGCGGCAAACACGGGCCGCGTCGCTCCGTTCGAGCCGCCAGGTGGGCGACGAAGAGAAGCGGGCCTTACCCGAATCTCCGACGATGTGATTTGTGTCAATCGGGGATGGACAGACCCCCCTTTAGTAAAACGTGGTTTAGTGAAAACGACCTGAGGCCCAAACCTGGCGGGTGCAAGCCTGGAAAATGACGGCCGCGGCGCCCTCTCGAGAACCGAAAACGGACAGTTCACTGATCGACGTGTCACTGTTGGGGGTTCTGTCCGCCCCCGAGTCAATCCGGGCGGATCGCCTCGACTTCGGCCTCTGCGGGCGCCAGTGCGCCCCGGGACCATCACACATGGAAGCGGGACGCAAAACTACCCCCAGGCAAGAGGGCGGGGACTCTGGGGCCACGGATGAACACAAATGGAAAACAGATCGGGGGATGTCAGGGCACGCGATATGGCATCGCGACCATGCGCGGTCGCCTACACGGGCCGCCAGCGTGGAACGCTGCATGGGAAGCGAGGTCGCTCACGCGCGACCTCACGCGGGCAACTTACGCGCGAATGTCGGCCAAGACGACTCCAATTTTGTTGAGCCGCCTGGTGTGTCCTCATCCCCCCCCCTCCGTGCGGCGCCGGGAGAATCGGCAGCATCACCATCGTCACGGGGAGGTGCGGATCAACTCAATCTACATGTGAGTCCGACGAACCGCATCCTAGCTGCCCCTCTCGAGACATCTCGAGTCGACTGACGGTCCCGCGGCCCGAAACTGGCCCTCTGGAAACTAATTTTCCAGCCGCCAAATGCCTGGGCCCGAGGGCGACACAATCGGCTCCGAGGCTGCTCCTGTGCGTTTGGCCAACGTTGCAAATAATGAATCCAAAGGAGGCCAGGTTGGGCCTCGCGGAGATAAGGGAGCAGCAGAAAAACGCCACAAATGATTGATCCTCAAACATCGATGCTCGACTTCAGATCGATCAAACAGCCTTATCCCCTTCCTCAATGCCGTCGCGCGGACCGCCCGACCAGGCTGCGGAGGTCGCCTCCTCCCGGCGCCGCCGCAGCGTAGGGCTGCGACAGGCGCACCCTGGGGCCGCGCGCCCCGTTTACCCGCGGGGGGGCGAGGAAGGGAAGTTCTCAGACCTCCAACGCGTATTGACGTCAAACGAAGGTCTATGTGTATATACACATATATAAGAGAGAATACATACATGTATATATATATGTGTATGAACATATACATAAATTTAGACAACAAAGCAAGCAACAAAAACAAACAACCACACAAACAAACAAACATACATACAAATAAACACATATGCATGCATACATATACTTACATATCTATGTATAAACAGATATGCGTGCACACATCTCTTTCTCTCTCTCTCTCTCTCTATATATATATACATATATATATATATATATATATCAGAGCGAGCGCGCCGAACGGTCATTCATTGTCTCTGCGTGCGTGGCTGCAATGAGGATCCGTGGTGAGGACTCCGCTTGTTGCGTTATCGCACCCGTCGTCGTCGTCGTCCCACCCGCGACCCACCCGAGACACACCCCGCGACCCACCCCGCGACCCACCCCGCGATCCACCCCGCGACTCACCTGCGACCCACCCCGCGAGCCACCCGCGACCCACCCGGCGACCCACCCCCCGACCCACCCGCGATCCACCCACGACCCACCCACGACCCACGGCTACATCGACCACCGCCGACGCCAGCTCTGACGGCTTCACCGGCATTGGCTCCGACGGCGGCTTCGGCACCACCTCCGACGGCGGCCCACGCGCCGACGACTCCGACACCAGCTCCAGCCGCGACCCTGGAGCTGGCTCAGGCGGAGATGCCGATGCCAGTTCTCACGACGTCTGCGGCGTAGGTTCCGAAAGCAATTCCGACGGCAGCATCGACGAGGTTTCTGACGCCAGCCTACCACGGCAGCGGCACCAGCGCCGGCCCCGACAACGACACCGTCGGCGTCTCCGACGCCGGACCCATGGATACTCCCGACACCAGCTCTGAGGGCGACACCGGCGACATCTTCGGAGGAGACTTTGACGCCAGCTCCGAGGGTGACCCCGGAGCCAGCTCGAGGGGCGACACCGGCGCCTACGCCGGCATGAACGCCAGCGCCTGCACCAGTACCAGCGCCAGCATCGACGCCAGCGCCAACGCCCGCGCCTACGGCGACACCAACGCCAGAGCCTACGCCACCGTCGACGACAGCACCGACGACAGCACCAACGCCGGCGCCTACGCCGGCATGGACGCCAGCGCCTTACACCAGCACCAGCGCCAGCATCGACGCCAGCGCCAACGCCCGCGCCTACGCCGGCAACCAACTGCAGAGCCGTCGACAACAGCACCGACGACTGCACCAACGCCAGCGCCTACGCGGGCATGACTGCCAGCGCCTACACCACCACCAGCACCAGCATCGACGCCAGGTGCCTACGCCGACACAAAAGCCAGAGCCTACGCCACCGTCGTCGACAGCACCGACGACAGCACCAACGCTGGCGCTTACGCCGGCATGAACGCCAGCGCCTACACCAGCACCAGCGCCAGCATCGACGCCAGCGCCAACGCCCGCGCCAACGCAGGCACCAGCGCCAGAGCCTACGCCACCGTCGACGACAGCACCGACGACTGCACCAACGCCGGCGCCTACGCCGGCATGAGCGGCAGCGCTGTACACCAGCACCAGCGCCAGCATCGACGCCAGCGCCAACGCCCGCGCCTACGCCGGCACCAACGCCAGAGCCTACGCCACCGCCGACGACAGCACCGACGACTGCACCAACGCCGGCGCCTATGCCAGCATGAACGGCAGCGCCTATATACCAGCACCAGCGCCAGCATCGACGCCAGCGCCAGCGCCCGCGCCTACGCCGGCACCAGCGCCAGAGCCTACGCCACCGTCGTCGACAGCACCGACTACAGCACAAACGCTGGCGCCTACGCCGGCATGAGCGCCAGCGCCTATACACCAACACCAGCGCCAACATCGACGCCAGCCCCAATGCCCGCGCCTACGCCGGCACCAACGCCAGAGCGTACGCCACCGTCGACGACAGCACTGACGGCAGCACCAACGCCGGCGCCTACGAGGGCATGAGCGCAAGCGCCTATATACCAGCACCAGCGCCAGCATCGACGCCAGCGCCAACGCCCGCGGCTACGCCGGCACCAACGCCAGAGCCTACGCCACCGTCGACGACAGCACCGACGACAGCACCAACGCAGGCGCCTACGCTGGCATGGACGCCAGCGCCTTACACCAGCACCAGAGCCAGCATCGACGCCAGCGCCAGCGCCCGCGCCTACGCAGGCACCAACGCCAGAGCCTACGCCACCGCCGACGACAGCACCGGCACGAGCACGACTATGACGACAAGTACGTGCACGAACCAATGCAAACAGCACTACCAGCATCACGGGCAGAACCAAGGCAACCAGCACGACCACACACAGACGACCTGCACCAGCTACACGGGCAACCACCACGACCACCCGTGCAACCAGCATGCCTACGACTGCCACGGGCACGACCACACAGCGGCAACCACCGCCGACGCGGCGATTCCTACCACCAGCATCGGCTCGGCTTCCACGACTGCAAGGACCAGCTCTCGGGCGCTACGCCAGAACCCACACGAGGCCACTGCACTAGCTCAGCCGACCTTTACTTTCACCAGCACCTCCGCTCTTGCGCCGCATGCGCGTCGGGAGCAGCATGCACTTTTGCGTGCCCGTATGGATTCCCATCTTCCGACTCTCAATAGCCAGCGCGCTGCCTTTCGCATGGGGCCCCGCTCGCTCTCAATCGGTTGCACAGTATCCTCCAACGAGCACCCGCGCTCCTCGCAACGCTCCCAATCGCGGTTCCTTCGGGCATGTTCTGGGCTGTGACGGGGCAGCTCCTGAGCTTCACGTTCGGGGCGACGCTTCCCGTCCCCGTGCACCCAGCGTTGCTCCTTGCCTCCGCCTCCGTGTCCCCGGCTCCTCTTGAGTTCGTCGTCTTTGGGGCCGTGGTGCACGGCGGACCCGCGCAGCGGGGCTTGGCAGCGATCTGCGCGACGGTTCTCGCTCACGACTTCCACGTCCGACGCTCCTTGTGCGAGGCTTTGACGCTGGCTTCCACGGCGGCCTCAGCCCAGCGTGGTTTTGCCCAACGAGCCCCGCTGCTTGGGCCGGGCAGGTCGCCCTCCTGTTTAGTCGGCGACTACAATGGGTGCGGTTTGCGAAGGGTGCGGTTTGCCTCCCGTCATATCTGCCCCCCCCGCCCCCGGGAAACGGATGACACTGTCACTCAATGCGACCGAATCACATGACACTGTCGCTCCTTATTCCCTACCTAGGCTCTGCATAGAAGGGTTCTTACCCTCTGTGCTTAAAGGGCCGGGCAGTGGGTCTCGCCCCGGGCGGTTCCCCCAGGATCCGCCCCGCGGTTCCCCCTTTTTTTTACGCCCCCTTAGATTAGTGTTGCTTATCTCATCATAGCTTAGCTTATTCCATCGTAGCTTAGCGTAGCTTCATCTTAGCTCTGGTTTATCTTAGCTTTGCTTACCTTCATCTTAGCTTCGCTGGGCTTTAGCATAGCAGGTCACCGCATAGCATAACATAGCGTATCATAGCGCAGCACAGCATATCATGGCATAGCCCATCATAACATAGCACAACGCAGCATAGCATAGCATAGCATATCATAGCGCAGCACAGCACAGCATAGCACAGCGCAGCATAGCATAACATAGCGCGGCATAACATCGCATATCATAGCCTAGCATGGCATAGCGCTGGATAGCATGGCATAGCACAGCGCAGCGAAGCATAGCAGAGCATAACATAGCATATCAAAACATAACATAGCAACTAATGCTGCTGTCCTAGGGGCTTCAACTTCTAGGTCGGGTCGCACTGGGGATATAGTACAGTGGAGCGCACATCGAGGATGACAGTGTCGCTCGAAACGACGATAGTAATGACATTGTCTCTCGCAAAGGCCCCAGTAAGGCCACCACAAAGCAACTCGCAAACCGCACCCTGGCGCAACCGCACCGATTGTCGTCGCCGATGTTTGGCTGTCGTCACGCCTGCTTTCCCCGCTTCGGATGGAATTCGCGCCGCGTGCCTATGGGAGACTAATCGGTGCGCGTGCCAGCGGGGCGGTTCCCGCAGCCTTCAGCGTCCAAGCGCCGCGGCGGCTTCCTCTGCCTCTGCGGGCACAGCGAGGCAGGATGTCCACGTGAGGAGGACCTTCGTCGAAGTGGAGCCGGCGACGCGCTTCCCTGGGCGGCAACTCCGGCGAGTCCAAACTGATGGGGGTGAGGGGGATAAGCCGCTCCTAGTCGAAGGAACCGGCGGGTTGGATCTCGACCCTGATGCCCGGAACATGCACGTGGATGCGGGGGGGCCCTTGGACGAAGAGCGCCGGGCCGAACAGCGCCGGGCCGAAGTTGCCCACCGACCAGCAGCCAGCGCTCTCGAGGACGGCGCCCCGCCGCCAGAGGCTCCACAGGCCGCGCCGCCAGCCTGGCAAGAGGCACCTGCCCCCCTCCCCCGGCGCCCGATCCTGCCCACCAGGGCAGGGTTCGTGCCCGCGTCCGGGGGCACTGACCGGTCCCTGGGTGCCGGCGCGGCGACGCCGCGGCCTCCGCCGGCTAGGGGGGCCACCAAAGCATGCATGCGCCCGCACCTGAACGAACACGCCGCCAGACGATTCCCTGGGCTGCCACCGGTCCCGCACGAGTACTTGCAAGAGCTCCGGTTGGAGCAACGCTCGGTCTGCCAGCGGTTCTTGTCGACGCGCTTCGGCGGCATCTGCCCGCACTGCCGCCCTGCCGCGCGCACGGCCGCAGCCGGGGCAGCCGCCGCTCCCACCGCCGGCGGCCAACTGCACGGCGAGCCCGTGGGCCCCCCCTCCCTCTGGGAAGCTTTCTCCGGGCGCTCCACCACCAATCGCTACGTCCGACGGACGCCTGGGACCTTTGGGCACGGTGTTTAATGCAGACGGTGGCCCAGACCGCGCACAACAGCGCCGAGGCTGCGTGGACTGAGCTTGCGATGCTCCTGAAATGCGTCCTGCGCCCACACGCCCGTGGCGGCCTAGGCAGCAGGGCGGCCCGCGAAGCGCAGACCAAGGCGCTGTGCCGGCGATGGCTGGACGGGGAGCGGGGCTTCCAGTGGGCCGAGGCTATGCCCGCCTCGCAAGCCTCACAGCGAGCAGAGAGGTGCGTGCAGCTCGCAGCAGACGTCCAGTACTCCAAGAGCTGCTCGGCCCTGACCAGAGAGCCGCACGTGGAGGTCACCCCCGACGTCGTCGAACAGATGGGCCGGAAGCACCCGCGCAGCCGCCAAGCGGACTCCGCCAGCTTTCCGGCTGCCCACGCGGCTGCTGCCCTGTAGGTCGACGGGGACGTGGTCAAGAGGTAGGCGCGGGCCTGGGGCTCGGCTGCCGGGCGAACGGGCCTCCGACCCCAACGCCTCAAAGACGCACTGCCCAACGCGGCCCACAAGGACGAGGTCACTTACCAGCTCCGGAACCTTGTCAACCTCTGCGCCAGGGGGCAGGCCCCGCTGGCCGTGTCCGAGTACTTCGCGGGCGCCTCTCTGGTGGCCCTGCCGAAGAAGGACGGAGGCCTGCGCCCTGTTGCCGTCGGGGAAGTGCTCCAACGCCTCGTCGGTAACTGCTTCTGCCACGAAGTTGCCGACGCCGCGCGCGACTGACTGGCTCCCCTCCAGATCGGCGTCGCGGTCCCTGGCTGCACTGAGGCGGCGGCGCACATCGCGCGCCAGTGGCGGGCCCGCCACCTCGGGGACCGGGGGAAAGTGTTTGTGGAGCTGGACGTGTCTAGCGCCTTCAACACCCTGGACTGGCAAGCTCTGCTCCGCGCGGTCCACGAAGAGTTTCCCGGACTGGCGCCTTGGGCTGACTGGTGCTACTCCCGCCCGTCAGCTCTCTTCCTGGGCAAGCGGACAATCCGCTCCGAGTGCGGGGTGCAGCAGGGCGAACCCCCTGGGGCCCCCATAGCGCTGCAGCGCGCCGCCGAGGCCGCCCTCCGCGCGCCGCGCCACGGCGCCGATCACGCCGTCGACCTGAATTTCTTCCACTTGGACGAGGGCTGCCTCGCGGGCGACGCGCCGGCCGTCGCGCGCCTCCTCCACTTGCTCGTGGCCAATCTTACCGCGGTGGGCCTCCAGCTGAGCACCGGCCCGGGCAAGTGTGAGGTGGTCCCCACTGGCGGAGACGCCTCCGACGTGTCTCGCTTGGCATAGGTGTTTAACAGGAGCGGCGGGGGGACGGCATTGTATTGCCTGCTCTGTCTGCTGTGTGCTGCAAGCCCACCATCCGTTTCAACAAAAAGCTCGCTTTGCCAGGGACGGCGGGGGGGCGGCAGACTGCCTGCCGTGCGCAAGCCTACTACCTGCGTCAAACCCGCAGTCACGTCGCAGGGCTTCTGACAGGGATGGTGGGGCGGGCGACCTGTTGCCGAATGTGGCGCACCTTGTGCGCGCGGCGCACCTGGCACGTTCGGCGCACCTCTGGGGCATCGCGCACCTGGCTGGCGTTTGCAGTGGTTCCCGATGGTTGTCGATGGCGGCCCCTGCCTGTGCTGAGACTCGGATGCTACTGATGTGGTGGAGGGGCGCATGGGGAAAGCGACACGGCTTGCGGGCTATAGTAGGTCGACCCCTCCCCCTACCTCCTCTCCTGAGTTTGGGCTTGGCGCTCTGCCTGTAGTTCGAGAGTCCAAGAAAGCCTCCGCGGCAAGACACACCTCATAGATTTGCTGTCGGATGTGGCACAACCTTGACCTCCTGGGAGGGCAGCGAGAGCCTCCCACATGGTCCCAAGAGGCCCCCACGAAGCTCCTAAAATGTCAACGAGGGCCCGAGGTCCCAAGAGGCGCACAAGAGCCCCCCAAGGGGGCCTAGGGGGACCACCTAAAAGGCCACCAAGAGCCACCCAAGGGACATCCCAAGCGACTCCGAGAGGCATCTAGAACTAAGAGTCGATCCAAAGTATCCAGGTGATGCCACCAAGCTCCCGTGACTAAGGCAGCTCCTCTAGGCATCGTTTCTGGATGTGGTGGTGGGGATACCCATGCGCTAAGAATAACAAAGCACCAACACCTGTAACATGTGGAGCCAAGTGAGTATACTGATACTTCGATTGCTGCTGCTAAGAACACACAGCTGAGAACGGTGGGATACTGATCTGTTAATGATGAGACGTTAGCAAGTTGCATGTAGCGCGCAGACGAGATGAAAACAAAAAGCGCGTTCAAAGAAACATGGAGAGCCGTGAAGTGAACTCGTCAGTGATACCCCCATACGCACAAACACACATACACCTTGTTCTCCCCCATTCTTGGACGCCCTCCAGGGTGTCCGAAGATCGACGACGACGGCGAAGGTGGCAACGAGCCCAGCCCGGATGGAGGTTACATAATCCAACATCTCAGACGATGTACGATGTGTTTTTTCTCGATCCCGGCGTGTTGCCTCGATCTCGGCCCTTCGACCTTGAGATCGACCTTCGGCTTGAGAACGGCGACGACTCAGCGATCTGGCGGCTCGAAGAAATGAAGAACGCCGGTCGTTCGCCCTTGTGGCTTTCTGGGGGCCAACTTTCGGGCGCCGGGCCGTCAACGGAACGACTCGGGTCGAATTGATGGCCCCAAAATGGGGGACGATGTGGCCGCGGGGGCCCTCTCGCAGAGGATGACTCTCTCTCTTGATCTTTCCATGTGGAAGCGGTCTCTCTCTCTCTCTGAAGAAGACCGCCTCCACATGGACGCCCCCAGCTGCCTCCTTCTCTTCCTGCGGGCACCGAAGGGTACCGATACACTGCGCTTCCCCAGACCACTCCTGGGGACCGCTCTAACCAAAATCTCGAGACGAATCCAGCGGTGGCGACGAAGGCCTCCCAGGAGGCCTGGAAAGGCGAAAACGATACGAGAACAAACGACAACGATGCAACATATAACAAACTAAGGCACGAACGAATGCGAAAAAGTATTCCCAAAACCGTGTTTGCACTTAGGGGTCTCACTTCTCTTCTATGGAACTGGGCCTGGGTGGCGGTTCGGCGGTTCCGTGCTCGCCGTCGCCGCCCCGTCGCCGCCTCGTCGCCGCCCGTGCTCGCCGTCAACGCCCCGTGGCCGCCTCGTCGCCGCAACAAGGACCGCACCACATGGATGGCGCCACGCAGCTTGCACAAACAAAAAAATATGCAGCGCATCGACTGCACCACATGGATCGACCCACGCAGCTTGCACCACATAATTTGTTCCGCATTGACTCTTCTTCTTAAAAGTGAACTAAGATCTACCACCCCCCCCCCGGATTATCGGTCCGACCCGAAGAAATGAGAACGTGCACCCCATCGCTCATTCAAAATGTGGCGGCGTGCCGTCCTAGTCAGGCTGGGTTCCTCCCCAATCGCCCTCGCCAAGGGCTACGATGCGCGTTCACTGGCTCATCAAAGCCATCCGTTCACAAGGCGCCTTTCGTTTCAACAATTTCGACGACGTGCACACCCGCGAGTTGTCGCGCGCGCATGACAAAATCATTCGTAATGTTAAGTCTCCTAAGGGTGTTCAAGTCAAGTGCCCCGAAAGCATTTACGAAAAACGCAGATAGTATGGCAACAAGGTGCTTCACAACATGTCTGTGTGCACAGTCTTACAAATTGCGCAAGAATCATAAGTTTTCAACGATGTCACAACTTCGACGGCACGGGCCTGTCGCGCGCGAGTGTCGGAACCGTTCGAAGGCCATTGCGCGCGTGCTGGGGGGGGCACGACCCCTGTCACAGAAAACATGCGCCAACGCGCGCATGTCGAAATCCCTTCGAAACCTTCATCGCCATACGTGGACAACATCATCGCCATCGGCATGATCATCATCGGCGAAGTCATTGGCTGTGGCGTCGTTTTCGTCCTCACCGTCACCAGCCTCGGTAATATCATCATCGTGGCTGCCGTTGTCGACGTCGCCATGGTACCATGCCCGCCCGAATCACCGACTCGCACTGGATTGCCCGTGCGTTAGGGCGGCCTGAGAGACGCGCTGGGCAGTCCCCAGAGGTCAACGCCACCGCGGCATATTCGGTCGCGCCAGACTTTCAGGCCGCTCTTCGCGCGAGCCTGCGCACACTAGCGCGACCGCAGAGGATGCGCCAGCCAGCGCCAAGCAGTCATCGCAATCACCGCCGCTTGAGTTTTGCAAACCAAGCTGCGGGTGGGTGCGTCGGGTGCTTGAGCGAGTCATGAAGTTGACAACTTGCAGGTGACAAAAATGACTTGTGCCGCGTAGATTCCACCACATAGATTGCCCAACATAGGTTGCGCAACATATAACTACTGCACCACATAGATGACACACTGTAGATCGCACGACAGATCTTGCACAACACAGGCCGCAACACATAGAGTGCACCACAACTGTTCAACAACACATGCTCCTAGAACCATTGTTTGGGGTCTGCGATGGCTTGCATGTGTGTGTGTGTGTGTGTGATCTAATTTTTGGTGGCGGTCGTCGCCCAGGGGGGTGAGGGGCCCCGGGGCGGGGGCGGGGTAACAAGAACGCGTGGGCGGGGCGGGGCACGTCGAGGCGGGGTGCGCTGCGATCGCCACTGTATGCGCGCGAACACTAACATGTGGAAGGTCTTGACCCTGGGCAACGGCCGTTACGCGCCATAGGAGAGAGAAGCAACATCTAACGATGCAATGGGGAAACAACCCTGACAGAAAGAAACATACATATACATGCACATTCGAGAGTCCGTGTGAATTTCCGGGGTCGGCGCCGCCCCAAGGCCGATCCAAGAAATACGCGCGGAGCACCGATTGCTTACGGCGATGGCATTGGATAGGGAATCCTGAGATCTAAGGATTCCAGGATCTGGAAGCCAGTGGAACACAACGTGAGGCCTCCATCATCGTGTGAGAATCCCCCGCCGCCGCCATCGTATGGGGAATCCTCCAGGATCTCAAGCCTCTCCTGCCCGACCGTTCCTCAACGAACGCCCCCACAATACGAGAGCATTATTTCATTCGCGGCGATAGCAGGCGTTATGAGGGGGGGGAAGGAGGAGGGCAGGGGGGGTTGCATAGCGTAACTCCAACGCAACCCACTGTGCCAGACTGCGGTACCTAACGCACTGGGGCAATGCGGGGACGCACTGGGGGGGCGGGGGCTTGCCTTCTAGGTGGGGGGGAGGGGGGCGAGGAGGAGGAGGAGGAGGAGGAAAGCGTAATTCCTCAGAGGGCGAAACTGCCCGAAGCAGGACACCGATCCTCCTCGAACTCCCCGCGCCCCTGCCGGCACGGCTCCTGCAGGGTGGCCGGGCGGCCACGCTGGGCCGGCGCCAGGGCGCGTAACCGTGCAGCCTTGGACCGCCGGGGGCTCCCATGGGCGGTCGGGGAGGGCGGGCAAACATGTCTGTTTACAACCGGCCTTGATTGGACAGGACACGCGAGAGGACACAAGACCCTTTCGAGGGCCACATCGCCATAGGAGTGTAAGAAGGCACGTGCCGCGAGGCACAGGACACAAGGGTACCCTGGAGCTGGCAGGGTCGACCTACCAATCCGGGCCGATTGTATACAAGCTCGAGAAGGCACCCCGTCGCTGGGAAGGGGGGAGGAAACAGCAGGGGGGGGGACACGAAGAGGAGGAGCAGCAACAGCAGCAGGTGCAGACGCGCAGGCGCGGCCCGCGGACGCCGCCTGGCGCCCTGGCCCTGCGGGATGCAGCTCGCAGCGCCGCCCTCAGGGAGGGTATCAGACACACATCGAGGTTCGAGGCCTCTCAGACGAGGTCGAAGTAGATGGGGTGGGAAAGTCTCGCCGCGTCGCCATTGTAGCAACGATGCATCGTCGATGCGTCGGCGATGAATGGGCGACGTCGGGGATGCCGCGGCGACGTCCGCGTGGGGAAGAGCGGGCTTCACATCTAGCCGCATCGCCGATGCATCGGCGATGCGGCGCGATCCTCCGACCCCATCTGCTCCGACCACATCTGGGATGCCTGGACGAGGGTTCGAGGGTCAAGGTGCTTTCACGCTGCCTTCGACAGGATATAAAATCCACTTCGTGCAATCGGCAACGCCAGCGGACGCAAGCGCGCGGGTCGACACCGGCGGGGCGTGCTTGGCGCGGGGCGCACGGATCGAGTGGACAAAACAGAGAGCGGCCGCGGGGAAGGGAACAGGAGACCCGACCGTCGAGGGGCGTGCAGCGAGGGGTCAGGGATTGGAAATCGTCTCCGTGAGCCTCGAGCTTCGATCATCGTCGTGGGAAGACTCCTTGAGGCCTCGTGCGGCAGCTTGAGACCCATGTATGTCGGAGCGGGTCCTGGTCGGATTCGCGCTTTACGTCGGACCTGGGGCAGAATATCGCCGCGCAAACGTCGTGCCGTGATTGACGGGGCGGACGCGGACTAGATGCTGCAACTGCTGCACGACGAGCGAGGCCTCCGGGATGCCCGTCGCAGGTCGAGGCTGCCAGGTCTCCGAGGGCATCTGTGGTCCGATCCCGGCGCCCTTCCCGGGCTTCGGCCCCTGGGGCCCGTGACCGGGGCCCCCGGGGCCATCAGAAACGGAACCAGGACGAAAGACTGGCTCCGCGTGCGGGAGTCTGAGCCTCAGTGGCCGCGCATTGGAACATCCGCATCGTCGGATGTACAAGGTGTAGTACATCGTGGTTCAGTGGCCCGAGGTTCCTGGAGATCCGGGCGTCGCAACTTGTTGGCCAGGCGTTTTCTGCTCGGATTCGGGTCCCGCGGCCCTCACGGACTGATCAGGCTCATGGAAGCTGCGGGAAGTTGTGGTCTTTGTGTTCCCTGCATATCTCTCCGATGTGACGAGGAGGTGGAGGGGGATTGGCAGGATGATGCCGAGGAGGAGTGGTGTGAGGGAACGGAGGAAGGAGAGGAGGATGAGCCACTCCTCCCCATCCTACATCCTCGTCCTCCTCCTGCTCATCATCCTTGTTTAGATCCACCCACATCACACATACGCAAGGAAAAGGAGGAGGAGGAGGAGGAGGAGGGGGAGGGGACATATGAGGAAGAGGAGGGGGAGCTGGAGGAAGGAGAAAACGACGAAGAATAATGAACATAAAAAGTTGATTAGTCACTCCTCCTCCTTCTGTTCCTCTGCCTCCTCCTGCGTTTGCTTATCTCATGCATCAACCTCCTCCTCCTCCCCCTCCTCCTCGACATCCCGCTCAGCATCTCTCCGCCACTCAAGCTTCCCTCTTGATCTCTTATGAACTGACAAGGACGGATGAGAAAGGGAGGAGCAGGAGGAGCTGTAATATGAGGGAGAGGAGGAGGAGGCACATTGCAAGGAAGAGTGGGGGGATACGATGCGGGCAGGAGAAGGTTGAGGATTCACTCCTCCTCGAGCTCCCATCGCCCCACCTCATGCTCCCATGTTTGGCATATCTCTCCTACGAGAATGATCAGGGGGGCGCAGGAGGAGAAGAGGAAGGGAGGAGGATGAGGAATGTTGAGGAGTCACGCAGCCAGTTCCTCCTCGTCCTGCCTCTTCCTCCCTCTCGGCCTGCTGCCTCAGATCTCTCCTTTAGGAGGAGGGGGAGTGGCATGATGCGGCGAAGGAGTGGTATTGTCAACGCCACAAGGTACCGATACCGCTCCTCCCTGGGCCTCCCCCAGGGTGCGTGCTGACCCGAACTTCGAGGCGAATCAAGCGGCGGCGACGAGGGGCCTCCCAGAAGGCCCCAAAGGGCGAAAGCGAGGGAAGGGCAGCGGCACCGGCACCTTCTGAGATAATTATGAGATATGATGAGGAGGGGGAAGAGCAGGAGGATGAAGAGCTGAGGAAGAGGAGGGGGAGGAAGACGGGGAGGAGGGGGAGGAGGAGGGGGAGGCGGAGGAGGGGGAGGAGGGAGGAGGAGGAGGAGGAGGAGGAGGGAGGAGGAGGAGGAGGAGGAGGAGGAGGAGGAGGAGGAGGGGGAAGAGCAGGAGGACGAGCTGAGGACTCACTCCTCCGCTCGCCGCAGAGCCGAGGCGTGCCCTGGCCCCCGGCCGCGGCGCTAGGCCGGCGCACAGCCCCACGGCCTCCGGGGGGACGAAGGAGCGCAGGTCGGCCGCGGCGTGGCCCGGCTCCGCCCAGCGGCCCTGGCGCGCGGGAGGCGCGCGCGGCGGCGAGGCGCCCGCGCGCGGCGGCGAGGCGGCCCCCGGGCGCCAGACGTCGGGCCGAGGCCTCTGACGTCTCGAGGAGGCGCGAGGCCCGGAGCTCCGAGGAGGTGTGGGGGGGGGGGAGGGGCGGAGAGGAGGACGGGCGAGGAGAGGGGAGCGAGGAGGGAGAGGGAAGGAGGGGCGCGCGGGAGGGCCCCGCTTCCCGCCCGCCCTCCCTCGCTCCCGTGCTCCCCAACCCCACACTCGGAGATGGCTCCAGGACGAAGACTGCCCCTGGGAAGTGCATCTCGGGACCCGTGCTGGCCGCGGAAATCACACCGTGTCCAGGGGCACAGCTGCACGCAGGAGCGACCGAGCAGGGCGTGGGCTTCGGTGCGCGGCCTGCCGGTGGGGGATGCGGCAGCGGCGGCCTGCGCGCCTGGGTCTGGCCCCCGCGCCCCCCCAGAAGCCGCGCGCCAGAGCTCACTCCGGCGAAAGGCCGCTCTTGCGCGCACCGGGCAGGCGGAACGGCATCGCCATCTCCAGGTTCTCCTGTGAATCAAGTTCGGGCTCCGGGCTCATAAATATCAAGAACGACCGAGGAACAGGGTCGGGAGTTCCAGGGAGCCCGCACTGAGAGAAGCAAGACCTCGGAGAAATGGAGGGAGAGGGAATGAGGGAAGATGAACGAGCCCAGTCCAGATCGAAATTCGAGGATTGAGGCTCGAGGGTGCGTTTATGTAGTTTTTGGAGCATTTCTCGCAACGGACGGATTCCCCTTGAAGTCACTGCCGAGGCACACTCTGCACTGGTCCTGGCAAGAGGCACAACGATCCCTGAGACCTGGGCGTAACAATTTACGCACGTTTGCACATTCAGGGAGATGGATGGCGGGGCGTGTGAGAAGGACCCCACCTCCCTGTCCTTCCCGTTTGCCTTCGCTCCCATGCACTCCGCCCCTCCGACCCGTTCCTTGTTCTCTCCGCTCCATCCGCCTCTTCTTATCGCTGGCCCTGTCCAGGAAGGCATTGCCCAGAATCAAGGCCACGCCTCCTCCGTTGTTTGCTCATCCTCCCCCTGTCTCTTCCACTCTCTCAGCCTCTTCTGCGGCGACACAGTGGACCATACCATACCAACCCTGAGCATCCCATCGACTCTAATCGACGCAGCATCTACGCTGACCGACGCTAGATCGACGCTAACCGACGCTAAGTCGGCGCTATCTCATCAGTGGCCGGACGCAAATCGACGGACTTGCGAGGACACGCACATGGCTTCCCATGATCTGCTACAAAATCCGCCTCCCGACCTGGCCAAGGAAGCGTCTACACCGATCGCGGGCCGAGGATGGACCTGGTGGTCATCGTTAAAAATTCAATAACTTCTGCCGTTCATCGACTCTCGCTGGAGCGGCCACGGTTTGTTCAAACCGATCCGGGGGATCACTGGGTTCACCTGGACTTGCCCGGATTCGCCTGGAACTGCCTCGAATTATCTGCACTCACCTTCACTTCTCCAGCGTGGTCTTCGCAAGTCCATTGGCGAAGAAGCGACAAGCACTCGAGGAGGTCCGGCTCGGTGCCGGTCCTCCGCACGGCCCCCGCGCCAGCTGAGCTCGGCCGGCGGCGGGACCACCGCGGGTGCGGTGAGGCCTGCGGGGCACGCGCGGTGCGGAGGTTCGCCGCCGCTGCCGGGCCGTCTGCCGCCGCCGTACGTTTGGTGGTCTCTGCTCATGCCTCACTGGTTCAAGAATGACCTATGGCACCAGTTTGCACCAGGCCAGTCCTCGGCGCAGGATCGGTGTTTGTGTATGTGGGTGTGTGCGCTTTTCTGGCATGCAAGGAAATCGCGTACGTCGATCGTGGGCCCAAGATGGGCCTAGCCAGGATCGGTGCCATTGTATCTGCCGCCGTACCGCAAAACACTGAGCGGAGCCTCCTCAGGTCCTCTAGAGTCCTCAATCCTGGGTATCGCAAAGTCGTTCAAGTGCCCAGAGGCACAGACCCAATCTGTTCTTGGGATCTCTGCGTGCCTCTTGGGGTCATTCGCGTGACTTCTAGGAGGTGTCACATCTCATGACCATTCCTGAGTCCACGAGCCTCTGGACGGGCCAGGCTCCGAGACGGCCCAAGGCTGTCGGCATCTGTCCCCTCCTGCTTCTGCACACGTTTTTCCAGCATGTATTACGTCCGATGGTCCTGCAAACACCATTTCGTATCACGTGGCCGCCGCCTGTTCCGCTTCCCAGGAGGGCGAAGCCCCGCAGCCTCGAGCGCCGGGACCTTCGTTCAGCAGACACGTGAGGAGGGGCAGCAACTGGTGGATGTGCGGAGATGTGCGGAAAATGCGCCCGAGGCCCTGTGAGCACGATGGAGAACCCTTTGAAGCCGCTCGCGGGGCGGCGGTGACAGCCCCGACGTGCCTCGTAAGCCAGACTCGTGGACGCCCGCCGGCTCCCCCCCCTGCTGCCCCCACCCCGTAGAGGCCCTACGACGACATCGGCGACAACGACTGCGCACCCCTGCCCCCAAACGCGTCGTCGACGGCCTCATCGGCAGCTGCCGACTCCTCGCCTTGCCCCGAGGTTTCCACTGGGGGGAGCACGAGGTACCAATACCGCTACTCCACGGTCTCCTGGGGTGCGTTCCGAACAGACTTTCGAGGCGAATCCAACGGTGGCGACGATGGCTTCCCAGGAGGCCCCCAAGGGCGAAAGCGAGGGCAGGGCAGCGGCACTGGCACCTTCTGAGATATGAGATATACTGAGGAGAGGGGAGGAGGAGGAGGAGGAGGAGGAGGAGGAGGGGAGGGGAGGGAGGAGGAGGAGGAGAGGAGGTGGAGGAGGAGGAGGAGGAGGAGGGGAGAGGAGGAGGACCTCCTCCTCCCCCCCTCCCCCTCCTCAGGGCCCTCCTCCTCCTCCTCCCCCTCCTCCTCCGCCTCCTCCTTTGACAGGCGAATGGCAGCTGTATGGCAACCTTTTGTCTCTTCTGCTTCACGGCCAACCGCCTCCCGCGGCGCCACGTCGGCGGTCTGGGCTCCGAGGCGCGCTCCCGCAGGGACGGGGCCCTTTGGACGCGTACGGAGCGTGGCGTCCGCGCGAGGCCGCCCTGCAGCCACGGGGGAGGCGCGGCCGGGGAAGGCCAGACCCCGAGGCCGTTGGTATGCATCGGCGTCGAGCGAGGAGAAGGCTCTCTCAGAAGGCGGCGGGGCCCCTCAGAAGCCCTGCCGCCTTCGGAGAAGCTGTCCTTGCCTTCGGGGACTTCCGAGCCTGCTGCAAAGGCCCGCCCCTTCTCAGAAGGCCGGGGGGGCACTTCTCAGAAGGCCGGGAGACTTCCGAGCCTGCTGAGAAGGCCCGCACCTTCTCACTTCCCCCCGGGCTGGCCGCCGAATGGACGCGGTGAGCTGTCTTGCTTACGGCACGGTACAAGTTGTGATGAGGTGGTTCCTGCCCTGAGCGTAACTGCAAAACACGGAGAGAGACCTGCCTTCTGCGACTGTCGACGTGCTAACCTGTAGCATGCTCCATCGTATGTGCAAATCAGGGCGCAAATCGTGGGATTTGTTTAACTACCAACCAAAAAACAAACATATCTCATTCAATCAATAGAGAAATATTGCGGGCACCGTGCCCAGAAATCTTTCAAAACAAGCCGGGAGCCGTGCCTGTGGAACCGATCCACGGGACAATCAAATACACGTATGGTGTACCGATTGGGCGGCCGACGCACCGATAAATCAATACCGGCCGACATGCCCCTTGGGCAAAAACAACTGCAAGCACACGTGTTATGCTATCTGTGATCCGCCGATCTGTTTGTCGGTTTAGCGGTTGCAACATGTTTTCTGGCACGGAGGTCCCCCCACAGAGGCAAGTGAACTCCCGATGAAACGCAGAGGCTGAGGCCAAATCCGTAAAATCGTCATGGGGGAAATTATAATCCCAAAAACGAACGGCAATGCAGACCCAAACTACGGGGTCTCTGGTAGTCCCGAGCCTTTCCCTTGACTGGTGTCTTGATGGTTCCGGGTCCCTTGAGTGCCACCAGAGGCCAAACGCGGCGACAATCCGCCAGTCCGGATTTTTATTCACGATGCGAGCATGTCTACATAGATCTCGTTGCCCTAAACGGCGGTGGGCGGGCGACGGTCGGCGAACCCGAAGGGTGTGGCTTGCAAAGGGTGCGGCATGCGACGGGCACCCTGGGGGGCACCCTGGGGTACGGGCGGGGACCTCGATACAGTCGGACTCGATTGGACAGGACACGCGAGAGGACACAAGACCCTTCCGAGGGCCACATTGCCACAGGAATGTAGGAAGCATGGGTCGCGACACACAGGACACAAGGATACCCTTGACTTGGCAGGGCCGACCTACTAATCTGGGCCGACGGTAGGGTTCTCCGCCGCGCCCCGAGGCGGCCCGACGAGGACGGCGTCGTGCTGCCCGGGCCCCCACCGTTCGGGTCGGGCGAAAGGGGGAGATAGCAAAGGGGGGGTTTGAGAATCAGCTCACGTAGCTGATTTTCCCGGCGCCTCCCGGCGCCGGATGGAGCTATATATCGAGGAATGGGCCCCTCGGTGAGGCCGAAACCAGCTGCATGCAGCAAATTTCGTAACCCCCCCTTTCCCAATCCCCCCCTTTCGCCTGGCCCGAGTGGCCGAGGCAGGCCGGGCCGTCGCAGCGGCCGGCAGCCACGGCCGCGGGCCGCGCCTGGCCGCTCCAGGTGGCGCGGCGCCGGCGGGGCCGCCGGGGCCGCCGCGCGCTGCCAGCGCCATGCGCGGGCGTTGCTGACCGACCTCGGAAGCGGGCTGCAGCCCCAGACCCCCCTCGGGTCACGGCGAGGCGCACGACGGGAAAAGGACTTGCTCTTGAGAAGTACGGGGCGGATGTCTTTGTGTGTCCCCTTGGCCCGCGGCAAGCACTGGAGCTGGAAGCCCACTCCGAGGCAACGGCTCACGAGCGCGTCACCGAACTGTTGTCCAGACGGTGAGAAGCTAGGACATATTAGGAACAAGGAAAAGCGACACCAACACCAACAGGGCGAGGAGATGCGGTGAGCAAGGGGGGGTCTTCCTGGTGTTGTGGTCCCCCCCTCTCGCTCGAGACATCCCCAGCCTCCAGCTCGGGGAGGCATCGTGGACCTCCTCGCTGGAGGTGGGCCCCCTGGTGGTGTTGGTGTCGCATCTCCCCCCTCCGACATATGGCGAACGCTTCCTGGTGCGAGTCTGCCCACGCGCTCGTGAGGTGGACCCCACACAATGTGGCCGTGCTGGGCCTCGAGGTGCTGTCGCCGGGCCCCAGGGCCGTCAGCAAAAACCAGTCGGGATGCAAAACCTGCTCTGGGGAAGGATTGCAAAATAACCCTGGACTGCAAAAAAAACCAGGGTGTTTTTGCAATCCTTTTTTTTGCAATCCTTCGGGTTTTTTTGCAATCCTTCGTTTTTTTGCAATCCTTCGGGGTTTTTTGCAATCCTTCGTTCAAAGACCCCCCGACTTGAAAATTGACAGAATCATGACGTCCGGGGTCTGCGGCATGGGGGGGGCCCCTTCCTGAAGCCATGCCGGAGGCGGTGTAGAGCAGGGCTGCGGACGCCCTCCAAGTGTTCCTCCTCCGCCCTGCTCCTTTCGGGCGGCTGTCTGCCTGGGTCAGCCGCGTGACGAGGATGGATGTAGAGGAAGGCGAGGCCTCGACGCGACTCGAATCACCAGCTGAGACAACTTATGGCCAGTGGTCGAGCGAGTCAATCAACTACCCGCTGGCAACGAAGGCCAAAGGAGGAGAACGGGGCAGGGACATGGGAGAACGGCAAGGGGCCACGGGGAGCGTGGAGGCGGAGGGTCAGGGACCGAAGGGGAGGGGGCGGAGGAGACGGGGCGAATGGGGAACAAGAAGCGGCAAGAGGTAGGGTAGGAAGGCAAGGGGGGGAGGAATATGGGGGGAAGGGGAAGGGTAGGGCGGATCAGGAACCTGGGGAAAAGAGAAAACAAGGACGGGGACGGGGGAACGGGATGGGGATTCGAGGGCAGAACGATCCAGCCGCATGATGACCACACCTATCAACGAGGCCCTTAATACACGCACCTGCTGAACAGGACAGACAGACAGACAAACCATACGCCAGAACGCTTGGGCGCAGGTGCGAACTGCCAGCCTCTGCTCACCCCTTCGCGGGGAAGGCGGCGCGCCCACTCTCTAGTGTACCTCTTGCGCTGCCGGAGGAAGAGGAGGAGGGGGGGATTTGTTTAGCATCGACGGCAAAGAGCAGCCCGCGTCGGACGTTGCCAACACGAGCACCACGAAGATGAGGAAGACCACGGCTAGGTCAATAAACTGCACCACGCCCTCGTCAACGCCATACTCGAGCGAAGGTATAGCGATAATCACTCCGTGTATAACGCAATGTCGATGAAAGCCCCACGGCGTGCATGACGCCGTACACTGCCAGTGGTCACGCACAAAGATGACGAACAGCCTGACCACAGCAAACATACGCCACAGCCCCACGCCCCGCCCAGTGCAGACGGCCCAAAGACAGTGCCGATGAGCATCCGTAAGTAATGGGCGCCACTCCACCAACACGCAATACGCCAGCGCACTGTAAATACCCATTGGAAGTGGTAACAATGAATACAGACACCCCACAGTTGCAATATGTGAACAATTTACATCTCAGAGCTGCAACGATGAATGAAAAAATACAGCAAAGCCAAACCGTACTAATCAAACAAAAAAGCTGCCATACCTGCCCATACGGGCCTGGGCCAGGCTCAGCCACAAGAAAGACGCCGCCAAGAACCCAGATAAAGGAACGATGCTGATAACAAATGCGGAAAGCCCACAATCCCACCACTGCAATGACGTGCCGTACGCCCAAAAAAAAGGGAAAGGCCAGTGGCACGTAAAATAATTACAGCGCTGTGAACAAATAGCGCGGGCAACACTTCCAGGACGAACTCAAACAGAAACCCCGAACATGCACGCGGCCTCGAGGGAACCGGCACGAGCACGAACATGGCAGATATCGGTAGCGGATTTCTGGAGCAGATCAACCACAAGTCGCCCCCTCCAACTCGTGACAGCGCCGAGCCACGATCCCAGCGTTCACCTCCGCGAAGCTATTGTCCCCGAAAGCGCTTAAGTAAGCACACCCGAAGGAGGTACAGCTCTGGGACATGCGGGGCAAGCAAGCTTGAACGAAGGCTGGCTTGACCCGATGTGGTGCTTGAGAGGAGGAGGGGGGGAGGAGGAGGACGAGGGGGGTAAGGGACAGGGAGAGACACAATGCCAATGACAAATTGATGCCTTGCTGCCGGCTCGCTAACACATTGCAGTATTGCTGGTCCAAACGTGAAGTGCGGAGCGACGGTTTTGTATAAAAACCTGGCCAATTCATTTCTGGGCCGGCCTCTTGCACGACCGCGAGCGTTTGCGGCTGGTCGCGCGCTTCCTGGTTGGAAGGTGAGGCACCGCAAAAAGTCCGAACCCATCGCCATGCATACTTTACCAAAACACAACCTTTGAGACCTTAATAGCTGACCGGTGTAGGGCTGTTGGCCTGATTCAACACCTGCTCCTTGGAAAATATTGAATAAGTACGCGCGGGAAGTGTGCAATATGCGACGTAGGCACCTCGCTTGGAAGCCATCTAACCTTCTGCGCTCAGATTTTGTGAGCAACGCCAAATGCAGTGAACACATAACTTTACTTGTTACTAATGCTTGAACAACTTGATGCTTTCTAACACAGGCGCGCGCATATTTACAAAACTCACCCCAAGCAGGTCCAAATCGTCTGCTCACTTCTCCAGGTAACTGCCCAGAGTTAGACAGCGTACCGCGTGGCTCCACGATATACCGCAAACGATTTCTGCCAGCAAGGCTTGAAGGTGATCCGGGTTGCGGCCCACCAACAAAGTGTCATCCGCTTACAAAGATATAGCCAAAGACTCGTCCGTCAAAGCTTGTCGCACTCCAGCCTCTGCGTGGCGCGCAGCGTCCCCAATAACCATCGTCGTCACCATCGCGAACAGGAGTGGGGACAATGGGCATCCGCGCGAGAGTTCCCTGCCGGCCATCTGCAACGTGGACTGTCCTGCCGCCGTAAATCTTGCCAATGATGTTCAGGATGCGGCCCGGGACTCCGAAGTTTCGCAGCGCCTCCAAAAGCGCAGCCGCGTTGGTGCAGTCGAAAGGCTTTTTCCCAATCCAGCGCGACGAATGCTACGCCCCCACGCTTGTCTGCAGATGCCAACTCGATGTAACGACGTGCAGCATGTAGTGCGTCTGATGTCCCACGCCCCCGGCGGAAGCCGCACTGTGTTGGTTTCAACCTATCCTCGGCCCCGGCGACCTGCAGCCGCTTCAAGATGAGCCCTGCCACGAGCTTGTAGGCCACGCGCAGCAGACTGATTGGACGATGATTGTCGCAGTTGTCGAGGGCGCCATTCTTCTAGTGGATTGTGGAGATGATGCACAAATCCGTGACCCATTCGAGCCCGCCCGAGCCTGTAGCAATAGCTGTCCAATACTCAAGCACTGCCACGCTTAAGACTACGTGCAGATTTGTTTCACCTCTTCAATTGTGAAGCTTCTTTCCAAGACTGGTAGTGGGTCTGGTTAACACACACTCTGGACCGTCAAAACACGCCCATTGCGGGGGTCGGGGGGATGGAGAGCAACAACTAGGCTCCGTCCTAAACTCCCTGCAATCACACCCAGATGCCAGGTCCGTTTGCCACTTGACCAGCTTCTTGGTGGCTACTCAAGCACGTCTGAGACACCCCCCAACTGGTAACCATCAGGTAAGACAGCCATGCCGAAGGCGTGGGGATGGGGGTAGTGGGGGGGGGCGAGGGAAAGGGGGGGCGACAGATGAAGAGGAAGATTGACGAGGAGGCGGAAGAGCAGGTGGAGGACGGATGGTAAGAGAAGAATGGAGATGCGGATCATAGCAAACCCAAGGTTCACCAATAATGCTGTGACCATGATAGAGAGCACCGCCTCCGCAAGTCCAAGAGACAAATCCAGAGTTTCCCACTTGCGCCCATGGCCCATTCGGCACTGCGCGCAGCTCAAGCAATTACACGCGCGCCCAGTACTTCAAAACTTTTGTTCCAGCGCACGATGTTCGTGTTGTCTTTGTTCCCAGAGCGAGATGACACCACAGATGAGGAAAAAACGAGTCTCAAATGCAACCTCTTTGTTGCACCGTACCGAGCACTCCATGCCCCTGGACCCCTTTCAAAGCAGGGAGCAACAGAACACGGGTGGCACTACATATGAGGAATAGAACGCGTCTCAAATGCAACCTCCTTGTTGCACCATGCCGAGCACTCCATGCCCCTGGACCCCCTTTCACAGCAAGGAACAGCAGCACACGGGTGGCACTACAGATGAGGAATACTTTGCGACTCAAATGCAACCTCCATGTTGCATTTCTCTGAGGGGGGGAGAGGCAGAGACGGAGGAGGAGGAGGGAGGAGGCGGGTGGAAAGAGGGAGGGACTGGAGAAAGTAATTGCTCGTGCGTGCGTAGACCACAAACCCAGGGCAACGCACCAAAGCACAGCACCCTGATAGTAGCCAAGGTGGCATGCGACCCGTGGGACCTGCGGGACATGTGGGACCATCGGGACCTGCGGAACGTGTTGTAGCTGTAAGACCTGTGGGACATGCGGGAGCCGTGAGACCAGTGGGACATGCGGGACCTGCGGGACCTACGGGACCCGCAAGCCCCTCCAGGGCCTGTGGGAGCTCTGGACCTGATGGGCTCGCAGGGTCCTGTGGGGCCCGAGGGACCTGCGAAACTGTGGGACCTGTGGGACCCGTGGGACCTGCGGGACCCGTGGGGCCTGCCAGTGGGAACTGCGGCACACGTGGAACCCGTCGAACCTATGGGACCTCAAGTGGTCGGACTTCTATGGGGTCAATGGCTCCTGCGCTGCACGGCATGTGCGCCTACCAGCGGCCTCGCTCGCTGGGGAACACCTCTTGCTAAAAGAGGGGCGGGAGGACAGGGGGAGGAGGGGGGGGGGTGGGACCGAGGCGAGGTGCACGAGGAGGAACGAGCGGCGGAGGAGCACAGGATCGCGCGAGGCTCGCTGCTGGCATCCGGGTGCGGCTTCTCGCGCATCGGGCGGGCGCTGGGGTCGTGCCCCGTCCACGACTGAAACGAAGCCGAGCCGAGCAGCGAGGAGAAGCAGTGACCCCGAGATCCGACGCCGCGAAAGAGTGCATCCTCGCGCAGAATCGCGGCCGAAGCCCTGGACCCAAATTCTCGACGGCACCTCTCGAGCCGAGTCGGTCCACGAGGGTCCCGGGCCCCGAGTCTGGGTTGAAACGCCCGGTGAACAGACCTGCGACGCCCAGAGCGGATCAGGGCAGAGGAAAGGGTGGAGCACAGCCTAGAAGGTAGGCAGATCCGAGCCGACACTGCCCCTCGATCCTGCGATACGGGCAGGCAAGCCTGGGATTTCTGGTCGCTGCCCACCTGACCGCCACCAACGAGGAGGGAAGAAAGGAATGCAGGGGCGGGGACGGCACGGCCGTTCCCCCTCCTGCGCCCTGCGGCATCCCCCCCGAGCCGCAGGGCGAGGCCGCGGGCTCTGCGCGGGGGTCGGTGGAGGTGTCGCCAGAGGGGAGGAGGGACTTGGAATTCCCACGAGCGGCGACGGCATCCACACCCCATGCCGTCGCGGTCTGGGCACCGAGGTGCGATCCCGTGGACGCGCGAGCCTGCGGCTACGCTGCGCGGGACATCCGCGCAGGGTCACCCTGCGTCCGTGGGGTCGCGGCCGAAGGGTCCAGGCCTTGTGAAGGGCTGGTGGGGCCAGGGGCGCAAGGGTCGCCGTGACATCTTGCTCCGTGCAGCTGGGACCTGCTCGGCTACCAACTGGGAACGACACCAAGTGTTTGCACGACGCGCTGACGATCGCAGATCGAGCAGCTGTAAGTGAGAGCCTCGAGGAGATCGAGGCACAGGCAAGCTACATGCCAGGATCGAACCACGGATGCAAGGTGATCGTCTCCTCCTCGCGATGAGGGCCGCGCAAATGGCGCACTGAGAGCCCGGCGGTACCCAGGCGATCACGCCCTGGGCAAGAGAGGACGGGCAAAGTCGGCAGGTCAAAGGCAACAACGTCGGTGTTCGTTTCTGCAATGTCCGAACGATTCGGGGCAATACGGATCGAGGACACGTGAATGATTGTAATGCTTGCGGCGGGTATATGCGAAAAAGGTGATGACAGTGTGGATACATACCGTACGATGCGCACGAGTACGACGACAATGACGATGCATATTGAGATTGAGATAGTTGGGCTATTGAGCACTGACTTCTGAAGAATATGTTGTGTAGATCCCCCCCCGCTGGTGCCAATTGTGTTTTTTTTCTGTGGGAAATGCACTCCATCGGCTTTCGCACCCAACTGGTTTGTCGGGTAACTCTTGAGGCGCATACTGGGCACCTCGGGCCTCAGCACAAACTACAACCGAACCATCGATTCAGAATCCTGTGAACATCAATCACACCAGGCCTGAGATAAAAGCAACTAGTTACTCAATAAACTTACAGATTGTCTGTGGGGATTCCAAGACCGCGAGAGCTGCCGCGGTGGAAGATACTGGAGAGGACGACCAATGTTCCCCAACGAGGACGACACTCACGAAGAGGCCCGGAACTGTGCAAGAGTATCTCCAAAGACGCTGCTGCGCGACGGCCTCCCAGGCCATTTTGTGAATCGTCATCCTGCACGATGCGCCGCATACCAGGAAGCTGGAAAACACAAGTGGCTGATGTCACGTGGAGCATCCAGAGGCCACGCTTTGGATGCACTCGGCTGCACGCAAGAGCGACCATGTGCAAAAATGACCTGTGGTGCGCGTGGTGCGCGGCATGACGATCGTCGCACGCGATGCGACAGTAGCAGCCTGCATGCTTGGGGTTGCCCCCCCCCCCCCCCCGCACCCCCCGAAAGCCGGGCACCACATGCCACTCTGGCGAGGGTCCTTTCTTACGCGTAACCGAATTACGCGCGGAAGACCTTCGTGCCCGGCGATAACGGCCGAGCGCTGAAGAACATCTGGCCACATGTGTATCCAAATCTTGCCCAGCCCAACCGCGTCTTGAATATCCAGCTTCCTGGTACCGTCGCGGGCCACACCCGTACATCCGCATACATCTCCACGAAAACCCACACCCTCACACACTCAGTGCGTTTCTTCGTGCCCTTGTGTATCGCCACCGCCTTTTCACATGTATTCTCACGCGTCGCCCGATCCACGGAGAAAGATGTCCTAAGCCGACCGATCGCCAGATCTGGTAGCTATGCAGTCTGTCCCCCTGACTGACCCGTCTCACGCAGACCCGGGCGCTGTCGAGGCTTCTCCAACGGAACTCCCGCCTTTTACAGTAAGGGCCCCTCTCTGGGCCGTTCTTGAAGCCGTCCTGAGCGCAAACGAGTCAGCCGTCGCCCAGAGGCGACCCAAAAGGGCGGCAAGCGCGCGAAACGCGCTGGCGTCCAGGCATGCCGGGTTGCTGGAAATGTGTCTGTGACACGACGAAAACGTGCAGGATGGTGTCATGTGTCAGACTATTTGGCAATCTCGCACCACGGTACCAACACAACAAACCTCTGACACCAGCACCAGCGGGACACACTACAACTGGCAAGGCATATACGGCATGCGAAGTCCCCTGATGTCTGACGGCTGCCAACTTCCCATCTGATGTGAAAACGCCAGGCCACCACATGGCGACAATCCAAGGGTCAATGCTCCCACTGTTCCCATACATCCGACTGCGTGCTTTGCTTCGTAACATGGGCCCCCGAGAATCTGTTGCCTTTTTTGTTCATCCTTGGGGTTTTACCCCGAGTGTTTCGTCTCGGGCCCGCATTTGTCACCTGGAGCTGTTTTTGCCCTCCCGAGGCCGATGCTTTCCACGGTCCCGCGCCCTCGCCAGGGCCAGGCCGAACGTAGCCAAAAACGCTCCGTCCCAAGACATCCGGTGTCTTCGCAATTCCAATACAACGCCCCCGCCAATGCCCACCCAACCTCTCACTTGGACGGGCTTTTCATCCTGAGCCGTCTTTGGAAGGTCCTGTGGGTCGAATACCGCCTCCACAAGCAGAAACCAACGAACTCATGTCAATGATTTGTCTCAGGACGTGTGGCGTCTGAATCGTGTTTTCGCGACGAGCGGCCAGTCTCTGCTGGTCACTTCTCTGGCGGTCGCCGCGTCGCCTCGCAGAGCCACGCGAGGTGGAGGCGGCCGTGGGTGCCCCACTGCAGCCGCCTGTTCTGCTGGTCCCAATGCAGGGTGAAGTGCTGGGGACCTGTCACAGCGAGGGCAAGATCAGTCTGCATGGAATTGAGAAGCCGGGTCGAATCGGAACGACCGTCGGATCGGGCTGCGTCGGCTCGGAGTCGAAATCGAATCAGATCGGCTGCGCCAGAAGGAATGGCAGCATCATGCAAGCGGCGTCGGATCGCTGGAACGTCAAGCTTGAACCGGATCGAGCCAACCAGGGCCGACATCGAGCGGGATCGATCGGATCGAAGCAAGTCCTGCTTGGGGCGCTCGCGAGCTTGGGCGAACAGGGGCGCCGCTTTCCACCCCGCCCAGATCTGAGGGGCGCGGCAGATCAAAACTCGGAGGCGCGCTGTTTCTGCATGCTGCGGCCCCCCAAAGGGGGGCGTCCCTCGGCCCGCGGGACCAGCTGGAGCCGATACAGGATAAAACATTGGACGCCCAGAATGTGCACGGAGAAATGAAAGGGGCCCCAGGACACACAAATAGATACACACAAATAAAAACATCCCGCATAGTTTCCCATATTTTCTGGGTTTTTGTCTTCCCCCCCACTTCCCATATTTTCCTATATTTTCTGAGAATCGCCGATTAATTGTGTCTGTGTGTTTTTTCCCCTCCTGAAGAAAACCAGGAACGAGGCCCAACTGCAACTGCTGTCCAAACCCCACAGCAGCCGCTGCTGGGCAGGCGGCCTTCTCCCTCAAATGGGCCACGCCCTTGGCAGCACGGACAACGAACCCTCTTCAAAATGGGTGAGAACTGCTGTCAATCTTCGTGTCCATTCTTTCCGTCTCTACCCATGTCGATCGCACCGAGAAAGGAAGGCCCCAGAAAACACGGCGTCGAGATCCCCAAGGGGGGCCCACGTCGCGAACAAATTGCAACCTCGGGAGAGGAGTTAGAAAAACAAACACAAGCATCGGACACACACACACAGACAGACAGACACACACACACACACAAACAGAGACACACACAAACAGAGACACACGCACACACACGTCGTCACATTCAACATTACCCCCCTCGCCCAACACGCCGCTTCCCGAGTCCGCCAAGCTCTCCTTCCCGCGGGGCACAACCACGCGAGGCAAAACTCCATCCCCTGGGGCTCCCAAAGAGTGACCCGCTCACCGGGCAGAATCGGTCGAATCTGAAGGGGGAGCGTAAACCAGATGGGGCATACACGTCTTGCGTCAAAGCGGCCTGACATGGTTCGCGACGGCCCTTCATGTTGGGCGTGGCTTAGTGGGGGGGTCACAAATGGGGGGGTCAGAAACGGTCCCCTTTCGTGCCCCTTTCGGGCCCCTCCAGAGCCCCAGGGGGCTCGTTTAGGTACCATTTGGGTACCTTTTCGGACCACACTCGCCGCCCCCCCATTTATGACCCCCCCATTACGCAGCGCCCAATTCAGGGGTCAGCGGGTGCTCTCCGGGCGGCCCCGAGGGTCCCTGCAGGCCCCCGACGCAGCAGCGGATCCGCACGGTCCTGGGCGGGACGGGCCATCGGGCCACTGCGGGCGACGAAGGGGCGATTGGGGGCGATTGGGCGAATGGGCGATTTGGCTCGTGGGGGGCGACCCATGGTGATGGGCCTGTTTTCCACCACCACCACCATAAGTTGGAGTGGGCGGGTGTCCTCCTCCTCCACCTCCTCCTCCTTCTCCTCTTCGTCCTCCTCCTCCTCCTTCCCTCCCTCCAACTTCTGGTGGTGGTGGTGGTGGAAAACAGGCCCATCACATGGGGGGTCCATGCATCCCCCGTGAGCCCGATCCCCATCCCCCCACAGTCGGGAACTGTTGGCGTGCCGCCCCGCTCCGCGGCGCGGGAGGCTGGGCAAGACTCGGGGCCATGGACGCTCGGGGACCGGGACGTGGACCGGCGCGTCGTGCCGAAGCGTGGCGGGCCAGAACTGGCGGCGCGCCGCGCTGCCTAAACGTCCCCCTCCCCCCAACGTCTCCCCACGGGGGCGGCCGACGCACGGCCAAGGAGGACGGACTGAGGAAGGAAGGGCTGCTGCAGCGGTGACGGCAGAGGGGCCTCGCGCTCCGCCCGCTCCTGCCGCGCGGAGCGGGCCGCGCGCGTGCGCGGGGGGGAAGGAGGAGGGGAAGTGTTCCCTCGTTGGCCCGTCCTCGTCCTCTCCCTCCTCCTCGCCCTCCTCCCTGCCATTATCCTCCCTGCTCCCTCCTCCTCCTCCTCCTCCTCCTGCTGCTGCTGCTCCAGAATCCTCCGGGGGAAGCCAGGGATCCTTCGAATGCCCCTGGGCTCGCCCCCCGAGCTCGGCGCAGCCTCAGCCAGCGCCCCCGCCCCCGCACGCGCGCAGGGGCCGGCCGTCGGCGCCAGCGGCCGCGGACGAAGGCCGGGTGCCGTGGCCTTGGGCGTCCACTCGCGTCACGCAGTGCCCCGCGATGACGTAGTGCTCGCTGGGGCAGTCCATGTTGCTCCACGCGCCCTGCAGCGCGTTCACGCTCTGCGCCTGGAGGGGGAGGAGGGGGTCCAGCGGCGTGGCCCTCCCCGGGGACCGCAGGGGATCGGAACACCCACGGGGGCCCACACACGCGAGCGACGGTCAGGAACGCGACTTGCGCGAGATGGCATAGCGACCTCACGCCGCAGGTTACGCGGCCCGCCATCGCGGCGCGCTAAACTGGAAACGCGGGGGGCTAGCGCGTGACCTCACGCGGGCAGCATGCGCGCCAATGTCGGCGAAAACGACCCCGCTGGAATCACCTGGACTCGGCGACGACTTCTATGACCCTGCGCCTGGCAAAACAGTCCAATACTATGCCTGACTCGCCGATCCCTGGCGCAGGTCGCCCACCGGCTCCTCAGCTGACTGAAGGACTCGCTGACTCTGTGACATGGGCGCCTGGGTCATGCCCACAGATCGGTGACCCGCCTCGCAGATCTACGTCAAGCGACTTGCACCAGTCACGAATACAAGTAATTACACGTCGTTCATTTCTAATCGTGCTCATTTCTAATTGTGCTCGTTTCAAAGTGTTCCTGACCGCCAAGTGGCAAGGAAGGGGCCCAGGATAGAAGAATTAGAAATAAAAGAAATCCAAAAAAAAAACCTCGAATAATTAGAGATGAACAATGTGTACGTCCAGCGACGTGCACCTTTCACGAATACACATAAAATTACGTACCAGGCTGCAGCACACCCGTTCGAAGACCGAGCGGGCTCTGGCTCCTGCCACGGTCGATCGGGCTTGATCGTTCTCGGCCGCATGACGGCTTATAGGAGCGCCCCAGGACGGCCCAAGACGCGCCCCAAGATGGCCCAAGAGAGCCCCATGAGGGCCCCGAAAGGCCTCGAACAATTTCGGCCCCAAGAGGCCCCTAGGAAGCCCCAAGAGACGACCAGGAAGCCCCAAGAGGCCCTCAAATGGCCCCCAAGAGGCCCGAGAGGCCCCCAAGAAAACCAAAAGAACCCCCAGGGGGGCCCAAAGTGGACCCCAAGAGGCTTCAAACCTGCCACCAAGAGGCCCCCCCTCCCCCCCCAACCACCCACCAACCCCACACACACACGCACTCTCTCTCTCTCTCACACACACACGCACGCAAGGACGCACGCACGCACGCACGCACGCACAAACACACAGACACACAGACACACACACACACATTTATTATTCGCGGGTCGAGAGCGCACCTCTTCCGGTCGAGACTAAGCGGGCCGCGCAAAGCCTGAATTAAGAAAGAGGGGGGACAGAAGGAGAGGCACACACACACGCACCCATTAGGCTGTGCACCCAGCCCAGGCACTGAAGCAGAAGGCATATATATATATACACACCTATACGACCACCCTGCGGGTGATAAGGAGGTGAGGGGGGAGGGGGGACCAACGTCTCACTCAATCGATCTCGCGATCGATCGCACAATCGATCTCGCATTCGATCTCACTATCGATATCACTATCGATATGGCTATCGATCTCACTATCGATCTTTCAATCGATCCCACAATCGATGTCACATTCGGTCTCACATCATCCGGTATCACTGTCGATCTCACTATCGATCTCACAATCGATCTCACAATCGACGTCATCAAAATCATCAACAACACCAACATCATCATCATCATCATCGCCATCAGCAACATATCGATCTCACAATCGATATCACATTCGATCTCACTATCGATATCACTATCGATCTCGCTATCGATCTCACGATCCATCTCACAATCGATATCACAATCGATCTCGCATTCGGTCTCACATTCGGCCTCACTGTCGATCTCACTATCGATCTCACAATCGACGTCATCATCATCACCACCATCGTCAGAGAGTTGTCGCAAACCACGCAGAAAACACAACGCAAATACACAACGCGGCGCGGCGTAATACACAACGTAAAAGCACAACGTAAAACACTACGTGTATGCGCGTTGTGTATTTACACTGGGTATCACGCTGTGCGTTTACGCTGTGTCTACGCACGCTGTGTATTTATGTTGTGTATGTACGTTGCGTAGTTACGCTGAGTGTGTTTGCGTCCTGTGCGTGGTGTCGTGTGTGTCGCGTAGTGCTGCTATTGTACGCTGTGTGTAAGCGTGCTGTGTATTCACGCTGTGTATATGAGTGCCGTTGTGTATTTACGCTGTGTATATCCGTGCTGTTGTGTAGTCGCGCTGTATCTACGCTGTGTTTTCACGCTGTGTATTTACGCTGTGTATTTACGCAGCGTGTACGCGTGCTGTGTATTCACTCTGTGTATTTACGTTGTGTTTTTACGCCATGTATATGCGTGCTGTGCGTGGTGTCGCGTGTGTTGCGTGGTGATGTGTATGTACGCTGTGTATGCGTGCTGTGCGTAGTGTAGTGTGCGTTGCGTAGTGCTGTGAATGTACGCTGTGTGTATACGTGCTGTGTATTTACGCGGCACTTACGCTGTGTATGTACACCGTGTATGTACGCTGTGTCTATGCGCGCTGTAATTATTTACGCTGTGTATTTACGCGGTGTATTCACGCGTTGTGTACGCGTGTGTATGCTGTGTTGTGCATTTACGCTGTGTATATGCGTGAAGTTGTGTATGTACGCTGTGTATATGCGTGCTGTTGTATATTTACGCTGGTTGTATGCGTGATGGTGTGTATTTACGCTGTGTATACGCGTGCTGGAGGGTACTTGCGCTGTGTATATGCGTGATGTTGTGTATTCGCGCTGTGCATATGCGTGCTATTGTGTGTTCGCGCTGTGTAAATGCGTGTTGCTGTGTATTCGCGCTGTGTATATGCTCGCTGTTGTGTATTAGCGCTGTGCATACGCGTGCTGTTGTGTATTTACGCTGTGCATACGCGTGCTGTTGTGTATTTGCGCTGTGTATGCGCGTGCTGTTGTGTATTAGCGCTGTGTATACGCGTACTGGTGTGTATTTACGTTGTGTATAGGCGTGCTGCTGTGTATTTGCGTTGTGTATACGCGTGCTGCTGTGTATTTGCGCTGTGTATACGCGTGCTGTTGTGTATTTGCGCTGTGCATCTGCGTGCTATTGTGTATTTGCGCTGTAAATGCGCGTGCTGTTCTGTATTTGCGCTGTGTGTACGCATGCTGTTGTGCATTTACGCTGTGTATACGCGTGCTGCAATGTATTTACGCTGTGTATATGCGTGCTGTTGTATATTTGCGCTGTGTATATGCGTGCTGTTGTGTAGTTACGCTGTGTCTATGCGTGCTGTTGTGTATGTACGCTGTGTATATGCGTGCTGTTGTGTATTTACGCTGTGTATATGCGTGCTGCTGTGTATTAACGCTGTGCAGAATGTTATGCTGACGTTGTGTACTTACGCTGTGTATTATGTGTTGCTAACGTTGTGCATTTACGTTGTGTGTTAAGTACGGTTAAGATTTTCGTTTGGTGGGCTTGCGATCACCATCTCATCATCAACATAAACATCATCATCATCATCACCATCATCATCATCATCGCCATCATCAACATCATCGTCATCATCACCATCATCAACATCATCACCATCGTCATCATCATCATCAGAATCATCGGGGACCATCACTATCGGGACACCGACGGGACATCGACGGGACACCAGCGGGACACTGCGCGCCACCGGCCGCCCGGAAGAGACACACTTGGTCCGGCCGCGCCTCAGCCACAGGGGCACCGACGGGACACCAGCGGGACACCAGCGGGACACCGCGCGCCACCGGCCGCCCGGAAGAGACACATTTGGTCCGGCCGCGCCTCAGCCACAGGAGACTTTCTCTCGCCCGCCCACGCAGCTTCGCCTCGCCCGCACGCACGGAACGCACGAACACGAAACCGAAATCGATATCCCGGTAGGGGGGCTCTCCGTTCCACTTCGATCTCACCCCCTCGCCTCCGAGATATACATATATATATATATATAGAGACACGGCTGGAATTTCTCGCCTTTGCTCTCGCGTGTTCCGCTGCTGCCAACAATGATCGCTGAGAGTTCGCGGAATTGCCAAGGCTGCGCTGTCTCTACATAGTGCGTGCCGCCAAGTCCGTCGTACTTCGGCCCGTGTGGTATTAAGTACGTCAAACCCACTAAGGGGGGAATGCGTTCTGAATCGTGACACAATCTCAATTGTGCATTGTATTGTTGCGGGCGCTTTGCAATCGTTCCGGCTCTCATCCCTGAATCCACCAAAATTGCCTTCGCTGTCCTGGAGCTTCCCGCGTCTCATCAGACGACCTTGCCGGAAGGACCGAACAGCGTGGCATCCATATGTTTTGTGCCTTTATTCCAACCGGCGTTTTCTTGCAGCACGTGCTGCCCCTTAAGAGCTCCTTTGGTGAATCGTGTGCCCATTTGCGCCGCATGTCCGCTCGTGGTTCGGCTCGTCGACCACATGTGAAAACTGTTGGTAGAGATCCAGGGCCGCTCTCTCTGCACTGGAAGGGTCGGTCAGAACTGTTGCGCTGCTTCCATCACACATTGAGGAATCTTTTGTTTTTCCGGTTGGGGGTCAAGGCCCGGAAAGATATGTAAAATCCATCAACGACGAACAACAAATTTGAATGACCTGTCTGCGATGCACTTGTCTTCGGGGGCCCCGTGAAAATAACTTTCAATGTCGTGTGTCAGTGTTCTGCTCAATGTATGTCGAGGAACAAGATCCACAATGCGTGCGAAATAATGCGGTTCCAACGCCCTCCCTCGGTCGTTCCTGATACACGGAACACAACTGCGCCAATTCCGCGCAACGATGACGTGGTCGAGGTGGTCCAAACGTTTTGGCTGTATCGGTTATACTGGATTGTTGCCCAAATCGTGATTCATGTTCTGGCTTCCGCTCCTGCGACGGCGCATGCAGTCGCAATGCAACCGCCCATGGCACTGCATACTTTCAACAGCTATAAACAGAAACCTCAACGAATCCGTGGAGAACGCCTGACGTCGTAAGTGTGCTCTTTGGTCCATACACAAACAATCAGTAACGTACGAAATCCACCGGGTACTTGGATCCTTGAACTTGGCCGTCGGCGTTTTTGATAGTAGCTGCCCTTTTGATGGCGTGGCCCGTCCAGGGACCCACAATGAAAACAAATCACCCAATGCTTGAAAAAGTTGCGCTGCCGTGCTCAGCCCCAGAGAAGACACATTAATGCCAATCTCATCCGAAAGTAGATGGACCCAAGCAGTGTGCCTGTTGACGACATGCACACCAATTGATAATTCAGACACGCGTTCCATTTGTTCTGGCAAGTTGCGTGGCCTCTCCAGGTCGATGCCCTCCACATTTCATTACGAAGCTCGTCCACACCGCCACGGCGCGTATGGGAATGTTACCTACTGGGCGAGAGGAGTCGTACTTGGCGCAGATGCGCCGTCGCATGCCCTAGTGGCTTCCCTTCTTGCTGTCCCACGCCTTCTGCAGCAGGCATCCGGAGAACCCCTTTGGCGCGATCTTTCAGGTCGGCCAGCCTCTGGCTATTGGTGAGGTCGCCATCAGGCTCCACGAGGTCGTTCCCAAGTATCTTGGAAACCGCCCCAGCCACATGTACATCGCAGGCTGGTCCATTAGCCGCTTGTCTGCTGCTCCACCGTCGGGGCGCTCGTGGAATCAAACCTTGCGAAAACATCATGCTGGAGGGACTCACTTTAGATATCGGCCAGCTCAGCGTTCCAAGCTGGAGAGCATGTTCCTCAGCGTGCTGCAGAATATCGAAATGGCCTAGACCCCAACTACTGCATTGCAATCGAAAGTCTTGCCCGCGGTGGGCCTCCGCGTTTGGCGTTCGAGCTCGATGATGCCCCCCTCCACTGCGAAGCCCGAGATGCACGCGTGCAGGCACACGTGGAAAGCGCCCCCCTCGCAGCTGAAGGCTGCTCCTCACTGTCTAGACGCGTCCAAGGGAGGGGGGTCGGCGGGGTGTGGGCGTGAGCCAATGGGATGTGGATCGGGGACGAGGGCGGACAGCGGTCGGTCCACCCACCCATCAACACCGCCGCCACCCCACTGGGCACATTGTCAGCATCAGGACGAGATTGAATCGTGATTCAAGATGTGGCTCAATAGCGGCAACCCGAGCGGTGGTATCCTCAAACCCAGCGTTGTGGCGTTTCCCGTGGTTGGTGAGACGAAGGGAGATGTCTTCGCTGTGCTCCCCCGCCTCCTCGAACCTGGTGTCGACCACCCCGATCATGTCAACAATGCGTCGCTCGAGGCTGTTGATGGTGTTGCGAAGTGGCTGTGGCCCCTTGTGGAACATCTTTGCGAGCGGATGTGGATGTTGTCCTTGTTGCTCCTGCTGTGCCGATTCACGTGCTGGTGGGGGCGCTTATGGAGTCGTGGGAGTTGCAGTCGCAAGTGTGTGTGTGTGTGTGTGTGTGTGTGTGTGTGTGTGTGTGTGTGTGTGTGTGTGTGTGTGTGTGTGTGTGTGCCACGTGGACGTCTCTCGTTCCAAGCACCGACTAAGCGTCTGCGTAGAATAATTTCCCTCCCAACTCCCAGTGGTGTGTCCGGGGAACGCGTGTGTGAGCGCGAGAGGGGCCTACTAGATGAGAAGCACTCGAGGACATGGTCCTTAGAATGGCTGCGCAGGTGGGTAAAATGACTGAACACCTTGAGCGATTTCGGAGGCCCGCGCGGATTTCCTGAATCAGCGATGGACCACCCCCCCTGGTGCGCAGCGCGCGCCAGGGGCAGAACCTCCGACGCCGCCAGGGGGGCTCAACGCTGGCCAAAGAACTTCCAGAACAGCTCGTCGACGTCCAAAGATTGCCAGAAACATTCCGCAGACCGAGCGTCGAATCGCGACATCGACGGGAGACGCCAATGTCGAGTGGACCGGACTAGACTTCCTCACGCGACCTCTGCGGGCGGGCGCGCGCCCCCTGCCGGACGGAATGGACCGGCAGGGCGTAAAGGAGGGGGGGCTGGGACGCAGGCCGCACAGCTGCGAGCGCAGACTGCCTCACTCCACCTGCGCGGTGGGCGTTCGCCCCATGGTGGAGCCCTGCTGGAGGGAAGGGCAGGACAAGGGATGGAGGGTTGGAGTATTGAGACGGACGGGGGGTCTAAACTGGCTGCGGCTCTGTTATAACAGACATATCAGGAAAACTGATGAGACCAAATGCGTTCAAATCGGTACCCAGGCCCGGCGGCCCCTCCCCGGATTCATGCGGTGCATCGTCTCACCCCAACTCCGTTTTTCACTGTCCCTTGGCCCGCAAACGGCCCTGGGAGACAGAAGACGGCAAACCACTCGAACCCAGCGCCTCGAACCTCGAGGCCCTTAAGACGACTCCCACTTGGACACAGCCCGCTCATGCTGCCAGAATACTGGCGGCCCGAAGCGCTGCACCGAAAGCGCGTGCAGCACCTGCGTCAGTCGGCCTCGAGCCCGCCCCGCCGGCCCGACCCAGTCCTCAACGGTGCCAAACACCGCTCTCTGGATGGTACACGGATTGGCGGCATGCCCGAGTGTTGGCGCAGGCGGGCGGCCCTCGAAAAAACCGCGGGGCCTCCGAGAAGGCAGGGGCCCTCGCATGACGTCTAAAAGAAGGGCCCTCTGCCTTCTGGGCGCCCCAAGTTACTCAGGAATCCGCCGCATGCGCGACATCCCTTCGCGCGCGCCGCCAAGCGATACACTGTCAAGGCCGAGGTCCCTTCGACGGCGGTGGCTGCGGCAGATTGCGCTCGCATGTTGCACACCCCGTTTGGCAATCGTGGCCTCGCGCGCCACGACGAGGCGGAGACAACGTACACGATCAACCTAGAAACGCGCCCGGTCAGCCCTTCGGATGGGGCATGGATCCAAAGCGGACCACACGCTGCACACACATACACACATAGAGAGAGAGAGAGAAAGCATTGCTTCATTCGCGCGGAACTCCCCCGCCGTGCGGGTCCTGCACCACAAATTGTGGTGCTGGACGCAATGTGGCAATTGCGGGGACGCAGTGGGGGAGGGACGTTACCTAGTGGGGGGGGGAGGGCATGCCGCGCGTGATGGCCCAGAGGGTCAATAAGCATTCCCATACACAAACGCACATACACGAACACATGTTTTGGCGTCGCGGCCACGCGGGCAGCGGCGCGCAGGATATTTACACGCGCACACACACGCACACACAGACACACACACACACAAACACACACACACACACACTTTTGGCGTCGGCGGCTAGGCATCAGGGGGCGCACTGTATGCAAATTCGCGCCGCGATGCACGAGGGAAGAGGAGGAGGCCCCGGCGCGACGGGGAGAGGGGAAGCCGGGCTCGCTCAAGCAAGTCACTGGCTGCGGCATGGGGGAACGCCGTGGGAGGGGGGGCCGGCAGCGGCGTTGGTCAGCAGCTGGGGGGGACAGCAGCCCAGCGGCAGCCGGGCGGGCCAAAAGCGGGAGCAGCGCATGTGAAGCGGAGACCACACCAATGGGGGAGCTGGCAGAGCTGACGGTCGCAGGGATGGGCAAAGGCGCCGAAAACCCACGGGCCTACGAAGCGCGGCGGGAGGCGTGATGGGGCTGGGAGCAGGCTGCCGCGAGAGCGCCGCTCCAGGCGGCAACCGCAAGCCGGCGTGAAGGCATGGGACGCAAGACAAAGAGGCGGAGCTACACCAATAGGGGGAGCGGCGTGGAGCTGGGAGTGCCAGCAGGGGGGCGGGCGAGCGGACCCAAGGATTGGCCAGAGCGCCGAGACCTGGCGGCGAGGCGCGGCGGGAGGCGAAAGGGCGGAGCGACGGAAGGCCGAGTGCGCCGCGATGGACGCTGCAAGCACTGGCACACACACACACACACACACACGCACACGCACACGCACACGCACACGCACACGCACACGCACACGCACACGCACACGCACACGCACACGCACACGCACACGCACGCACGCACGCACACACACACACACACTTAAGTCAGCGGCGCAGAGGGTCCTCAAGCGCGAACAGAAGATGGAAGTGCGCATTGCGACCGCACCTTGTCGATAGCGCAGCGTACAAGCGACGAACACTGCAGACACGAACGGTTCGCCAATGTAAAGGTGAGCCGCTCCTCCCCTGGGCATCCGACGCCTTGTTCAGGCCCGCTTCCAATACGGGCCCTTTCCGGGCCCCAGGACCTTACACAACGAATCGGGATGAAATATCGGCCCCCGGGGAAATGGTCGGGACTTCCTGGGACCACGTCCTACAAGAATCAAGGCACTGCATGTCTGGGGAAGTCCTGGCCCTTTCCGCGGGGCTGGCCCATCTTTTCAGACCGCATCTTTTTCTGACGATCCCTGGGGGCCGATAACTCCGAAAAGCCTCCGTCGCCATACTCCTTTCAAACGCTGGAGACCTGGTCATCCTCCTTCTCCTCCTCCACGTCCTCCGCAAGTAAGTCTCTCGGCAACAAGAACCCTCATAGCAGCAACTGTGAAGAAGCGGGTGGAGGAGTAGGCCGGCTAGCAGGGACATGGCTGAGAGCACGGCCATGCGCACCTCAGTGTGTTGTACCAGGGGGCGTGGCCGCCCGTACCAGAAAGTAGCCGCCAGTAAGGCGAGAACACGATTCCTGCATACACTGTGGAGAAGATTCCGGCGAACCAGCAGCCGGACCGGGCGGTCTCGGGTTCCCCGTGACCCCTGTGGGACTCTGCCGCGGCCCTTCCGCGGAACTTCTGCGAATACGCGCGCTACGCTCCACAAATCGGCGTTCTATTTTTCTCTGGAACTTTCCCAGAATCTCTGGTTCCGATTTGTCCCGATCTTCCGCTCAACTGACATGAGCCCTCCAGCAAAACGCGACAGAGACGACACGGGGAAAGAACGGGGCTGGAACAACAGAGCCACTCGACCGTCGACCCCCGTCTTCGATCCTCGGGCGATAAGCACCCAAATCAGCCCTGACTCTTTGGGAGGAGACCGAAGTTAGGAGGGACAAGAAACAGTAGGAGTAGGACTGTGTCTGCAGACGTCTCAGACGAGACCGCCCAAATGTTCAGGGACACCCTGAAAGTCCGAGGACCTACGTTGGGCCACGGATGCTATGCCTCAGCTCGGTTGAGGTACTCTCCTGCTTCGTGATCGGGGCCGCGACATCGCTCGGCGGCCCGCGGCCGGGCTCGGCGGCGGCTCGCCCCTGGGGCGAGCCCGCCGGGGGGGGGGCGGCCAGCGGCAGCGGGGGCCTGCTCTGCAGGGGCGCCCCGCCCCCCCCCCTCTGGTCGATCCAGGTCGGACAAGGCAGCAGGAAAAAGAGTTCTAGGGCCTAGGGTTCTCCTGGTGATTCCTCGCGAAGCGTCAACTTGTGGCACTGGGGCGCTGGGGGGTCAGTAGCTCCTGGGGCGATCCGAACCGAGCAAGGGGGGCTTCTGTGGGGGTCTGACGCCGCTCGGAGGAACCGTGTTCCCGTGCCGGCGGCCAAGGCGACGGCGGCGACGGCCCCAGCGGCGGCGGCGACGGCCGTCGCGACAGTCTCCGAGGGGCCTGCGGAGGCACTGGCACAAGAAGGGCACGTCAGCAATGGGTAGGGAAACACATTGGTTCTATGCCCAATATCTGCTGGCCCCCTTGCGAGGCCATCAGGCTGCGAAGATTAGGCTTGCAGCTCCCTGTGCCAGTAGCAATTTACAGCGTCCACTGTTACAGTCCTGTTTTCTGCTTCCTTACTCCTAACTGAGTGCGCGAGGGGGGTAGCCGAAAAGCGTCCTGGTTAAGGTCCCCGGGTCGCGTTGTCTGAATTCCCAGGGGGTCGTGGGACACATAAAATACATGATATTCGCCTCCCCGAAGCCACAATCCTCAGTAAAGTACACCATCTTCGCGTACTCGAAGCCACAACCCTCAGTAAAGTGCACCATCTTCGCGTACTCGTAAATTACACAATGTTAGCGTCCCCGAAGCCATAATCCCTAGTAAATGAATACTAGCGCCCGCGAAGCCACCAACCTTTGCAAATTGAATTATATTCGCGCCCCCGACGCCATAGACCCTAGTAAATTACATAGTGTTTGCGCACCCGAAGCGATTAAGGTCCCCGGGTCGCGTTGTCTGAATTCCCAGGGGGTCGTGGGACACATAAAATACATGATATTCGCCTCCCCGAAGCCACAATCCTCAGTAAAGTACACCATCTTCGCGTACTCGAAGCCACAACCCTCAGTAAAGTGCACCATCTTCGCGTACTCGTAAATTACACAATGTTAGCGTCCCCGAAGCCATAATCCCTAGTAAATGAATACTAGCGCCCGCGAAGCCACCAACCTTTGCAAATTGAATTATATTCGCGCCCCCGACGCCATAGACCCTAGTAAATTACATAGTGTTTGCGCACCCGAAGCGATAAACCTTTGAACGTTATGCAATATTCGCGCTCCCGAGGCCAACCCTTGTAAATTACACAATGCTTGTGTCTCCGAGGCCACAGACCCTTGCAAAAAACACCATATTGGCGTCCCCGAAGCCATACATCTTCGTAAATTATACAATTTCTGCGCCCCCGAAACCGTGAACCTTACTAAATTATGCAATATGTGCGTCGCCGAGACAACAACCCGTCGTAAATAGGTATGCCACGTCCGCGTCCCCGAATCCATCAACCATCGTACATTACTTCATAGCCACACCACCAAATCCATAAACCCTTGTCAAGTAATATTGGCCCTCGCGTGAAGTCCCGACATTGCTTCACGTCAGCGTCCAAACATCCGAGCACAGCTCTGGCAGGTCCCATTCTAAGCTAGGAAGGCTGGCGGCATGGGGGCGAAGCCCTTGCGGACACTATGTTGCCCAAAAGAGACAGCGGCCAGTGTTGGGCAGGCGGCGATGTCTCAGATGGACAGCACCCGCGGCGACACAGACAACGAACCCTGTTCAAAACTGGCAGGGGCTGTTGGTGGTGTTCGTCCCCTTTATTTCCGTACCCACCATGTTGATCAAACCGACAGGATGGCCCCAACACCCAGCACGGGGCGGGTCGCGCCTGCTCCTGGCTTGCTCCGACGCCCTCGGGGCCGCAGCCGCCGCTGGCTCCGCCCTCCAGGCGGCGGGCGAGTTGGCGGCAGCGGCGAATGCGGCGGCGGTGGCGACGACTGCGGCGACGGCGGCGGCGATGCGGTGGTGAGGGCACGACAGTGAGTGCGCGAGGTCGCGGCAACCGAGAGATATTTCGACCCCAATACCCATCTTTGTGGGACTTCCGACGGGCCAAGTAACTTTGGTCCGAACTCGGGGATACACGATGGGGGTGCGTCCACCTTCCATCGGAGATCTGGGTGCGACGACGGCGGCGACGATGACGACGACGACGAAGGCGACGGCGACGGCGGCGGCGGCGCGCGGGAGTTGTACGGGGCGGGCAGGCGGGGCGTGGGAAGGGAGGGGGCCACCTCGTCCTTTGCGACGCGTCCCCAGGTCCACCCCTGACCTTCCAGGACAACTGTTGAATACCACTGGTATGTTTTGGCTTGTAGGTTCGAACCCATA